>CM053784.1:220060579-220660579 GCA_028749045.1 Cupressus sempervirens | reverse complement strand
TATGAAATTAGAGTATTTTCTATTCAAAAGATGATATGTGGTCCAAATAACAAAATATCTTTGGATGCTCTAGTTAGAAGATTGACAGCTTTTGAGTTGGATAACTATGATAACTATGTTCCTAGTTCCAAAGTATTGAGTCTGCATTTGAAGTCAAACTTTCACTCAAGGAAACAAGTAAGAAATCAAAGTCCAATCAATCAACAAGTGAAGAAAAAGGAAAAGAAGTAAGTTTAGACAATGATCTTGAAGTTGTTGAAGCCCTACTTGCAAGGAAATATTCTAAAGGCAAAGGAAAATACAAAGGCAAGATTCCTCTAATCTATTTTTCTTGTGAAGAAGTTGGTCACATTGCTGCTAGGTGCCCAAACAAAGAAAACAAGGATGAAAATAAAAATAATAAGCACAAAGGCAAGAAGGAATTCAAAAACTACAAGGACTACAAGGACAAAGGTAAGAAATCTTGTTTTATGGCTAAAGATTCTGATAACAGTGAAGATGAAATGGTATATATTGCTATAAAAGATGAGTCTCATGATGAAGGAGATAAGATGACACGTATCTCTCATGTTAGCAAATATTATACATGGATTATTGACAATGGTTGTTCACATCATATAACTAGAGATAAAATAAAATTTGAGTACATGGAATCTTGTGATGGTGGTAGTGTGAGATTTGGAAAAAATGAACCTTATAACATAAAAGAAAAAAGATGTATCTCTTTAACTAATGAACTTGTATGCAATAATGCTTATCAGGATGAAGGACTAAAACATAATCTACTAAGTGTGGTATAGTTGAATAACATTGGATTTAAGGTAGAATTCATGGATGGAAAGGCCAAACTGTTGGATGGAAAAGGAAATCTGATTGGATCTGGCAAGCAAACAAAAGGTAATCTATTTTATCTTGATCTCAGTGAAAGTTCATGTTTTATTGCTCAAGTAGAAGAAAGTTGGTTATAGCACAAAAGACTATGTCATGTAAACTTTGATAATCTATTTAAGATAAGCAAACATAAAAGAGTAAGAGGTTTTTGAAGAAACCTGCTATGGGTCTATGCAAAAATTGCCAATTGGTAAGATGAGAAATACTAGTTTCAAAAGCAAGAACTATCATTTAGAAGAAGTCTTAGAGCTTATACACAGAGACTTATGTGGACCTATTGGAATAGATAGTTACAATGGAGAAAAAAATTTCATTCTTTTTGTTGATGATTATTTTAGAATGATGACTATAATGTATCTAAAAGAAAAATCAGAAGCTTTTCAAAAATTCAAGTGGTAATTGGCAAGAGTGGAAAAAGAAACTTGTAAGAGATTGAAATATTTAAGATCAGACAGAGGTGCTGAATTCATCTCCAATGAATTCAATAAATTTTACATTGAAAAAGGAACTAAAAGACAAGTATTAGCCCATGGTACACCTCAACAGAATGACATAGTTGAAAGAAGAAATAGATCCATCATGGATTGTGCTATAACATTGATGATAGAAAACAATGTTACAATAAAATACTGGAAAGAAGCTATCAACACTGTAGTTCATACCTTGAATAGAGTAAAGCTAAAAAAAAGTTTCAAATCAAACTCCTTATGAACTATGGTATGGCTACAAACCTAATGTAAGTTACTTGAAAGTATTTGGTAGAAAAGGTTATATCTTGAAAGAATCTAGAAAAGGAAAATTTGATGTCAAAGGTGATGAAGGCATATTTTTAAGATACTCCTAAAAAAGTAAAGCATACAAATGTTTGAATTTATCTACTCATAAAATCATAGAAAGTGCACATGTGAGAATTTATGAGTTTGTAGAAAAGAGTGAAGAAGATAGCAATAAACACCCTAAGGATTATAGAAGATTTTTTTACTATGAACCTGATACCCTACCAAATCTATCTAGAAGAAAAGAGGCTTCACCTCTCGAGTCTCCAAAATCTCCAATAGTTACCAAGTTGTAGACAGTGCAACCCAAGTCACAGTCTAAAGGACCTAAGTCAGAAGCTACCAAGCTAGAGAAAACTGAGTTTGAAGGACCCGAGTCAAGACAGTGGGACCCGAGCTTGATACTAAAGTTCATGATGAAATCAGTGAAACTCATTCCAAATCCAAAGAACTAGTGTTAGCAAGATATGTCAGATGACATCATGCACTTGATCAGATCATTGGAGGAAAATATAATGGAACAATGACAAGAAGCAAATTGAAAGTTACATGTTTACTTGCTGAATTTGAACCTAGAAATGTTAAAGATGCATTGGATGATGAAAGTTGGATTGAAGCAATAAATGAAGAAATAGAACAAATAGAAAAGAACAAAACCTGGACTCTTGTTCCTAGACCCAAGGATTAAAATGCAATTGGCACTATGTGGGTGTTCAAAAACAAGTTGAACAAAGATGGAAAAGTATCTAGAAACAAAGCAAGGTTGGTATTCAAAGGTTATTCTCAAGAAGAAGGTATTGATTATGGTGAAACTTTTTCTCCTGTTGCAAGATTAGGTGTTAGAACTTTACTAGCATATACAGCTCATAGAAGATTTAATGTGTATCAAATGGCTATTAAATCTGTATTCTTGAACGGAATTCTTGATGAGGAAGTCTACATTGAACAACTAGAAGGTTTTGTAGATCCTAGAAAAAGGGACATGGTCTACAAGTTACATGGTATTATATGGACTCAAGAAAGCTCTTAGAGCTTGGTATGAGAGACTTCATAACTATTTGATACAAATTGGTTTTGAAAGAACAAATGATAACAATATTCTTTATATCGAAGAAGGACCAGATAAAAAGATTGTGTTGGTAGAAATATTTGTTGATGATACCTTATTCATAGAAAATAATGACTTGTGCAAAGAATTTTTAGAAGAAATGAGTAATGAATTTGAGATTTCTATGTTTGGAGAAATAAAATCCTTTATTGGATTATAGATTCGTAGAAGAAAGATGGTATCTACATTACTCATTCTAAATATATCAAGGAAATACTAAAGAAATTTGGAATGGAAGATTCAAGACCAGTTGGAACCCCTATGTCTACTGGACATAAGCTTTCTAAGAATGATGATTCCAAAGAAGTAGATCAGACTGCATACAGATCAATGATTGGAAAATTGCAATATGTAGTACACATAATGCTTGATATTGCATTAGCAATTGGTATGGTGGAAAGATTCTCAGCAAATCCCAAAGAAAATCACATGATGGCAATCAAGAGAATCATGAGATATCTAAAATGTACTAAAGAATATGGTTTATGGTACAAAATAGGAGGCAATTTGAACCTGAAGGTATTCATTGATGTTGATTGGGTAGGAAGTCTTGATGACAAAAAAATCCCTAGTTATGGAGCATTCTTTCTTGGTAAGAGACTAGTGTCCTAGAAAAGCAAGCAACAAAATTGTATCTCTTAATCCATAGCAAAGGGAAAATATGTGGTAGCAGCAATTAATTGTTCTAACATTGTTTGGTTCAAACAATTAATGATAGGTATGAAGATAGAGATCAAAGATCTAGTAGTCATATATTGTGATAACACCAATGTAACCAATATATCAAAGAATCCAGTGATGCATACCAAAATAAAGCACATTGCTATAAAATATCACTTCTTAAGGGAATTGGTGCAAGATAAAGAAGTTAGACTAGAATATGTGGACACAAAAGAACAAATTGTAGACATATTCACCAAGCCATTACCTAAGGATGAATTTATATATCTAAGAGGTAAGCTAGGGGCATTCCCCTATCTAAATCTCACTAAATGAAGTTTAGTGATGCATCAACTAGAGCATGTTGAAGATAAATTAGTTGATGCAGTATTGACAAGGGCATATTGTAAATGAATTAGTACTTAAGGTACATTGACTTCCACTGAGCATTATCTTTGGTATGTGTTCTTAAAGAGACGTATAATGTTATATCTCATAGAAATTTTGTTGAAAAGAAGAAGTTTGCTGTCATAGTGAAGAGATTGTACTGGTATGTTTCTAGATTCAATTGTGTTAAGATTTTTACCATCAACGTTTCAAATCACACTACGTGATCCATCATCAGGATGAAGAGCAAGAGAAGCACAAAAAATATAGTATATTGCAGATAATGGATGACTCAAGAAAGATATAAAGGGAATAGGCCAAGAAAGATAGCACACACTCCGAGGTTGAAGAAAGAAAATAAATTAAATATAAATATAAATAAAAGAAACATTAAAAAGGGGGGGGAAATGGACAGAAGGACAAGGGGGCCAATAAGGGAACACTCCCGAGGACAGATTAGAAGATGAATAAAGGCGATAAAAGAATAAAGGGAAGAATCTGTCCTTTATTCTTCCCTTTATTCTTTTGTCGCCTTTATTCATCTTCTAATCTATCCTCGGGAGTGTTCCCTTATTGGCCCCCTTGTCCTTCTGTCCATTCCCCCCCCCCCCCTTTTTAATGTTTCTTTTATTTATATTTATATTTAATTTATTTTCTTTCTTCAACCTTGGAGTGTGTGCTATCTTTCTTGGCCTATTCCCTTTATATCTTTCTTGAGTCATCCATTATCTGCAATATACTATATTTTTTGTGCTTCTCTTGCTCTTCATCCTGATGATGGATCACGTAGTGTGATTCGAAACATTGATGGTAAAAATCTTAACACAATCGAATCCAGAAACATACCAGTACAATATAATGGATTGTGGAAATTTGTTCTCTTTAATAGTGAAGAGATGTTAAAGAGGGAGAAAGAACTTGGAAGACATTCAAAGCAAACAAAAGTTTTATGAAAGAGGGAGAAACTAAAAGCAAAAAGAGTTCACGCTGACAGAGGGAGTTCTCATGGATAAGAAATAGAATGAAACTAAGGATATGTTCCTTAATTTATTCTTGCTCTAAAAATTTCATTGTATTATGACATGTTGTGTTGCCATCAATGCCAAAGAGGGAGATTGTTGAATGCAATTGATTAATTATATATTATCTTTGATGTTACACAAAATGTCATATCATTATGAGTCAGTATATTTCAAGCTCACTTGAGTAGTTAAGATAGTTTTCTATGTCTACTGAGCATTCTAGAGTTTTCCTAGTTCAAAAAGCAGTATCTACTGAGTTCACTTGGGCATCAAAGAAAAGTTTGTAGATGATGAGTATTAACCAAGCTAACTCAGCTAATGAAGAAAATTTTGGATGGAACCAGTGTTAACCAAGCTCACTCATTTACCAAAGGATCTGTTCAAGTATGTAGTGTTAACTAAGTTCACTCGGTTAACACAAGAAAATTATTTCTGAGTTAGTGTCTACCGAGTAGGGTTGGCTAGCGAAGGATTTTCTTATTTTGACATATTGAGTCTAATTTTTTTATCTAATGGTTCTAGCCAACTATGAAGATGAATATTGATTATTCTAATTTGTATTCTAACCAACTTGACAATATGAAAGATATAAGTATAAGGTCAAGTTGAGGATTAGAAAAATGAAATAGTGTGGAAGATTTAATGATGCCAAGAGGAAGTGAATCAGAAGGACAAGAAGAATATCCTTGTGGAGCTAAAAAGATATATTCGATTAGGAAGGATCAAGTATATAAGCCAAAATAGATATTTGTAATTAGCAATTTAGTTGCATCAAACATTAGGTCATCTCATTGTTACCCTCTAACCATTTTATTAGTGATCTAAATCTCTTAATAGAGTTGGCTTAACAGCTATTTGTAAATCCTCTAACAAGATGGTAGTTCTATTGAATTGTCTAAAGACCTCTAACAAGGCCACTCCTAGCAGGGTGATTAAATCCTCTAATAGGGTCACACCTAACAATGTGTTTTGTAACATTTAACAGGGCTAGCTCCTAATAGGGCTTACTTTAAAAGAGTGAAAAATAGTAACTAGTTACAATTGGTGGTTTTTCCCAAATTGGGTTTCCATGTTAAATCTTGGTGTCAAATGTGTTCATGCTATTTATTTTCTATGTTTAAAACTAAGTTAAAGTAATGATAGTCACTGATAACATCTTAAGATTTGCATGTTAAGTAATTACCAAGCAATTATAGTGTTTATCGAGTTACAACATTTTATGTGTGTTTGACGAGCATTAGCAGTGTTCAATTTTCAGAGTTTATTTTTGTAGTAACTGATTCACCCCTCCCCTCTCAGTTACTCCTTTTATATTTCCAATAGATCTAGAATAGGTCCCAATTCTTGTAGATGAGTGTTTCTATGCATACTCTTAGCTATAGTATCATCAACATAATCTTCCATTATTTTTTGTATCATATCATGGAATATTATCATGACTGCACATTGATATGTTGCACCAGCATTCTTTAAGCCAAATGACATTATTGTTGGAAATATAAGTGGAGTAATTGAAAGGGGAGGGGTGAATCAATTACTGCTAAAATAAATCCCATGTCCCTTAGATGTCAATGTAAACTACAAACTAAAAAGTAAATACTGTTGATGCTCAGTAAACACGCAAAAAATGTTGGAACTCGGTAATTACTGAATGTGCTTGGTAAATTCTTAACATACAAAATTTTAGATGTTATCTGAGATTACCATTACTTTAACTTAGTTGCAAACACAAAAGAAAATAGCATGAACACATTTGACACCAAGATTTAACGTGGAAACCCAATTCAAGAAAAACCACCAATTGCAACTAATTATTGTTTTCACTCTTCTGAAGTGAGCCATGTTAGGTGCAAACCCTTTTAAAGGTTACAAAATGCACTATTAGGTGTGACCCTATTAAAGAGCTTAATCACCATGTTAGGAGTGGCCTTCTTAGAGGTCTAGAGACAATTTAATAGAACTGCCACCTTGTTAGGGGATTTACAAATAGCTATTTAGGATATTTAGATCACTACTATAATGGTTAGAGAGTAACAATGAGATGACCTGATTTGAATGCAATTGAATTGCTGATTACAGATCTCTATTTTTTCTTGTACTTGATCCTTCCTAATTGAATATAGCTTTTTTGCTCCTCAAGGATATTCTTCTTATCCTTCAAATTCACTTCCTCTTCTCATCTTTAAATCTTCAATAACATCTCCATTCTTTTTCACACTTTGAAACCATAACTTGACCTTATACTTATATCTTTCATATTGTTAAGTTAGCTCAAATACAACTTAAAATAATTAATATTCATCACCTCAGTTGACTAGAACCAACAGATAAATCAATTAAGCTTAATATGCCAAAATAAGAAACTCCTTAGCTGACCTAGCTCAGTAGAAACTAACTCAGAAGCAATTTCCTATGTTAACCAATAGAAGCTCGGTTAACACTGCAAACTCATGAAAATCCTTTGGCAATTCTAAATGAGCTTAATTAGCACTAGTTCCATCCAACTTCCCTTCATAGTGAGCTTAGTTAGCACTCACCTTCTGCCTACTTTCCTTTGATGCCTGAGTGAACTCAGTAGTCACTACCTTCTAAACTCGGCAACCATAGGAATGCTTAGCAGACATAGAAAATTATGTTCACTATTCGAGTGAGCTCAACATATATTGATTGATAATGATATGACATTTGTGTAACATCAAATATAATACACAATTAATCAACTGTATCCAACAATCTCCCTCTTTGGCATTGATGGCAACACAACATGTTGTTAGAATCTGAAAAGATTGATAACCCAGAAAACTAGTGCAAAGAATAAATATCTAAACTATGAATGCAAATGATACAAAATCAAAATAACAACATAAAGTTAGTCTCCAAGAGAGTAATGCAAATGCTAGATGAAAAATAGCAGTAAGAGGATGCAAAAACAAGAGATACAAATACAAGCCAGGTAGCATGCTTATATAGGCTAGGAAGAGGGAGGAGGTGGCAACACCAACCAATAAGGAGCAACCATCTATCAGACTAAAGATAGAAAAGTATCTTCCCAAGATAGCTAATGGATTCTCACATGTAGGAAGGTAACACCTCACAACCATTCACCTAATAAGACATGCTTTATTAACCTAAGTGAGATTATTAAAAGTGTAGGAAAAACCTAGCAAAATAGGCAAAATAAAAAACTACACTAACATCCCCCCATAAACAAAGCTTAGGTGGATGTAGAAATAGGTCTTAGCAAGTCAAGCCTGATGAGGTACCCATGTACATAAGATTTCCAAAAAGAGAGAGAGAAAAGAGACCCCCCCAAAAAAGTTAGGACTTCGAGTGAGAGGAAGAGTCCCCCCCAAAAGATGAAGCATCTCGTACCCCCAGCAAAGCTCGCAAATGAAGGAACTTGCTCTCAGTGAAGGGTTTGGTGAAGATATCAGCAACTTGCTTGAAAGTTGAACAATAGCGAAGGTCAATGACATGACCATGGATGAGCTCCTGGATGTAGTGCATGTGGACCTCTATGTGTTTGGTCTGCTGATGATGAACCAGATTCTGTGAGATCTGAATGGCACTCTGGTTGTCACAAAATATGATTGATGGCCATCTAATTTGGATACCAAACTTAGTGAGAAGATGTTGAAGCCAAATGGCCTCAGTGGTGGCATTTATAGCCCCCCAATACTCAGCCTCAGTAGAAGACAGAGCAATAGCAGATTACTTTTTGCTCGACCAACAAACAGGACCTGACCCAAGTGAGAAGTTATACCCTGAAGTAGACTTGCGATCCTTAGAATCACCTACCCAATCTGAATCTGTGTAGCCCACCAAATCAAGCGAAAAACCTGTTGCATAGTGAATCCCACAACTATGAGAACCCTAAATGTAGTGAAGGATCTGCTTGGTGCTTTTCAGTGCAACTCATGGGGCTCTTGCATGAATCAAGAGACCATGCCTACAGAATAGGAGATGTCAAGTCTCGTATGAGTCAGATAAATGAGACTCCCAACAAGTTGGTAGTTCAAAGTACCATCAACAAGTGGAGAAGAACATTGAGCCTCAAGTTTGACTCCAGAAAGGAAGGGAGTCAGAGTAGGCTTATAGTCAATGATATGAAACCTCGAGAGTAAATCAAGAGCATACTTGGATTGTGTGATGGTGATCCCAGAAGGAGACTAAAGGATCTCAATCATGAGAAAGTAATGCAACAAGCCCAATTCAGTCATCAAAAAACTATCCTGAAGGGCCACTTTGATAGCCTTAATGGTGTGTGAAGAACTTCTTGTGATCATCAAGTCATCAACATACAAAACCAAAAATAGAAGTGAATCACCCTATTGCAAAATGTAGACATTAGGATCAGAATGGCACCGAGTGAACCCAACTGATAGAAGGAAGGAGTCCATCTTGGCATACCAGGCCCGAGGAGCCTATTTGAAACCATACAGAGACTTTTGAAGATGGCACACAAATGAAAAATCTTGAAGGAAGCCCTGTGGTTGCTCCATGTAGATCTCCTCATGAAGGTCACCATGAAGAAAAGAACTCTTCACATCCATCTGATGTACTTCCCAAAAATTAGCTGCAGCAATAGCAAGAATAATTCGAATGGAATTCATTCGGGAAACTAGCACAAAAGTCTCAAAGTAGTCAATCCCAGGAACCTGGGAGAATCCTTTGGCAACCAAGCAAGCCTTGTGTTTGTCAATTGACCCATCTACTACAAATTTTTTCCGATAGATCCACTTACATCGAACAAGTTTTCTTCCTTTAGGAAGAGGGACAAGATCCCAAGTGTGGTTCCTCATCAAGGAACTATACTCTTCCTGCATAGTTGTATCCCACTCAAGAATACCAGAAGCCTCATGAAAGGACTATGGATATGAGGTAGTAGCAATGAAGACATGTGGAGCATCCTGGAATTGTGAATGAGTTTGCCTGGTGTTTGATGGATCCCCAACCCAATCACCTGCAGACTACAATGTCTGTCTAGCCCAAAGTGGATAGGAAGATGGAGAATCTGGAGGGGAATCATTAACCTCTGAATGATGACTAGGAGAGGAAGGAGGTGAGTTCTCTGAATCACTTTCTACATCAAAAGTAGAGGTAGAAGATTGTTTAGGTGAATCTGACTCATCAAAAGATTTGTCATGTATTCCAAGTGACTCTAATGTCAAGGTAGAAAGAGTTGGAGAAGTGATAGAAAGTGAGCTTGAAGATCCCTCCTCAAACTAAACACTCCTCTCAATGAATAACACATGTGTAGTAGGGTGGAGCAATTGATAACCCTTCACACCATCAGGATAACCTACAAATATGCAAGGTCTGCTCTGCAGATCCAAGGCCTTACGTTTCTCTGTAGGAATGTGGACCCATGTAGGGGAGCCAAAAACTTGAAAGTGCTTCACTAATGGTTTCCAACTACTCCAAGCTTCAAAAGGAGTAACTCCCTTCAAGGCTCGATGAGGAACACGGTTTTGGATATAACAAGCACAGTTAATGGCTTCTGCCCAATACTGTGGTGCAAGAGATCTAGAGTGAATCATACAATTTGCCATTTCCTTCAAGGATCTATTCTTCCATTCTGCAACACCATTTTTCTGAGGATTATATGGAACTGAATGCTATAAATCAATCCCCTCTAAAGTGCAAAATCTTTCAAACTGATGGTTGACATACTCACCACCATTTTCTGTGCACAAAACCTTGATGGCTTTCCTAGATTGCCTTTCTACAAAAATTTTGAAGTCTTGAAAATGATCAAATAACTCTAACTTCTATTTGAGAAAGTACACCCATGTATATCGAGAAAGGTTATCAATGAATGTGAGGACATATTGGGCCCTGCTGAAAGAAGGATGTTGAAATGGACCAGCCAAATCACTGTGAACTAACTCTAGTATCTATGAAGCTCTCCATGCCTTACTTTTGTCAAACTTTTCCTTAGGATTCTTACCAAGAATGCAACCTTGGCAAACACCTCTTGAGAATTGGACTGAAGGAAACCCTGTGACCATGCTCTATTGGTTAAGCTGATGCAAATAGTGGAAGTTAAGATGGACAAACCGCTCATGCCATAATTTACTCACATCATTAGAGTGAGTGAACAAAATAGATGAAGGAGGATCAGGAACAAAGTGAGAAAATAGATAGAGTCATGACTGATGATCTGTTCTCCCAACTACAACTATAGAATCACTATGTAACTCACGTATCTCCATTGAATTAGGAGTGAACTCAACCCCCTTTCCTAAACCTGTGTGAGTGATCTGGTATATTGATAGGAGATTAGTTGATAATGAGGGTACACAAAGAACATCATGGAATGTGCCATCCCCCACATCAACAAACCCTCTCCCACACACCTCAATAGGAGTGTCATCACCCATCAAAATAGAAGGCATAGTACATGGCTCCAAGGATGCAAGTTCTTCCTTAGATGAAGTCATGTGGTGCGAAGCACCCGAATCAAGAACCCAAGTGGATGGTGAGGAAGCAACTACAATAAGAGCCTTGTCCCTTCCTTTCCCCTTGTTTTCTTTTGCCTTGTTAGACTCTTCATTAGAACTTTGTTTGATAGACTCAGGAACACTAATATTATTCTTCTCAAGAATGTATGTCAAGTGATCAATTTGTTTCTTCAAACATTTATGTTCATCATGACCGGGTCTTTTACAATAGGCACATTTAACCTTTTCTTTCTTAGGCTTATCACCTTTAGAGGATGAGGTATCAATAGTTTCTTTTGAAGCAATTTGTATCTGATCCTTCTTTTCCTCACTATTATTTTGTTTCTCATCCTTACTATTGTTGTTACTACTTTGTCCTTTTTGTTCTTTTGTGCCTTGGTTGGTTGCTAAGGCATGTGACTTACAGAACTTACGAGTGCCCATCTGGATTAGCTTGTCTTGTTCTCGAGTGAGATTGACAGCAAAATCATCTAGAGATGGCATGGTGAATTGAGTACCAAGTGCACCCTTAGTAGCATAGAAGGTAGAGACAAACACGGAATATTATGAACTTAGCTTAGAGAGAATACTAAGAATCAGTTGTTCATCTTTCTTTTCAATTTCACATTGTTTTAATTGCAGCCTAAGTGATTTCAATTTGGTGAAGAAATCTTGGATTGTGTTGAAATTGCCTAGACTTAAACTAATTAATTCATTTTCCAACATATGACCCCTCATTGAGTCTTGTGTGCCAAATAGTGTTTCTAGCTTTGTCCATACTTCATTTGGTGTAGAGAAATTCAGGAGAAATAGACAAACACAATGTTCCATATGCCTCATCACATTTGTTAAACCACTTAGGCTTATCTTCATCTTTATTAGGTTCAGTTTCAAGTCCCATAGTTATCCTATTTAATCTCACTTTCCTTAAGTGAATTTTCATGTGTGATTTCTACTCAAAGTAATTGTATGGAGTTAGGATGGGCATATTTGTTTGATCCATGATGAAGAAATGTAATGAAGAAATGCTAAAAAGAAGAGAACCCAGCCACGACAATGCCCCCCCTTTTTACTCAATCAAAGAACCCCCCCAAAAGAAATATGATTTGGCACTTTATTCTAGTGCATTTACAACTACCACTAGAAAGAAATACTTAATGGTCTTGATTTAAATGCATTACAAACCCTCATGAAGAGAATATGCTGAAAGTGAAACTTAGGCACAATAATCAAGGAAAAAAATAGCACAACTGTGATCTACTCAAAAAATATGCACTTTCAAAAAAAGAAATGCCTCGATACGAGGTCGTATGAGAAAGTTATGATCCTCTAAAGTTTCCAAAATGAGAACTGTACACAGTTATGGCCAAGAATCTGCAATTTCTAAAAAAATTTATGAATGAAAATCAAAAAAAAACTCCACTAGTGGATAAAGCACAAAAAAATAGCCAAGGTCATAATAAGAATCATCAAAATCAGAGTCTGTATGAGCAAGAATGAGACATTTGAAAACTACATTCAAATTTGTGACTGCCAATGGAGAGGGGTACAGTTGTAGCTTTCCGCGCTTCTTGTTGATGTACAAAAGATGTTGCTATAGTGTAAATCAAACGCCTTTAACAGTAAAAAATGACTCCAAAAATCAAGAAATGACCCCAGCAACCAAAATATGACATGCAAATGTTGGGTTAGCTTCCTAAGTCCATCAATGGCATGTTGGAACCTGCAATACTAATTGAAAACTCCAAATATGCAAGTTGGTTGTCAGATTTGAGATTGAAACCCCAGAGAAAAATTGTTTTTGTCGAAACTTTTTTGATTCTCAAGATCATCCAAAGATGCAAGAGAAGAACATACTTCATTTTTCAAAAAACTACAATAAAATTTATTAGCCCCCCCCCCCCCCCCCGAAACTCTCAAATAAGAAAACTAAAATCTACTCTTGCACATAGAAAAGCTCTGATACCATGTTAGAATCTGAAAAGATTGATAACCCAGAAAACTAGTGCAAAGAATAAATATCTAAACTATGAATGCAAATGATACAAAATCAAAATAGCAACACAGAGTTAGTCTCCAAGAGAGTAATGCAAATGCTAGAAGCAAAATAGCATTAAGAGGATGCAAAAACAAGATATACAAATACAAGCTAGGTAGCATGCTTAGATAGGCTAGAAAGAGTGAGGAGGTGGCAACACTAACCAATGAGGAGCAACCATCTATCGGACTAAAGATAGCAAAGTATCTTCCCAAGATAGCTAATGGATGCTCACATGTAGGAAGGTGACACATCACAACCATTCACCTAATAAGACATGTTTTATTAACCTAAGCGAGATTATTAAAAGTGTAAGAAAAACCTAGCAAAATAGAAAAAACAAAAAACTACACTAACACATGTCATAGCACAATGAAATTTTGGATTTATTCTTGAGAACTCCCTCTATTAGTATTAGCTCTTCCTTTCACTAGATTCTTCAGCTAGCTACAACAATTTTTGCCAAGTTCACAGAACTTTCTCCCGCTTACTGCAAACTTATCCTTCTTTGGAATGATAGAAATGATAGTAAACTTCTCTCTCTTCCTTTGTTCTTGTTCTAAAAATTTCTCAGAGATATGATATGACAGTAAACTTCTCCCTCTTTGACAACACGTGCCAAAGAAAATGACTTAGTTAATATCAATGTACCTTAAGTACTGATTCATTTGTAATATGCTCTTGTCAATTCTGCACTAATTGATTGATCTTCAACTTAGCTCTTGCTGATGCATCACTAAGATTTATTTAGTGAGCTTCAGATAGGGGAATACCCCTAGCTTACCTCTTAGATAAAAAAATGCATCCTTAGGTAATGGCTTGGTGAATATGTTTGTAATCTGTACTTTTGTATTCACATATTCCAATTTGACTTCTTTATTCTACACCAACTCTCTTAAGAAGTGATATTTTATAGCAATGTGCTTTGTTTTGGTATGCACCACTGGATTCTTTGAATGTTGATTGCATTGGTGTTATCACATTATATAACTATTGGATCCTTGATCTCTATCTTCATTCCTTCCAACAATTGTTTGAACCAAACAATGTTAGAACAATTAACTATTGCTGCAACATATTTTACCTTTGTTGTGGATTGAGATGTACAATTTTGTTTCTTGCTTGTCCAAGACACTAGTCTTTTACCAAGAAAGATTGCTTCACCACTAGTGCTTTTTCTATCATCAATACTTTCTACCCAATCAGCATCAGTAAATACTTTCAAGTCCATATTGCCTCCAAGTTTATACCATAAGCCATAGTCTTCAGTACCTTTTAGATATCTCATGATTCTCTTGATTGCCATCATGTTATTTTCTTTAATATTTGCTGAGAATTTTGCTACTATTCCAACTACTAGAGCAATATCAGGTCTTGTATGTACTACATATTGCAATTTTCTAATCATTGATCTATATGTTTCTGATCTACTTCTTTGGAATCATCATTTTTTGAGAGCTTATGTCTAGTATACATAGGGGTTCCAACTAGTCTTGAATCTTCCATTCCAAACTTCTTTAGTATCTCCTTGATAAACTTAGATTGAGTGATGTAGATATCATTTATGTTCTGCTATATCCACAATCCAACAAAGAATTTTATCTCACCAAACATGGACATCTCAAATTCTTTACTCATTTCTTCTAAAAATACTTTGCACAAGTCATCATTTCCTATAAATAGACTATCATCGACACATATTTCTACCATCACAATCTTCTTGTCTGGTCCTTCCTTGATATATAGACTAATATTATCATTTGTTCTTTGAAAGCCAATCTATACCAAGTAATTATGAAGTCTTTCATACCAAGCTCTGGAAGCTTGCTTGAGACCATATAATGCTTTGTGTAACTTGCAAAACATGTCTCTTTTGCTAAGATCTACAAAATCTTCTAGTTATTCAATGTAGACTTCCTCATCAAGAATTCCATTCAAGAATGCGGATTTGACATCCATTTAATATACTTTAAATCATCTATGTGCAACATATGCTAGCAAAGTTCTAACACCTTCTAGTCTTGCCATAGGAGCAAAAGTCTCACCATAATCAATGCCTTCTTCTTGAAAATAGCCCTTACACACCAATCTTGCTTTGTTTCTTGAAAATTTTCCATCTTTATTAAGCTTATTTTTGAATACACACTCTATACAATGTACATTTTTATCTTTGGGTCTAGGAACAAGAGTCCAAGTTTTGTTCTTTTCTATCTGTTCTATCTCTTCATTCATTGCTTCAATCCAACTTTCATTTTCCAGAGCATCTTTAACATTTCTAGGTTCAAATTCAGCAAGTAAACATGCACCTTTTAATTTTCTTCTTGTCATTATTCCATCAAATTTGTCTCCAATGATCTGATCAGGTGCATGATGCCTTCTAACATATCTTGCTAACACAAGCTCTTTGGGCTTTGAATGAGTTCCACAGTCTTCATTATGAACTTTAGTTTCAAGCTCAGGCCCTTCTATCTGTGACTCAGGTCCATTAGACTCAGTTTGAACTAGCTTAGTACCCTCTGACTATGACTCGGGTCCTTCAGACTGCAACTTGAGTTGCACTGCCTACAACTGGGTAACTATTGGAGATTATGGAGACTCGAGAGATAAAGTTTCCTTTCATTTAGATAGATTTGGCAGGGTATCAAGTTCATAGTAAACAAATATTATGTAATCCTCTTGCTCCTTGTTGCTTTCTTCTTCACTCTTTTATGCAAACTCATCAATTCTAACATGTACACTTTCTATTATTTTATGAGTACACAAATTCAAACATTTGTATGCTTTACTTCTGTAGGAGTATCCTAGAAATATGCCTTCATCACCTTTTACATCAAATTTTCCTTTTCTAGATTCTTTCGAAATATAATATTTTCTACCAAATAGTTTCAAATAACTTACATTAGGTTTGTGGCCATACCATAGTTGATAAGGAGTTTTGTATGAATATTTCTTCAACTATACTCATTGCAGTGTTGATGGTTTCCTTCCAATATTTGAGAGAAACATTCTTTTCAATCATCAAAGTTCTTGCACAATCCATGATAGATATGTTTCTTCTTTCAGTTATACCATTCTGCTATGGTGTACTAAGGGCTAATACTTATGTTTTAATTCCTCTTTCAAAGCATAAATTATTGAATTCATTGGAGATGAATTCACCATCTCTATCTAATCTTAAACATTTCAACCTCTTTCCAGTTTCTTTTTCTTCTCTTGCCAGATACCATTTGAACCTTTGAAAGGCTTCTAATTTTTCTTTAAGATACATTACAATCATCATTCTAGAATAGTCATCAACAAAAGAATGAAAAACTTTTCTCCATTGTAACTCTCTATTCCAATAGGTCCGCATAAGTTTGTATGAACAATTTCTAAGACTTCTTCTAATTGATAGTTTTTTCTTTTGAAGCTAGTCTTTCCCATCTTGCCAATTTGGCAATTTTTGCATAGACCCATATCAGGCTTCTTCAAACTAGGAATGCCTCTTACTCTTCTATGTTTTCTTATCTTAATCAGATTATCAAAGTTTACATGACATAGCCTTTTGTGCCATAACCATCTTTCTTCTACTTGAGCAATAAAACATGAACAATCATTCAGATTAAGATAAAATAGATTACCTTTTTTTTTCTTGCCAGATCCAACCAGATTTCCTTTTCCATCTAGTAGTTTGGCATGCCCATTCATGAATTCTACCTTGAATCCAATGTTATTCAACTATACCTCACTCGATAGATTATGCTTTAGTCCTTCAACCCAATAAACATTGTCACATACAATTTATTTATTCAATGAAATACATCCTTTTCCTTTTATGTTACAAGGTTCATTGTTTCCAAATCTCACACTACCTCCATCATAATATTCCATGTTCTCAAATTTTGTTTTGTCTCCACTCATATGATGTGAATAGCCACTATCAATAATCCATATATCATTTTCGCTAACATGAGAGATAAGTGTCATCTTATCTCCTTCATCATCAGATTCATCTTTTATAGCAATGTATACCATTTCATCTTCACTATTATCAGAATCTTTGGCTATAAAACAAATTTTCTTACCTTTTTCCTTGTAGTTCTTGTAGTTCTTGGAATCATTCTTGCCTTTGTGCTTATTGTTTTTCGTTTCATCTTTGATTTCTTTATTTGGACACATTGTAGCAATGTGACCAATTTCTTCACAAGAAAAGAATTTAGAGGAACTTTACCTTTGTAGTTTCCTCTGCCTTTGGAATACTCTCTTGCAAGTAGGGCTTCAACAACTTCAAGATCACTATCTAAACTTTCTTTTGTTTCTTCTTCTTCACTTCCTGATTGACTAGACTTTGATTTCTTACCCTTTTCTTTGAGTGAGATTTTAACTTTCAAAGTAGACTCAATGACCTTTGCACTAGGAACTTAGTTATCAAAGTTATCTAACTCAAAAGTTGTCAATCTTCCAACTAGAGCATCCAAAGATATTTTATTATTTGGATCACATCTCATTTCTTGAATAGAAAACACTCTAATTGCATAAATAGGAAGAAGAGTTCTAAGTCCCTTGCTTACAATTGTTTTCTCTTCAATGTCTCCTCCAGATGCTTTAATTGCAATTACACTTGCTTTGATCCTTTCCACATATTTTGCAATGTTCTCATCCTCTCTCATTTTTATTTGATCAAAATGATCTCTAAGACTTTCATCCTTAGCCCTTCTTACATTGTCATCTCCTCCATATATGTCTTTTAGTTTAATCCACATCTCATGAGTTGTCTTGTAGTTTTTGACTTCATCAAATTTGGCATAGCTAAGAGCAGGTGCAATATCAATCATCATGATGTTATGATTCTTCTTTTCTAAAATATCTTTAACAAATAATGTTCTAATGTTCTAGTGGGAGTCCTGTATTTAGTATCAAGTTATTTGAATTTTGAGTCACTGATGGGAGCCAAGTGTAACCTCATAAGTCCTTTCCATGCTACAAAATTGTCTTTGTTCAGCTTGGGGATCTCTCTTCTGTAAGACGTCCTAATCTTTAGCTTAGGTCCTTGACACCTTCTCTGCAAGCACCAAAGGCTCTAATACCAATTGTTGAAAATATAAGAGGAGTAACTGAGAGGGTAGGGATGAATTAGTTAGTACTAAAATAAATCCCAGATCCCTTAGATGTCAGTATAAACTACAAACTAAAAACTGGATACTATTGATACTCAATAAACACACATAAAATGTTGGAACTTGGTAATTACTGAATGTGCTCAGTAAATTCTTAACATACAAACTTTTAGATGTTATCTAAGATTACCATTACTTTAACTTAGTTGCAAACACAAAAGAAAATAGCATGAACACATTTGACACCAAGATTTAACATGGAAACCCAATTTGGGAAAAACCACCAATTACAACTAGTTACTATTTTCACTCTTCTGAATTGAGCCCTATTAGGAGCCAACCCTGTTAAAGGTTACAAAACACATTGTTAGATGTGATCCTATTAAATGATTTAATCACCCTGCTAGGAGTGGCCTTGTTAGACGTCTTGAGACAATTCAATAGAACTGCCACCTTATTAGAGGATATACAAATAGTTGTTAAGACAACTCTGTTAGGAGATTTAGATCACTGCGACAATGGTTAGAAAGTAACAATGAGATGACTTTATTTGAATGCAACTAAATTTTTTATTACAGATCTTTGTTCTTTCTTGTACTTGATCCTTCCTGATTGAATATGGCTTTTTTGCTCCTCAAGGATATTTTGCTTATCTTTCAAATTCACTTCCTCTTCTCATCATTAAATCTTCAATAACATCTTCATTCTTTTTCACACTTTGAAACCATAACATTACCTTATATTTATATCTTTCATATTACCAAGCCAGCTAAAATACAACTTAGAATAATTAATATTCATCACCTCGGTCGATTAGAACCAATAGATAAATCAATTAAGCTTAATATGAAAAAATAAGAAAATCCTTCATTAGCCAACCTAGCTCGGTAGAAACTAACTCAAAAGTGATTTCCTATGTTAACCAATAGAAGCTTGGTTAATACTACAAACTCATGAAAATCCTTTGGCAACCAAGTGAGTAGTTCCATCCAACTTTCCTTCATTAACCGAGTGAGCTCGGTTAACACTCATCTTCTACCTACTTTTCTTCAATGCCTTAGTGAACTCGTTAGACACTACCTTCTAAACTAGGCAACCACAAGAATGCTCAGTAGACACAGAAAATTGTCTTCACTGCCCGAGTGAGCTCGGCATATATTGACTGATAATGATATGACATTTGTGTAACATAAAAGATAATACACAATTAATCAATTGTATCCAACAATTACATTCTAACAAAAGGTCCCCCATGCATAGATGAAGGCATCTTTTCTTGGTCTTCTGGTGCAATCTTGATTTGGTTATAGCTAGAGAAACCATCCATTAGTGATTACATTTAATACCCAACCATCATGTCCATTATCATATCAATGTTAGGTAGCATAAAGTCATTCTTCAGGCATGTTTTGTTGAGACCCTAGAAATCAATACAAACTCTGATAGATTTGTCATGTTTTGAGGCTAGAACTATATTTGATATCCATTTGGCATAATCAATAGCTCGAATGAATCCATCTTTTAATAGTTTTTCCAATTCATTTTTGACAAGAAGTGCCAAATGAGGGTGCATCTATTAGAGTTTTTGTTTAAAAAGTTTCACCCCTGGTTCGATGGACAAATGATGCATAATAAGATTAGGATTTAAACCTTACATATCCGAGTATGTCCATGCAAAGTTGATCTTCTTTTCTTAGAAGAAGGTAGTGAATTCTTCTTTTACCTTAGTAGATAATGATTTTGCAAGATGTATGGCATGCAGTTGTTCTTCAGTACCCAGATTTATTGGTTACATTGGTTCTATCAATACTAATTATCATTCCTGGAAGTGACTTGGAAGTGCATCAAATATCCCATCCTTAGGCACCTCAAAGAGGTTTTCACCTTCAAATACATCTTTTCTTTTTACTATTTTTGGCTCTGATACTACCACAATGTGGTTTTCACCATCAAAGCACTTTTTTTTATTGTATGACTGATATATTTGATGTTAGCTTCAGTCATGTTGACACTGTGTTTACTAGTGGAAGACATTATTGGTTCAACAATGTGTAGATAAAAAGTGAGAGAATAGTCATTCTAGAACATGGGGACTTCACTAGATGTAGTGTTTGAGTTCTAGTCTATTTGCTCGAGATAAGTGAGTGAAAGAGAAGAGGTGGGTTCAATTGTGTTCACAATATAGTCATCAAATGCACGAGCAAGTAAATTGAGATTTAGAGTGATTTTGTGCAGAGGCATGTTCAAATTCCTGAGTCCTAATGTCATCAACCAAAGACACATCAACATTAGTAGGGTTAGAGTCATTAGAATGGACCCTAGACTTCTCTCCTATTTTGAGTTAGTTTTCATATGTGTGTGCTCTGTCAAAATCTTTATCAGAAGTTACATTTGAGAGGGAATCAAAATCATACTCTTGAGAATCAATACTACATGGAGCTAAATTGAAAAATTCCCCAATAGTAATGGGTAACCATTCTCCACTATTAGTATCATCTTGGTTTTGATCGATTCTCTCAATAGTAAGAGCATGACTAGACTTTCTCTATTCCATTTGAGCTAGGGGATTATCAGTAGTATTTTTAGTAGAATTACTATCAGTTTTAGTAGTACTGGTCCAAAGGATCAAGCTCTATAAAGAGTGTAGCAATATTAGTAGATTAGGATAGCGAAAGGTATCCTCATTGTTAGAATATTCCATTTGATTGTCAGACTCAGTTTAATGCTCATGTTTAGATGGATTATCAGACTCTGGTACAATTTTTTTGATTCATAGATGAAAGGGAACTTTCTTGAAACCTAGGCATGTAGGTCACAAGGTTTTCTAGATGTAGCTTTAATTGGATCTAATAGTCCTTTGTTTTTGTGTCCTATAGGACCATTGTCTTTGTAGCCAAGTCATTTCATCAATCTAAGACCTTGTCCATATTTTTCAAGAGTTATTTCATGAGATTGGACTATGAGATCAGTTGGGACCTCTTCCTTTTATAGCCAAGAAGAAAAGGCTCTATTTTCATCTCTGTCTTCTAAAAGTATGGTGGTCTATACAAAGGCACCATCAAAGATAGTCTTAGGTGATACAATAGATGGTCTCTTTGTTTTAGATGGTCTCCCATAATGATGGGGAGATGCAAGAAGAGATTTTAGAGAAAAAAATGGTTCAATTTGATATTCTCCCATGGTAGTTTCTTTCTTTTTAAGAGTCTTCTCCATTTTGTTCATCTTGTTAACATGATTTTCAGTGGACTCTCTATTGGCTGGAACAAAATTATCAGTAGACTTGAGCATGTTACAAGTATAGTTGGTGTTGGTAGGTATAGTTACCTCTAATCCATGGAATGCAAATTTCATGCATTGATGATATGTAGAAGGTATTTCTTGCATCTCATGAATCTAAGGCCTTTGTAATAGTATGTAGTATACCAAAGGAATATCGAGGACCTGATAGATGATATCTCATTCTATAGGTTCTATTATGATAGGTAGCACAACAAGACCTTTAGATTTTTGTTCTACCTCATCATATGCTTTGATGGTAATCCTTCTACAAGGATCAATAAAATCCTTGTCGTAACCCAGTTGTGTAAGAAAACTAGTAGAACATATGTTAAGACCAACACCATTGTCCATAAGCACATGACGAATGTGTTTCTGATGGATCATAACCTCGATATGCAGTGGTTGTTTGTGAGGATGACTCAAAAAATTATCATCTTCTTTAGAGAAAGACAAGTAATGAGGTGAGGTTAAGTGTGCTACCATGGATTGAAACTGATCAATATTAAGATCATTAGGTACGCTCACCTCACCAAGAGCTTTGTCAAGAATCTGCCTATAAGCAGGTGGTATTTTAAGCAGCTCAAAAATAGTTATCTAAGCATTAGTATGTTTTAGTTATTCAAGTATGCTATAGTTTGAAGTAGTAAAAGATGTTGAAATTTTTGTGTTCTTTCTAGTTGGACCAACAGTAGTCTTTTCTTTGTGTTGTTTAGTTTCAGTAGTAGAAGGCACACGGCCTTTGAGTATTATCTTAGCCTAGGATTGTGTGATAGTGTTAGCACAAAATTATGATTATCCTTGATTAAATTCAAGAGATGTGGCACCTTTTAAAATGAATTGAGTCTTTGGTTTTGTATTCTCACTTTTCCCTTTGATTGTGATTACATCATAGTATTCAGAGTCTAAAGGTTCAACCATATTGATTACATTATCATCATTGGTATACATCTGGTTGACCTTGTTATTGTTTTTTTGTTTATAAGTTTCCCCCTTTTTCATATGGAGGAAATGGTTCTTTGAAATCTTTATGATATGATTTTTTGTTATGTCCCCACAACTATGTCACCATCATCAATGAGGTATTGGATCTTATGTCTCAAATTAATACAATTATTGGTTTTGTGACCTTTGTTTTGAAGGTATTCACAGTATGTATTTTTGTTCCACCATTTAGATCTTGGTTGTGGGTCATATGGATGAGAATTGTCAAGAGAGGTGAGAATTTGATTCTAAAGAAGAGTCTTGTAGACCACTTCAAGAGGTTCACCCATAGATTTATATCTGCATTTGGGTCTAGAAGCCCAAGATGTGTTTTTAGAATTGTTTCCAAATTTTTTGTTGTCTATAGCAACCTTCTCAATGGCTTTAGCTATGTGTATATTATTTTTTATATTGAAAGTTTCCTTAGGAGGCTTAGGAGTGATATTATCCACCACTCCATCATGTACCACATCTCAATTGTTCTTAATGTACTTGGACTTCTATTTGCTAGAGTTGGACCCATGTTTGGTGTATTTTTGAAGGGCTAACTCACCTTTTTTAACCATGAATTCTTTTGCCCAAATACCTTGTGTGATCATATCCTCAAAGGTATGTGGCCCTTCAAGCTATAGTTTGTATTTGAAATGAGGTAAGATATTATCCATGAATATGTCAAGTTTCTCAGTTTCAGGTATTTTGTGTGAGTACTTGGTGTATAGTTGTATTTATCTTTGAAGGAATGTTAAGAAAGGTTCTCCAACTTTCTATTTGAGGTTACAAAGATCTCTTATGTTAACCAAATGTTGGATGTTATGCGAGTATTGTTGTATGAACATGTTGGCAATATCATCAAAAGTTTTGATCCTAGTGGGTAATCATGAGAACCACTCCATCGCTTAACCACCCAAACTACATGGTAACAAGTGCATGATGTATGTTTTATCATGTATAAAATCCATGGACATGGCACCAAACTCCCTCAAGTGGTCTTGGGGATCAGTCATACCTATGTACTTGTCATATTTAGGTAACTCAACTCCTCTAGGAAAAGGAGGCATGTAAAGATCCTTATCAAAAGGAAATGGATAGATAGCATCTAATGTGTAGCAAGTTTTCATTTTCTTTCATCATTTGTGCAATTTCTCTTGCATGGGTTGGGGTTGTTTTTACAATTTAGAGGTTTCAAATTCCTCTTCTTTCATGACAATAGTTTCAACATTGTAGTCTGGGGGTAGCTTAGTTCCTTCTTGAGCTAGTTTGAGAAAATACTTCTCTTTTACTTCATTGAGTAAGATTTTCATCATTGTTTTGAAGATTTTTTCTTTGCGATGGTTTTCTATATCTTTTAGGGGTATTTCTTCAATATCCCCATAGTCATTTTTGTAGGTGCAATGACTCTTGAACTTTTTAGTTCTTCAGTATTCATCTATTTTTTCTCTTCTACTATTTTCACCACTTTCTTGGTCTTGCTCTTTCATTCTATTAGTATGCAAGCTTTTAGTTTGTCTAGAATGTATAGGTGTCTTTTATAGAGGTTTAATTTTTTCATTTGTAGACATAGGTTCCCTATTTGTGTTGTGAAAATCAGGTTCAAGAGATGACCTCTCAGTGTTTGGATATTCTTGGAACAATAGATTCCTAACTTGATTTAAGTTTATGGAAAAGACTCCGCTGATGTAAGGTTGACCAATAAGGGATAGAGATCAATATTATCCTTCATCAGATGTAGTAGGTTAAGGATACCATGATGATCATCCACTACACTCAGAGTGTGTGTAGAACTAGGAATGACCTCTACCATGATTCTGACCTCTAGAATACCTATTCTAGGTTGATGGGAATGAAACATGTTTCCACTCCTAGTTGCAATAGTCATAGGTAATGACATGCTAAATGGTTTGGACAAGGAACACACTTAGAACTTGTCTCAAAGTAGGCAAGTGATAGTAAGAGTGATGTATACCAAAGGTACCAATAGTTGGAGAAGTGGCTAGAATAGCCAAGAGATTAACTATCATAACAACAAGGTATGACACTACATTAAAACAAATGAGACAACAAGATGACAAGACTAGTTTATACATGGATCATGATTTTTAACCAAGTAATTTGTCTAAGTTTTAGACTATTGCAGATAGAGAAGCATGTTGGTGCTCCTAAATAGAGACCAAATTTGGACATAGTTTCGACAAGAAAATTGAGAATAGCTCACTGGTTTTGGCAATTTCTGATAGTCTTAGGTGAGGGAATTCTCTCTGGTGTGAGTTTATGAAATAGTATGTGCAAGTAAATGTCTTTTGATGCAAGAAAATAGACTTGACAAACATTTTTGACAAGTTTTTTTAATAGTTTTAGGACAAAGTTTCATGCTAGGATCCATGTAGAGCCGGGTAAGAAATTACAAAAACTGATGCGACGAAAGAGAACAACAAGTCCTAAAATCTTAAATCGCATGAGGTATTGCAGAAAATAAGCTGAGAAAGTGACTATCTAACCAATTTGAACCAAGTTTTGACCAATTTTGATAGTGATTTTACACAAGCTCACACAAGAATACAAAGCTTCTTGGGCGCGAATGTACAGAGGATGACACGATAAAATGTGAATTGTAGGACCCTAAGATCTTATCTTGTGCAAGATTTCATAGCAAACCAAGTGATTAAAGAATAGACTTCTCAGTTTTGACCATATTTTGAAGAGATTTTGACCAATTCTAGCAGTTTTGAGACAAGTTTCAGACATCATTTCTAGTTTTCAAATACATTTTGACATTGTTTCAGATTGACATAGTTGGGCTGATTTTTAAGTATAACAGTTGGTTTTTTAGACTCATTTATAAAGAAGACAGTGGGACACAAGTAGTAGTCATAAAAAATTTGAGGACAAAGAAACTTAGAGGGACAGGGGAGTCTTGGCCTTTTTTTTGGACAGTTTATTGACTCAAAAAAGACACACTTTATCCCTATAACTAAAAATGGTAAAGGAAGAAAAATATTTTTCTCACATCTTATATGCATGCATTCACCTCACATAGTCATATCACCCCACTAGAAGGCACCTAGGTTTTTGGTGTATTCCAAGGACTTAACAAAATATATGTTCAAAGGTTACCCTTGAGGCAGGGGCCAGTATCATATACCACCTTCCAATGTCTAGGTACATGCCTATGGTGGGGATCTATAGGAGAGATTCTTCCCCCTCCTTACACAAAGATTATGCCCCCTTTTGAAGGTGAACCAAGTAGTAACTAACTACAAGTATTTTAATGGGCTTCCATTCACATTAATCCCCGATGGCCTTGCAAGCGAGGCTAAGGCCTCTCAACCATACCAATATCTAGAATTGTACACACTTGGCTAGTAGGACTAGGAGTGGTGTTTCTTAGTACAACAGAAAGATTCTCCTCAAGATATGCAATATCAAGAATCATAAGGAAGAAATTAGTATGGATTTGGAGTGTTTATCTCTACAAAGCTTCTTTATTATCGTGAGTTGGGATCATTGGCAAAAGGTGTGTGTTCACTTGGTTGTTCTTGAAGGTTGGATCACTCTGGTAGACCCACTAAAGTTTTACTCATACTTGATTTGGATTCAAGGGTCCAAGTTTTTAACTTTACCATAACAGAAAATAGCATACTCCTCTACCTTTTCACCTCACCCAAACAAGACAAACAAGTTCATCAACGAGTTAACTTATCAATCCCAACTTTTTTAAAAGCTTCTTGGTTTCTATTTTTCCCAAAGTGAAAAGAGAATAATCCCTCACTAAAAATTTTCTTGGGAGAACCACTACCTTCCTTGCCTTCAAAGGGTACTACCTTCTAAAGGGGTCTAGGTTTCTAATTTATTCTTGGGATCCACATCCAAGTATTAAAGAGAAAAATCCACTGTCCCTTCATCTAGAACCCTAGAGAAGTTCACAAGGCCTAGTTTAAACTATGTGATTCAAAGATTTTATAAAGAAGAGAATGTTTGAGTGGATTTGAAATTTCTTTGACAAGTGATTCTTTGATAGATGTCCTGCAATGAAAGTGTTAGTGTGTTTATAAGTTTGTTTCAAGGCATCTTCAACAACATCATGCAAACCAATGTTATGTTGTTCCATAAATCATAAATCATAAAAGAATGCTTCAAAAATAGAGGTTAGCAAGAAACAGCAATAATGTAATGCAAAAAATGCAAGAGTTTTAAGAACCCCTATGCTCACACAAGGCTTTGCAGCAAGTTGTGTGAGGATATGCTTTGTGTCATGTGAGAGAATCACCTCTTTGGGTGAGCATATGTATTTATTTGCACAAGAAAGTACATAGGGCCTTGCAAGAAAACAAAATTCTCACATGAGAAAAGGACTTTCTGGGCAAGATTTCTCTGTTATGTACAAAAACTAAATGCAAAATGTTTAAAATAAATATGAATGAGGCCAAAAAATTAATTTTTCTGTCCCATGGTGGGTGCCAGAAATGTATGCATTATATATGGGCCTTTGTTTCAACCACACACTTCAACATAGTCATTACTTGTCAAGTTCATCGAGGAATGAACATGAGGTTCTTCATCCTAAATGTATGCACAATGTGACTTGTTGCCTTCTATCTAGATAGGGTTTTGCTATGTGCTCTCAGAATTGAGAATTCAATAACCAAACCAACTAAGAATGAAGGATTTGATGAATTCAAATGCAAGGTTAAGCTAAGAATATATGCATATTTATCTATGTTTTTGAGATTTTCTATGTAAATAGGTATGAATTAACCTAGATGAAATGAGGATTAATATAAGAACAAGATAAGAAAATTAGTCTAAATGTATGTATTATAATATAAATGAGGAAGCAAATTAACTATGCTAAAATATATTTGGTGCATGAGCATTTGTGTATTCAAAATGAAAAAATTTCATTACTCAACCAATGCATCCTCTTGAAATGACAAGTAGAATGCTCCTTTTATAGGAATCTCGGCATCAATCAATGGTCAAAATTAAACTAGATGAATGGTGGAGATTTGAAAAAAGTTCAATCAAAATGGAAAGTTTCATTGATTGTAAGAGTTAACTAATTGCTTTTGAGATGAATAAGGAGTTAGCCAACTATATTTGATTCTTTGATTTGAATTAACTCAATGTTTCCAATTCTGAACTGAAGAGAGAATATTGGAGAAGATATTTGATTTAAAGAATTAAATATGACCTCATTATTGATTATTTTAATTAATTGAATAATTAAATTCAACAATTAGGATGAGGTTATTTAATTAAATCAAATATATTTAATTCCTTTTTCATGTGTATTTTAGCTAAAAGGGGTGAATATAATTTGATGAAAGATCAAAAGGATTATTTAGCCAATTTTAAGTCAATATTTAGGAATTAAATAAATATATATGATTATTTTAAATTAAGGATTTCTTTGCAATTTGATACTTAGATCAAGTAGAGACAAGTGTTCAAAAGTGCCTAGTAAAATAGGACTTGGTTGATCAAGAAATTGATGTTGTCAGATTGATGCACCAATTTTTTGAACAAATTTTGGGGTATTACAATTAGGAGTTTATTACATACATATAATGTATATGTCCTTTTTGTAGAACTAGGCCTTGTTAGAAGCCTCGACACTATTAGGAGTTGGTATTACAATATAAAAGAGCACAAGAAGAGCCCACTACTGAAACATACAAATACAACTTTAGAATGCTATCAATAGGGATAGATACAAAAACCTTTACACAGTGTTGATATCTTCAATATTTGATATGCCATTTTGGTGCCTTCTTCAAAACTTGTGATACAACCATACTACTTTGTACTAGCATCAATATTGATCATAAAAAGTTCACATTCAAATATTATATCACTAGCACTTGCACCCAAAAGAGGCACAAGAGGTACACTAATAGGTATTTAATTTGAAAGTATAATTGAACTTTTGCATGATAAAATTATAGAAAGCAATCTTGTATAGAAGATGAGATGGAAGGAAGAGTGACAATTCAAACATCAAAAGTAAGGTTTGGGAATTTCAATCAATAAGAATCTCAATCATAAAGCTTTATCTATAAATTCATTCAAGTAGACACCCAACATAGTGCACTAATTTAGTATTCTAGAAATGATACATATTTAAATTTTCTTTACAAATATTTTATGAAATAAAGGTGCAAAGTCCTATCTAAGGCACAACCATTCCAAATATACCAAATTTGAAGCATTTGAAAGTCGTCAAGGTGGTCATTTCATTTTGAATGAATTCTTCAATATGATGTAATTTGTTTGAATGGGAGAAATCAATGAGCTAATTTCTAAAAATATTTTTCTCAAAAGATATTTGAGGTTACTATTGCATGATATTTTTGGTATCTTCTTTAAAAAATTAGAACATCTTTCTTACTAACTACATAATGGTAGTAATTAATTAGGCTCCTTAATTTGATACTACTAGTAGTGTTATTATTCATTTAAGTCATCTTCATGTAGAAAAGAGAAATATAAAATTAAATTATGATGTGTATATCCTTATATACATTATAAATCATGCAAGCAAAGATGGTTGAAGTAGAAGAGAAGGGAGGAGAGAAGTAATGATAGTTTCCATATTACTTAGAAGGAGGAGTTGGTTGCTGGTGATGTGGTCTCTTCTAGACCTTTGAAAAAGACATCCTTAGAGAAGCTCAAGGAGCTTAATAAATGATGATTGTTGATGGTTGAGGTTTGGGGGTTGGTGCAAGTTTGTTGGCACCTTGGAGCTTCCTATGTTGGGATTACTAGTGTTTTTTCAATCAAATTTTTAAGAAAGGGTTTTGTAAATCTTAGATATGAAAAGGAGTGAAACTTGTTATTTTTGGATAGAAACTCTTGGGCCAATCTATGCACAATGTATTCATATCTTTAACTTTTTTGTTATGATGTTTTCTTGCTTGTCATAATAGTCAAACATGTGGCAATGGGCTCAACATTATTGAAGCTCATTAGTCTAGGATTTTTTTTTAATTCAAAACAAGACAAAAGTATTGTTATGGGATTTTCTCCACCAAGAGACTATCATTTTATTATTATTATATTTGATACTTTGTAAATTTTTATCATCAATAATGTCTATATTACATTCATAAACATTTTTTTATCACATTTTATGATTTATTATTAGTAATGATAATGAGTGGAGAGATGTCAAATGATAAGTTGTAGATCAATTAGAGCAAATTTTTTAATGATAAGGGAAGCATTCTTGTTTGATATTCCTTTGCATGTTAATTAATTTATCCATTACATTTCACCAATCAAAATGACACTAAAATATTAACAAGTTGTCAATATTAGTTCATTCATATGACTATAAGATGAGAAAAATAATAATCAAAAGAATTGTGCAACTTTATTGATCCAATAATACACAACTATTAGAATATTTGTACAAATAATCTAATTATTCTAATTACAACAACTAAATTTATAATTATAAATTATTTGTAGAGAAAATATTAATTATATAACAACTAATATTCTATAACCCAATAAATTTAGCTAAAAATTATCATGAAAAACTCATAAGCTCATGTAATATTATTAATTTAGATTTGTTGGTACTTAAGAGTAGAAAAAAGTTTCTAAAAAGAATAATTCAATAGAATTTTGCTAAGGTATATGCTAAGATAATTCTGAGGAAAAAAAGAAATTAACCAGCTCAAACTAATTTTGCAAATGACCTCTTAGGCAGCAAAAACTTAAGCTGAGTTTTCAAAGCTGAAACCAATAGGCAAAAGGCCAAAATGGGGACCATATCATTCTGCAAAACTATCTCATTTTGGTATAATCCCAATGATAATGATTGTTCATACGCTCTTTCATCCTCCTTGGTTGCACAACCTGCTATGTTTATGCTCAAATTATGTTTAAAACAATGAAAATTAAAAAAATTACTTGCAAGCTAGCTAAATTGATAAGAGTACGTCATCTGATACGTATAATTTACCTGTGCATACTAAATTTGCTAGATTCTAAGGTACTTTGGGTGTAATATTTTTAATTTGGATTAGGCAAACATAGGGATAGGTTATTAGATGAACATAGGTAAACATATACACTTGCGTTGAAGGCATTATAGGAGTAATTATTTCCACAAACAAAAGCACAAGAAATCATAACAGAAAAAAAATTTGTCACAAAATATTCATATATAGAGATGCAATGTAATACAGTGTCAAACAAAACAATGATGAAAACTAAGTATTATTATGAATAAAAAGAAAATTAAAATTCCTAGATATTTTCCATTTTCAATCCCAAGCACTATGAAAATCCCATCTAGAGCATAACCAAAAAAACTTAGGATGGACAAAGTCGAACCTCAAAACTAGAAGAAAGTGATGAAATGAAATCAAAAAGATTGTTACCATAGCTGGTGGAGGGATCAATCTAGGTGACATACAAAATTCTAAGAACAACACTAAGAATTAAACTAAAATATATCCAAGATGACACTTTTTGCCTGCTAATCTCAAAGATTGTGGCATCTTCTCCCGCGATGTCATCTGTTAGCTCTATTGAACTACCCGCATTACTAACTTTTAGGGATTCGAACCCCAATTCTCCTTTCTCTAGACTCAATTGGGCTTTGCACATAAGTCTATAAAAGCTCACCTTTTGAGTTCCACCGAACTTGAGGCCTTGTTCTTTGGGAATTCCATGGTAGAGGAGGTGACCTTGTGAAATTAGTGTGTGCTTAACGTAGGATATGTGACATGGAGCTCTTAGCAATATAGTTTCCATGGTTGCTCACCTCAGTCAACTAAACTTGCTAGCACTTCATACAACTCATTGTTAGCCTTAAAATGGTTTCAATTAATGCTTCAAATTGGTGGTAATATGAATAAAGGAATCAAGTTGATTAGATATTCTCTCAAGATAATTTTGTCTCTATCAAAGGATATTTTGGGTTGGAAATTAAATTTTTTGTGTTCGAGTGCCTGCACCATAAGTATGATGCTAACTAGTTATAACATGGGGAGGAGCAGCAAAATAGCATGTAGAAGAAGACTGTAATGAATGATGTGATATAGTAAACATAGACTTGATGTGATTTTGACATCCAACATTGTGTGAGGATCATTGTGAAAACTACAATTGGGAAATAGTTTACCAATGAGCAACTTTTAGCATGATACAAATTGTGGTGGGAGTGAACTCCAAAGGGAAATCCTATTGGCTAATTACAATATAATGCCACACTTCATTAAACCAAAAATATTCTCCCTTTATGCCAAATTCTTTGTTCGGTCAACCTTGCTACTCAATACTATGCTAAATCTTTTGAATTAACATTTCCATGTGTAGGTTAATATCTAATATGTTATCCCAACATTGTTGAGCAATTGATTTGGTGAACCAAAATACATTTAGTCCGCCTTTAGCTTTGTTTTGAATTGGTAAACTATTACCAGTAAAACTGCAATAACTTCATCAATGCATAGCCAAACCTTTAGTGCTTTTACCCACATGTCATATACACTATATTATTCCTTTATGTAAGTGTGTATAAGCTAAATTATCTCTAGTGAATTGTGCTAAACAAAATAAACTGATTGTATATTGTTCTACTAATATGTACTTGGACAATTTTCCAAATTATTATGCCTTTAGACTTATCCTTTCATTTTTCCATCTCAAAGTTAGATATATGTTTCCATTAATGAAAACCCTAACATAATAACTAATCTAAATTTTCAAAAATCTCCCCCTTTGGCATTGATGGCAACATATGGGAAAAATTGGCCCAAAATTGAAAATTTTATAAAATCTATGGTATACATCAAATTTTCAAAATGTGGATCTTTTGTATATTCATTTACCATATTTTACATATATAATCCCCCTTAGATTATACTCTAACTTGTATCTCCCTTTAATTTTCTATATACTATGCATGTTATCTTTAAAAAAAATCATACTAACACTCCTCCTTTGACATCAATGACAAAGGTGAGTCAAAAAGATATACACATGTCAAAAAAATTGTTTTACCTTGATTTATTTTTTGTGTTGGATGGATGAAAAGAAGTGTAATGTAAACTAAAAAATTCCTTTTTAGATAGGTGAACTCATTATCACAATTATCCTTAATTGCATCTAAAATGCTGGTAAGAGCACAAAGACCATAGAATTTCACTTTTGTTGCATATAAGATTGGATAACTGAGTTTGGCATATGATTCCTTAGCTTCTAAATAGGTATCTAACTATATTTTTACAATATCAATATTCAATGTTAGATGTTCTCTTAATAGTGAAAATCATTTTAGAGTTCTTTCTCTATTCAGTTCTAAAATCCTTTATTAATCATTGATTTGATTCCTCTTCTGCTAAATTTCAAGGATATTTGCTTTGGGGTCCTTCATCTCATCCATAACTTTCTCCAACTTATTTATTTTATCTCTAATGCGTTTGGAGATGCCATGGGAGAATTTGTGTGCAAGCACACATTTTGCATATAGATCCTTTCCCTAAGTGGAAAAATTTCTCAATTCTTTAATGTGTATTAGATCTAATGTTGCTAGATCATTTATGGTGTATCCACCTACTATATTAAATAGATTTTCATGATGCAATGCCTTTGTCCCTAGGTTTTTTTTTCTCATCAAGTGTTGTAAAATCAATATTAAAGGCTTTCATAACCTTTTCTACTCTCTTCTCAATATATTGTTCATTTGATTGTACTGGAGAAGGTAGTGTGCTTTGTACCTTTTAAATGGATAATTCCAACAATCTTTGAGCATTCTTGTTCAACTTGCTAGATTCTTCAACAATCTTTCCAGTAGAAAATGCTCGCAGCCAAATGTATTTTTGTATGTCCATATTTCTATCAAACATATTTGTTATATTTTCTAGCAATCCTAAGAAAAGTGATTCAATGGGTGACTTTTAAGTACTTGCAAGGGTAGTCTCTATTGCCTTAGGAGTCTGCAAAATAATAATCTATTTCTCCATATTCGTTTCATCCTCCTGATGTGAATTTTTAGTTCTTTGATCAAATAAAGTTTGAGATGGCTCCATATCCATCTAATTCTCTTTGTTGCTCCCCTTCTCTCTTTTATTCTTCCTTCTCTGCCTATGTTAGTGAAATTTTAATAGTTGTGGCCTCATCCACAACATTATGCCAATGTACCTAATAATAAAAGCCTACGCTCATAGAACTAGGTGCTAAAGATATCATTTTTGGTGGTTCCTAATTACACAAAATATTTTGGTCATGTTGACTCTTCTTTTTATCATCTTCATCATCCTTTAAGATAGAGTAGTCAACAACTTTTTGGTAACCAAATTGTCAACATTACAATCTAGTTGGTTTGCAAATGGATTCTCTAATGTGCTTGCAAAGGGGTCCTCACTAGTGTCAACTGTGATTCTTTCTCCCCCTATGACCATATTTCCATCCTTCTAGTTTGGTGCATTATTCTCAATATCCATAATAGTTTTTTCTTGGGTTGACCTATTATAGAAAATGCATTCATCACTTTTACTACCACTTCTTCAGTTTCTTTTATTACTTCCTCATAGATTCCTCTCATTATCTATATTATTCTTGTCTTCTTCCTCAATATAGGGTCCAATATGCTCATAATTGTTGGAATTACAATAGGAAAGATAAACTTCTTGGGGGGGTGGGGGGTGAATCAGTAGTTTAAACTTGGACCCATAAAACTTTTACCACACATCCATCTCATATATTCAATGAGTAAACTAAAATAACATGTAAAGCATATACATCTAAATCATGTAAACACATAAGCAATCATACACATGTGACACCAGATATGATTACCTAGAAACCCTCCAAGTGAGAAGGTAAAACTGGGGTGGGCATGACACCCACAAATCTTCACTACTGCAATAATAAAGTGTATTTAATAAAAATTACAATGTTATGACCATGAAACATGATCTATCCTATGAAAGGTCTACCCTATTAAAGGCTTACAAAGATTGTTAGGTCTCACCTTGCTAGAGGACTTCAACACCATGTTAGAAGTGTGTCTGATTAGAGGACTTTAACTCACAATTAAGTAAGCACCTTATTAAAGGATTTCATATAGCCTGTTAGGACTACTCAGTTAAGATATTTTGACTGAAATCAACTGTTAGAATGTCTCAGCTTTGATCATGCGGTTAGCACTTGATTGTTTGATAAAAGATCACCTCTAAACAATGTCTTCTTGGTCCTTCTCAATCAAATGTCTCTTTGTTGTATAGTTTTCTTTATCCTTTGTTCTACTCTAACTGATTCTATAATGTACTTTCACTTCATAACTTCTAAGCCACCATGAATGCTTTGTTTATGCATGCAAACTTCTCTCTTCGCTCCTTCAACCAACATAGAGAGTTTAGGGTTTTGTCCTTAACAAGGCTCAGTGACTTAGGGTTAGGTATGAATCTATGGTTGAGATTCATCCCTTTTTTTTTGCTTAATCCTTCCCATCTTCTGATTGGCTACATGTAATTGCATAGGGAATATAACTTGAGATTCATCCTTATCTCCAAAATTTTAAAATTTTATCTTAAGTTGGCTCAAAAATGGTTTACATAGTTATTTGTGCCTTTATAAACAAATATGTCAAAACTATGTCACTCGGCATCTGAAGTCTCTAATGCTTGGCACACACTAATCTTTCTACTTGGACTTAACACCTGTATTGCTCAATATCCACTATTTACTTGGCTCCTGTGCCACTCGACACTCACTATGACTCGACATGGTCTATGTATAAATGTTCTGCTCGGCTTGTACTATTAGTTCGATATGAACTAAGTAAATAACTTAAGTGTGTTGACACTCACTTGTCAAAACCAAACTAAGATCAACAATAATATCTTGAAGTTTGTTTTCATTATTTAAAATGTAAATTTTGGAAATAACACTTTCTCTCATCTATTAATCTTCTTCAATTTCTCTCTTCTTCTTTTCCTTCAAATTCTCATAAAGTTTATTTGGTATGTTTCCATGAATATGTATGAATTTTTATTTGAATCCTATCATGTATCTAATCATAGCATTCTCCAATTATCTCTTTTGAAAAGGATTATAAAATTCATAACATTTGTTTAGTTGTGTCAAATTACCATCTTTGATGATTATTTGATTCATTTTTCCTATTTCAGGATTGGAACTTTTCTTCTTCTTCTCATTGTCATATTTTTATTGTGGTAAATTATCTTGTGGTTTGTCCTATGGTGGAGAGAATTGACCTCTCATCTTCTTAACTAGTGTATTTTCCTCTTCCTTTATCTTTCTCTTCTTTCTAGCATGTGTTATTAGTACTTTCAGTTTCTTCCTCTATCTGGGTCTTGTTGTTGATTCTTTGATTCTCTTCGATCTTATAAGAGTTACCTCCTCTTTTTCTTGTTTGAATGTGACCTCTAGTGATGCAACTACTAGAGATGTCCTTGTAGATTTCCTTGTAGAAGGTATAGGTGTTAGAATATATAATCCAGTGATATAAATAAGACCGGGGGGGGGCTGTGTGAATCAAATATACAACTATTATCACAATTATCAACCTTAAATAAACTTAACCATATGAGTAATATAAACTGAAACCACAATAAGATACTCATACACAATAAACCAGATATGTTAACTAGGGAAACCCTTTATCAGAGGGAAAACCCTAGTGGGGATGATACCACAAGATGATGTACTAATATAAATGCTCCTTGTTAGAGGATGGACCCTATTAGGAGTCTATGAATATATTCAATACATATGAGTCCTTATTAGGAGACTTTGAAACCCTGCTAGGAGATTCCAACCTTATTAGGAGTTGTGCCAACCCTATTAGGAGTTGTGGAAGACAACTAGACCCACTACACAAACAACTTCAAGGGAAAGACCAATGAACCCATTGTCCAAATAATCTTTGTATTATTCCTTGCAAACTAATAGAATTGTAATATATTTTTCCTTCCTCTTTCTCTATCCTGTCAACCAAACTTCTTCTCCTTCTAATCTTGTAACCAACTCGTAAATATCACATCCAATTATCCTTTGGATTGCTTACACACATTCAGTAAGCACTCTGCTTCTTTTTGCACTTCTCACTTCTTGTAACAATGGATGCACCTTACAATCAAGAAAAACATCTTTCCTTTTTACCATATCTTCATAATAATTACTTGAGTCAGCCTTGAGGCTTTCCCAACTAATTATAATAAGATAATTAATTAATTACAATTATAATAGCACTAATGGCTCACAGTCTATACAAAACTTCACATGTGCAATACTAGGGCTTGCGCACTTGCTGATACCATCAACTAACTGTCCTCTATCACTATCTAACTACACATATTCTCACTATATCTTAGATTTAATATAGATAACAAACATCAGGAACTACTTTCCCAATACTCTACCTATAAACTGCTCTCTTTAAATTAGGTACAATTTCCATATGTCTTCAACTTAGACTCTATGCAATTAACTACATCATTAGGACATTGTGCTAAACATGTCTGTAACTACACATTACCAGACAAACAAACTATTTTTTGTACCATTTAGATCTATGTCTGCTACTCAGCCAGTCTTTACAGAAATCATGATATGTTGACATCAATGGAAAATACAGTCATGAATGCAACATGTTAATACTCTACAATGCTTAGGATACTCTTCCAATGTAGTATCATTAGCATTCATGTTAACAATCTCCCCATTTGGCATTGATGGCAACATAGTTGAAAAAACCATCTAAGTTCCAAGAATATCAAACAATGTTATGTTTCTATTGCGACCACCATTAGTTGTCCACATACTAAAAAGAATCTCAAAACAACAGGTGCACAATAGGTGCATACTACTACTTCTAAGATATCAATTGTTTACTTCAAACTAAACAATTCACAATACATCATATGCATATTCCTACTTCCTTTCATGAATCTTTCTAAATCTCTATAAAGAGATGTCTCTCCCTAATACTTAGGAGAAGTTTCTTTTCATGCATACTCTCACCCATGCCTTATGAGATACTCTCCCCATGCATTAGGAGATTTTTTTTTCATGCATACTCTCCCCCATTGACATCAATGTCAAGGACTTCAATCTCAATGTTGCTACATACCAATTGATAAATACAAATTTCTATAGTGTTGCACCATCTTTAACCAGCTCTAGTGTCTAAAGACATTATTCAATACCAAATATGAAGAGTCCTTAGTGACTCTAATCATCACAGATACTCCACCATATAGGAAGCGTCAACATTCAGTCCAGGCTAACAATAGTGCTCTAAATCATTGGGCTGACACACTCTCTACATCGTCTACTCAAAAGTAGACAAGGGCATAACCCCAAGCATACCTCTCAAGTACTCAAATGTATCTTTAGGCAAATGCTTCATAAAGATATCTAAAATATGATCTTTACTACTCACATACTCCAAATTGATCTCCTTTTCTATTGTTTTCTCTCTCAGCAAATGATACTTAATAGATATATATTTAGTCTTAGAATGCAATACAGGATTCTTAAACATAATCATTGTACTTGTGTTATCATAGTTAATGATAAAAAGTTCTTCAAACTTAATTTTGATATCCTTCAACATCTGCTTCATCCATATAACTTGATTACAGTTATTTGTTGTTGCAACATACTCTGCCTTAGTAGTACTCTGTGAAATGCAATCTTGCTTCTTATTTAACCAAGAAACCAATTTTAATCCAAGAAAGAATGCTCTGCCACTGGTGTTCTTTCTGTCATCTATACTACCTGCCCAATCTGCATTAGTATATGCACATAGAGTGAAATAACTCAATCTGTCATACCAAATTCCATAGTCATATGTCCCTTTCAAATATTTGAATATTCTTGTCACTGCTACAAAATGATACTCCTTGGGATTAGGTTGAAATATAGCTATAATCCCAACTACATTTTCTATATATGGTCTGGTGTCAGTAAGATATTGCAAACCTCCAATCTTGGATTTGTACTTCTTCTACTCTATTGTAGGTGTCTCATCTTTGCTTGATAACTTGTGACCAGTTATCATAGGTGTACCAACAGGTTTACAAGTTTACAAACCAAACCTTTTCAACAAATCATTCAAGTGCTTAGCTTGTGAAATAAAAATACCATCACTGTTCTATGCAATCTACAATCCTACAAAAATAATTATTTCTCGTATCATGCTCATTTCAAACTCATTCTTCATCTCTTCAGAAAACTTATCACTTACTTCATCATTACCTCCAAAAAATATGTCATCAACAAATATTAGAATAATCATCAAACCATTTTCAACTTCTTTCAAATACAAATTACTATCTGCCATACCTTTAGCAAATCCCAGTTTTTCCAAATAACTATCCAACCCTGCATACCAGGTTCTAAGTGCTTGCTTTAGACCATAAAAAAAAGCTTTCTTTAGTTTGCATACCATGTCTTTGTCTTCTAATAAAGGAAAACCTTAGGCTGCTCAATATATACCTCTTATTCAAGTTCTCCATTTATAAAGGTCGATTTAACATCCATTTGATAAACCTTGAATTTCTTACTTTCTACATAAGCCAAGAACATCCTTACTACTTCCATTCTAGACATAGGTGCATATGACTCCTCATAGTCTATGCCATCTTGTTGTGAATATCCCTTGCATACATGTCTAGCCTTGTTTCTCACAACTTTGCCTTGCTCATTCATCTTATTTCAGAATACTCATTTGGTTCCTATCAAATTATTGTCTATAGGTCTAGGAACTAACTCCCATGTATCATTCTTCACAATCCAATCTAATTCTTCCTTTATTGCTTGAATCTAATGATCATATTTACATGCTTCATATGTGTTCTTAGGCTCAACTTGAGATATCAAACATATCTCATTTACTTTGTTCCTTATCATCACACCTTTGTCTTTGTTTCCAATTATCTACTCAGAAGGGTGCTTCTTTGTCAGATTCATGTTAGACATAGGAGTTGACATCTTGACTCTTATCTCTTCTCTAGGTTCAAATATCTACTCTCCTCTTTTCTAAATAATTAGCACATCATTCTACAAATCATTGTTAGTCTCAAAGAAAACTTTAGCATTCTATCTAACAATTCCAAAATTATCTTCTTCTTCATCTAAATTGTACTTTTCCATCTTTTCCTTAGTTCCAAACTTTTCATCAATCCTTACATTTGTGCATTCAAATATTGTCTTATTTCTATAGTTAAAACATCTATATGCCTTGCTTTTCAATGAATAACCCAGAAACATACCTTCATCACTTCTTGGATCAAACTTACCAATATCATCATCTCTCTTAATGTAACATTTTCTCCCAAAATATTCTAAAATACTTAATGGATGATGAATGACAAAACCATAGTTCATAAGGTGTCTTGTTCATACCTTTTCTGATCTGTGCTCTTTTCAAAGTGTATACTATTGTATTAATTTCTTCTCTCCAAAATGTCTTAGAAACAACATTCTCAAACAACATCATTCTTGTTGCATTTTCTATTGACTTATTTCTTCTTTTAGCAATCTCATTTTCCTCAGGTGTTCTAGGTGAAAATAATTGCCTTCTGATTCCATTTTCTTAACAAAATATGTCACTCTCTAGAGGTTAATTATCCTCTTGTATATCAGATCTCAAACACTTTATCTCAACACAAGATTTATTCTCAAGATTATTCTTAAATTTCTTAAACTTCTCAAAAGCTTCAAAATTCTCTTTAAGACATGCTACCCACATCATTCTAGTGAAGTCATCATAAAATACCTTTCATCATATAATCCTCTTGTTCTAGAGGGACCACTCAGATCTATGTGAATGATCTCCAACTTCTTTTTGGTAGTGAACTTCTTGCTAGGAAATGATACTTTTTGTTTCTTAGCCAAAATACATTTTTTACACACAACATTAGTAGGCTTTGTAATCTTAGGCAAGTCTCTAACTACAAAAGTGCTAATAACCTTCACAATATTATCAAAGTTTATGTGACTAAATCTTCTATGCCAGAACCAACTATTATCCACTTTAGCTACCAAACATGTCATTTTAGTAGGATTAAACTTAAATACATTCCCTCTAGATCTAGTGCCTGTTCCAATTAGCTTACCATCTATGTCTTTAATAATGTAGGTCTTCTTAGTAAACTACAATTGATAACGCTTGTCCACTAACTATCCAACACTCTACAAGTTATGCTTCAATCCATCAACAAAATAAACATCATCAATGTTAGTTTTACAATCAAGATTAATGGATCCAATTCCTATTATATGATAGGTTGCATTGTTACCAAGTCTAACAATACCTCCATCATGATTCTTGAACTTAAAAAGCTTATTCATATCACCAGTCATGTGATGTGAACAATCACTGTTAATTATCCAATCATATTTCTTTTCCACTTGAAAAATTAGAGCTCTTTCTTCTCTAATTTTTCTATTAAGATCATCTTCCTTGATAGCCACAAATTTGAATTCATCATTACTTTCACTTTGACCTTTCTTATCAGATTCTTCATCTTCAGTTGCATACAAACAATTTCTATCTCTATCTCTTCTAGGCTTGAACTTTCCCTTATATGTTTTCTCTCTTTTAGGATATTTAGATGCATAATGACCAAATTCATCACAAGTCCAGCATTTAAAGATTTTCTTACCATCTTTTTCTCTTCTCACAAGAAGGGCTATTCCTTCCTCAATCTTCTTGTCTTCATAAAATCTACTGCTAACGATAAAATTTCCACATGTTCTTTCACTCTTTGTCAGATTAGGTTGAATGTTCGGGGCATTGAAAGTTGTTTTGACTCTTGCTAGCTCACCAGACTGTCTCAAATTTACTTCTACAGATTCTAATCTTCCAAGCAACATTTCCTTTGTGAAATCCTTAGTGCAATGTATTAATATCTAAATAATTTGAGCTACTTGCTTGAATGGTGGTGTCAAAATTTTCAAGATCTTCCATATAACTTCATCTTCTTCCTTGGTTCCATCATGAGACCAAATTCCTGGAACAATTTATGATATCCTACCAATATAACTTCTTATAGATTCATCTTCCATCATTTTAGCATCTTGAAATGAACATATCCAATTTTGTAATCTCATTCTCATTGCATGTAAATCACCTTCAAAAGTAGATTCTAATGCTTCCCAAATTTCATAAGATGTTTCAAGTGACTTTACCTAACTGTACTCATTCTTTGGAAGAGCTATTAGTAGAGCTTCTCTTGCTCTCATGTTACACATGTACATATCTCTCTCTTCTTCATTGTATCCTTTTTTTGTTTTGTTCTTCAATGATTTTATTCTTATTCTTTATCAAGATCCAATATCCCAGACCCATGCAACCATCTCTTTCCTTCTTGTCATCTAAGTAGGATTAAAATGCAATAATAGAATGTGCCAAGAGACAGAGCCCTTGGCTAAAAGATACAACTTCATACACTCAGCAACAAACTCATCTTATAATTGAGCACCAATGTAGTGTGTTACAAGCCATGCAGATACTTCCATTCAGGTATCCAACAAAATAAAGTGACAAGTACCTCCCACCAGCTCTGCCATTGCGATTACTGAATGAGATATACTCACCACCATAGATTAATGACCATCTTCTCCATCTGACTATCATAGTTGGCCCCACCAAATCTAGGACTATCCTTTATGAAAAGATCTTACATTGATCTCCCAAAGTTGTTAAGATTATCCTTCAAGGACCTGATGCTGTGATACCAATTATTAGAATATATATAGTCTACTGATATAACTAAGAGGTGGGCAAATCAGTTATACAACTATTATCAAAATTATCAACCTTAAATAAACTTAACCATGAGTAATATAAATTGAAACCACAATAAGATACTCGTACATAACAACACTAGATATGTTAACTAGGGAAACCCTTCATCAGAGGGAAAACCCTGATAGGGATGATACCCACAAGATGATGTACTAATATAAATGTTCCTTGTTAGAGGATGGACCCTGTCAGGATTCTATGAATATATTTAGTACATATGAGTCCCTGTTAGGAGACTTTGAATCCATGTTAGGAGATCCCAACCCTATTAGGAGTTGTGTCAACTCTGTTAGGAGTTGTTGAAGACAACTAGACCCACTGCCCAAATAGCTTGAAAGGAAAGACCAATGAACCCACTATCCAAATGATCTTTGTATTATTCCTTACAAAATAATAGAATTGTACTGTACTATTCCTTCCTCTTTCTCTTTCTTGTCAACCAAACTTGTGTTCCTTATGATCTTGTAACTATATCATAAATCTCACATCTAATTATTCCTTGGATCACTTAGAAGCATTTAGTAAGCACTTTGCTTGTTTTCAAACTTCATACTTTTTGCAATAATGGATACACATTACAATCAAGGAAAAAATCTTTCCTTTATACCATATCTTTATAATAATTCTTTGAGTCAACCTTGAGGCTTTCCCAACTAATTATAATAAGATAATTAATTAATTACAATTACAATAGCACTGTCAACTCACAGTCTATACAAAACTTCACACATGTGATACTAGGGATTGTTGATGTCATCAGTTGACTATCCTCTGTCACTATTTGACTGCACATCTTCTCATTATATCTCTGATGTAAGATATCAAACAAACATCAGGAACTACTTTCCTAATACTATGTGTCTAAATTGCTCTCTATAAATTAGGTACAACTTTAGTATGTCTTTGACTTAGATTCTGTGTACTTAACCATGTCATCAGGACACTATGTCAAACATGTTTGTAACTATGCATTACCAAACAATCAAACTATTGTCCATACCATTAAGATCTATGTTTGCTACGTAGACAGTCTTTACAAAAACCATGCTATGTTGACATCAATGACAAACACATTCATGAATGCAACATGTCGATACTCTCCAATGCTTAGGATACTCTTCTAATGTAATATCATTAGCATTTATGCTAACAATAGGCTAATCATACAATTATGACTTCTTATTCTTTTGTATGTTGATTTTTTATGGCTAAGGGTGTTACAGGTACAACTAATGGTGAAATAGTCATAGCTGGTGTACTTGTTGAAGATGATACTGAAAAATGTCAGACTAATAGAATGTTACTCTTCCCACCTACTTTCATTTCAAATTTTGTTTGTTTTTCTTGTAAAAATTCCTCATTATACATCTATGTCTTCTCAAGAATTTTATTCATTATATTGTCTACCTTCTTGACTACCTTGGTTTTTTGTAGTTGTTGTGTACATAGTAATATTTCCTCATTTGGTCTCCATATTTCATTTTTCTCATCCAAATCAAATTTCAGTATGTCTTTAGCATATTTACCAATCATTTCTTCTATCATTCATAACCCAAAGGTTCAACAAATATCACTCTTGGCACTATTACTTCAATGATTTTTTTGTTAGTTTTGATCATGACACATACATCATCCTTGTACTTTTCCATAATAGTTTGAGGAATTTTTATCCTCTTCTTCATCTCAAAATAAAATATTTTCACCTTTCTTTTTTCTATTTTTAGTCATGTACTCCTTTGAAGTCTTTCTATATTAATAGCTCTATGGTGCATTTATCAGATTTCTATTCAGACATAGTCATGTTAGAAAATCTCTTCAAAACATGAAAGTAAAAATATGTGAGTAGAGATTCAATTCTTAAAGTTGCATATTTTATAGGTAGGAGTAGGTCCCACATCAAGTCAAATTGTGATATTACTATCAAGATTCAACTTTGTATTTTTTGAGTCAAACTCATTGACCAATGTTTCATGAGTAAGGATTCTATTAGTTTTTGGTGACTGATTAGGGAAGTATTGTGCATACTTCATAAATTATTTGGGACTCGGAGCATCAACCCAAAAAAAAATTTGGGATACTATCGCCAATGGTCGGCTATTATTCACCAATGGCTAATATTTGCCAATTGGCTATTGTTTATATTTGCCAATTTATGACTGACATGTTGTGACTAATTTTAACCCTAAAGTGGGAAAAATACTTGTATAAATGGGCTTAGGGTTAGGTATTGTTTCATAAGGTGATGCAAAAATTGATTCTTGCAACGGTGTTGAGCTGTAAGGGATTATGGATTGTAATCAGGGTGTAATCACAGGATCGTAAAATATTGGACTTACTATTTGGTGGACATAGCCAAGGGTTTGGGTGAACCATGTTAAATCTTGGTGTCTTGTATTATTTTTTATGTGATCTATTATTTTCTGACATTGTTTATATTTGCATGTAAGTGTTATTTCTATCTAAGGTTTAATCCTAACAAGTGGTATCAGAGCGAGGTTTTTTTTTTTTTAGTTATCCTCTGCAGGAAAGTCTCATGGTTGAGTAGGAGCAATGGCATACAAGAGTAAGCTAAGGCTTGATAAGTTTAATGGGTAGAACTTTCAGTTATGGAAAATGCAAATAGAAGACTATCTTTATCAGAAGGATTTATGGAAGCCATTGGAAGGAAAAATTAAGAATCGGGGATCTATGTCAAATGATGAATGGGATCTTTTAAGCAAAAAGACACTTGGAAGCATTTGATTATGCCTAGCACCATCGGTGGCATTTAATATTACAAAAGAAAAGAAGATGGAAGAGTTGATGGAAACCCTAAAGAAATTGTATGAAAAGCTCTCCACTTCAAACAAGGTATTTCTCATGAAGCATTTATTTAATATGAAAATGAAAGAAGGTGGATCTATTATGGATCATTTAAATAAGTTTAATACTATTAATAGTTAGTTATCTTTTGTGGGTATTAATTTTGATGAAGAAATTAGGGCTCTCTTGATTTTGTGTTCTTTGCCTGAAAGCTAGAATAGTATGGTAATGGCTATGAGTAATTCTATTTCTAGATCTAATACCCTAAAATATGATGATGTGATTGGTGTTATTTTGAGTGAGAAAATTTGTAGGAAAATCTTAGGTGGATCTACATCAGGAAGTTCTTTGAATGCACAAAGTCGAGGTAGAATGATTGAGAGAGGGAGTAATTCTATAAATCATGAGAAATTAAGACGAAAGTCAAAGGGGAGGAGGTCTCAATCGAGAGGACCAAATGACTATTAGTACTATGGTAAAATAGGGCATAAAAAGAAATATTATTGGACTCGAAAGAAAAATAGATAGGAAAAGCAAGATGGAGACGAGGAGGAAAATGTGATAACAAATTTGAAGAAGATGCTTTGCTTCTATCTTTAGAAAGTGTTGATGATTCATGGGTTTTAGATTTTGGTGCTTCATTTCATGCTACACCTCATAGAGGCTATTTCATTGATTATGTCCAAGGGGATTTTGGACTTTTTTATTTGGGGGATAATGAACCTTGTCAAATTATTGGAAAGGGAAAAGTTAAGATTAAGTTGAAAAATTGGAATCATTGGCCACTACATGAGGTAAGACATGTTCCAAGGCTGAGTAGGAATTTAATTCCAGTAGGGCAACTCAGTGATGAGGGTTGTATAATTATTTTTAATGATAAAAATTGGAAGGTTTCAAAAGGTTCCCTTGTAGTAGGAAAATGTGTGAAAGTAGGAACCTTATATCTTTGTACAGGTCATATTATTCCTTCTACTTTAATTATTTCAGAGAAACATGAATGTTCAGGAACAGTTGTTACAGTTGAGCAGGGAGAACAGATAGTTGCTATAAATTCTAATACAATGTTGTGGCACAATAGACTTGGGGACATGAGTGAGAAAGGTATGAAAGTACTTCATTCAAAGATTGTGTTACCAAGTCTAAAATGTTTTAATATGGATTTCTATGAAAGTTGTGTGTGTGGAAAACAAAAGGGAGTGAGTTTTGTGAGACTGGGAAGGAAAATAAAAGAGAGAAATTAGAGCTTGTGCATACCAATGTATGGGGACCAACTCAGGTATCTCCCTTGGTGGTTCTCATTATTATGTTACATTTATTGATGTTGCAACTAGAATAGTATGGATTTATTTCCTTAGATAGAAATCTAATGTATTTCAAACTTGTAAGAAATGGAAATGCTTGGTTGAAAATGAAATTGGTAAGAAATTAAAATGTCTCATATCTAATAATGGTGGTGAGTATTGTAGTCATGAATTTGAATATTATTGCTCTACTAATGGTATTCATAGACAGAAAATTGTTCGAAGGACTCCATAGGAAAATGGAGTGGTTGAACACATGAACAGGACCATAATGGAGCATGCAAGGAGCATAAGGTTGCATGTTGGGTTACCCTTACGCATGTGGGTAGAGGCTATCAATATTGTTGTATATTTGATTAATAGAGGTCCCTCTACTCCTTTGGGTTGTGGTATTCTAGAGGAAGCATGGATTGGTAAGAAGGTGAGTTATTCTTTTCTCAAAACCTTCGGTTGTGAAGCATTTGCTCATATAGATTTTGGAAATAGAAGCAAGCTAGAAGCTAAGTCAAAGAAATGTGTATTTTTTGGATATGGCATTAATGAATTTGGTTATAGGCTTTGGGATTTTGAAAATCATAAAATTGTAAGAAGTAGGGATGTCATATTCAATGAGAAAGTGATGTACAAAGATCTGTTGTAGCAACATGCGAAGAAAGAAAATGATTATGTAGTGTTGGATGATACTCCAAAAGATGATGTTCTAGCAATTCCTCATGATGTGCAACAACCATAGCAACAAATACCTCACACATCAGTGAATGTTAGATAGTCAACAAGGCTAATTAGACCTCCAAAAATATTTTCTCCCTCTTTGTATTCTATTTTACTTACTGATGTTGGTAAACATAAATGTTATGATGAAGCTATGTAGGTGGATACTAAGATTCAGTGAGACTTTGTAATGAAAGAAGAAATGGACTCTTTGTTGAAAAATAAGACATGAGATTTATGCAAGTTGCCTGCAGGTAAAAGGGCTTTACAGAATAAGTGGGTTTATAGGTTGAAGGAAGAGGAAGGATGTAAGAAAATATTTAAAGCCAAGTTAGTTGCAAAAGGATTTTCACAGAAAAAAGGCATCGATTTTGACAAGATATTCTCTCATGTTGTTAAAATGACTTCTATCTGCATTGTTTTAAGTATTGTGGCTACTAAAGATTTTCATTTGGAGCAACTTGATGTTAAAAAAACCTTCCTTCATGCTGATTTGGATGAAGAGATATATATGGCTTAGCCATAGGGATTTGAGGTCAAAGGTAAGGAGAACTTAGTGTGCAGATTGAAGAAGAGTTTATATGGCTTAAAGCAAGCACCTTGGAAATGGTATTTGAAATTTGACAGTTGGGTCTAACATGGATCACATTAAAGGGCTAAAATGCCAGTTAACACATGCATTTCCTATGAAGGATTTGGGGGCAACAAAACAAATCCTTGGTACGAAGATTTGCAAAGATAGAAAAAATAGACAATTGATGCTATTTTAGGTTGATTATGTTGAGAAGGTGTTGCAACATTTCTCTATGGAGAATGTTGAAGCTATCAGCACACCTTTACCTAGTCATTTAAACTCGACTAAGGAGATGTGTCCAAAGACACAAGAAGAGGAGGATAAGATATCCAAGGTACCTTATGCTTCAGCTATAGGAAGCTTGATGTATGCTATGGTATGTACTTGGCCAGATATTGCACATGCAGTGGGAGTTGGGAGTCATTAGCAGGTATATGAGTCATCCTTGAATTGAGCATTGGAATGCAGTCAAATGGATTCTCAGATAGTTGAGAGGAACATCTAGCAAGTGTTTACACTTTGGGGGCTTTACTACTAATTTACAAGGTTATGTTGACTCAAATTTGGTAGGGGATATTGATACCAGGTGGAGTACTATAGGTTATGTATTTACTATTGGTGGAGCAGTGATAAGCTGGGTTTCTAAGTTACAAAAGGTTAATGCTTTATCCACTATATAGGCAGAGTATGTTGCTACTATAGAGGCAGCCAAGGAGATGATATGGGAGGGCTAATTATTTTTTTATAGATATTCAGAGTGTGATTCATCTTGTGATGAATTTTGCTCTGCATTTAAAGACAAAATGCATATAGTTGTGGTACCATTTCTTTCAATCTATTTTGGATGATGGACAGTTAAAGTTGGACAAGATACATAGAGATGAAAAATCTAGCGGATATGTTTACAAAGGTAGTGACAAGGGAGAAGTTGAATTCCCCTTCAACTTTTGTTGGTCTTCTAGACTAAACAAGAATAAATGAACAGCATAGTCTAGGGTGGTTTGATCCAATGGGAGCCCCATGTGGTAGTGGTATTGCTACAGGATCAGTCTCCAAGTGGGAGATTGTTATCTAGTGTGGAATCTAATCAGTTCCCAAGTGGGAGATTTTTAGTTTGTGGTGACTAATCAGGGAAGTACTGTACATACTTCATAATTTCTTTGGGGCTCAGGGCATCACCCTGAAAAAATATTTTGGGCTACTATTTGCCAATGGCCAATATTCGCCAATTGGCTATTGTTTATATTTGCCAATGTATGGCCAATATGTTGCAACTAATTTTAACCCTAAAGTGGGAAAATTACTTGTATAAAAGGGCTTAGGGTTAGGGATTGCTTCATAAGGTGATGTGAAAATTGGCTCTTGTGGCGGTATTGAGCTGTAAGGGATTATGGATTGTAATCAGGTTGTAATCACTGGATCGTAAAAATACTAGACTTGCTATTTGGTGGATGTAGCCTAGGATTTGGGTGAACCATGTTAAATCTTGGTGTCTTGTGTTCTTTTATGTGTGATCTATTATTTTCTAATATTGTTTATATTTGCATGTAATTTTTATTTCTATCTAAGGTTTAATCCTAACAAATTTGACACAAATCTATCTCTCATGATAATAAATGGAACACTTAGCACTCATTAGATCTAGGTGATTCTCACAAAGATGAAGCACCAAGACTTCCTAGGAGGTCATCCATCCCAATACTACTCCATCTTGAGCACTCTTATATATGGAGTTTCCTCCATGGTAAATCCCACTCTCCTTGCAACCCCATTTGAAAAACCTTCACCAAGTGTTGTACCTTATGAACCATTCATTAAAAATCCCCTTAAGCTAATAAATTTATAAGTAGGAGATAATTTTCATGACAAGTCAAATTGTGATATTTCTATCAAGATTTAACTATGTAGTTTTTGAGTCAAACTCATTGACCCATCTTTCATGACCTTCTAAGAAGTCTTAGGATGGGTGACCTCCTGAGAAGTCCTAGTGCTTCACCATTGTGAGTGTCACCTAGATACAATGAATGTTGAATCCTCCATTTATTCTCATGAGATATGGATTCATGTTGAATTACTACTCATGAAACATGGGTCAATTATTTTGATTCAAAAACTACACAATTAAATCTTGATAGCAATATCACAATTTGACCTACTGTGGAAATTATCTCCTACTTATTAATTGATGAGATTAAGGGGATTTCTAATGAATGTATCATAAGGAACAACACTTGGTGAAGCTTTTGCAAATGGGATTGTAAGAAAAGTGGGTTTAACCATGGAGGAAAATTTGTAGTTAAGTGTTCTCGAGCTAGAGTAGTACTGGAATGAGTGACCTCTCAGGATGTCCCAAAACTTCACCTCTATGAGCATCACCTAGATCCAACCTAGATCCAATGAGTGATAAGTGTTAAATTTATTATCATGGGAGATAGATTCATGTGGAATCACCACTCATGAAACATGGGTCAATGAGTTTGGCTTATAAACTACATAGTTAAATCCTCATAGCAATATCACAATTTGACTTGCTATGGAAATTATCTCTACTTATCAATTAATGAGCTTAAGGGACTTTATAATGAATGGTTCACAAGGCACAATTCTTGGTGAAGGTTTTTCAAATGGGGTTCTAAGTAGAGTGGGTTTAACCATATAAGGAAACTATATAGTTAGGCACGCGTAAGCTGGAGTAGTACTAGGATGGATGACCTCCCACAAAGTCCTAGTGCTTCACCTCTATGAGCATCACCTCGATCGAATGAGTGTTAATTGTTCCATTTATTCTCATGAGAGATGAATTTGTGTTGAATCACTTCTCATAAAACATGGATCAATAAATTTGACTCAAACACTACATAGTTAAATCTTGATAGCAATATTATAATTTGACTTATTATGGAAATTATCTCCTAGTTGTCAATTGAAAAGCTTAATAGGCTTTCTAATGAATGGTTCATAAAGCACATCACTTGGTGAAGGTTTTGCAAATGGTATTATAAGCAGAGTGGATTTAACCATGGAGGAAACTTTATTGTTAAGCGACCTCAAGATGGAGTAGTACTGGGATGGGTGACCTCTTGGGAAGTTTTGGTCCTTCACCTCTATAAGCATCACCTAGATCCAGTGAGTTCTAAGTGTTCAATTTATTCTCATGAGAGATATATTCATGTTGAATCACTACTCATGAAGCATAGGTCAATGAGTTTGACTCAAAAACTACACAGTTAAATCATGTTGGCAACATCACAATTTGACTTGATATGGAAATTATATCCTACTTATCTATTGATGAACTTAAGGGGCTTTGTAATGAATAGCTCATAAGACACAAAACTTGGTGAATGTTTTTGAAATGTGGTTGTAAGCAGAGTGCTTTTAACCATGGAAGAAAATTTGTAGTTAAGCATGCTCAAGATGGAGTGTTATTGGGATTGGTGACATCCTAGGAAGTTCCAATACTTCACCCTTGTGAGCATCACCTATATCCAATGAGTGCTAAGTGTTAAATTTATTCTCATGAGAGAAAAAACTATGTTGAATCATTACTCATGAAACATGGGTCAATAAGTTTGAATCAAAAACTACATAGTTAAATCCTGATAGCAATATCACAATTTAACTTTTTGTGGAAATTATCTTTGACTTATCAATTGATGAGATTAAGGGGATTTCTAATGAATTTTCCATAAGGTACAACACTTGGTGAAGGTTTTTCAAATGGAGTTGTGAGTAGAGTGGGTTTAACCATGGAGAAAACTTCATAGTTAAGCGCACTCAAGCTAGAGTAGTTCTGGGATGGGTGACCTCCTAGGAAGTCCTAGTGCTTTACCTCTATAAGCATCATCTAATTCCAATGAGTGATAAGTGTTTTATTTATTATCATGATAGATGGATTTTTGTTGAATTACTACTCATGAAACATGGGTCAATGAGTTTGACTCAAAAATGACAAAGTTAAATCCTAATAGCAATATCACAATTTGACTTGTGGGAATTATTTCCTACTTAGCAACTAATGAGCTTAATAGACTTTCTAATGAATGGTTCATAAGGTACAACACTTGGTGAAGTTTTTACAAATGGGGTTGTAAGCAGAGTTGTTTTAACCATGCAAGAAACTTTGTAGTTAAGCAAGCTAGAGTATTATTGGGATGAGTGATCTCCCAAGAAGTCTCGATGGTTCATCTATGTGAGCATCTCCTAGATCCAATGAGTTCTAAGTGTTCCATTTATTCTCATGAGATATGGATTCATGTTGAATCAATACTCATGAAACATGGTCAATGAGTTTGACACAAAAACTACAAAGTTAAATCTCAATAGCATTATCACAATTTGACTTGCTATGGAAATTATCTCCTAATTGATGAGCTTAAGATTATTTCTAATGAATGGATCATAAGGCACAAAACTTGGTGAAGCTTTTAAAAATGAGGCTGTAATTAGAGTGGATTTAACCATGGAGGAAACTCTATAGTTAAGCACGCTCAAGATGGAGTAATACTAGGATAGGTGACCTCCCAGGAAGCCTCGGTGCTTCACCTTTGTGAGCATCGCATAGATCCAATGAGTGCTAAGTTTTCTATTTATTCTCATGAGAGATGGATTTGTGTTGAATAACTACTCATGGAACATGTGTCAATGAGTTTGACTAAATAACTACACAGTTAAATTCTGATAGCAATATTACAATTTGACTTGATGTAATATCTCCTACAACTTGGTGAGGGTTTTTCAAATAGGGTTGTAAGTAGAGTTGGTTTAACCATGGAGAAAACTTTGTAGTTAAGCATACTCAAACTAGAGTAGTACTTGGATGGATGACCTCTTGGGAAGTCTCAGTGCTTCACCTCTATGAGCATCACCTAGATCCAATGAGTGATAAGTGTTTCATTTATTCTCATGAGAGATGTATTTGTGTTGAATCACTACTCATTAAAAATGGGTCAATAAATTAAACTCAAAAACTACATGATTAAATCTTGATATAAATATCACAAGTTGCATATTTATTCTTCTTTATCCTCTCAAGGTTATCGAACTTGTTGTTTCAAAATATCACAAATAGTTACTACCATTTTTTCCACACACATCTTGTAACTAACATTTATGAATCTTGTTGATACCTCATCTTCTCTAGAATTGGAATTCATCTTATAACCCAAAATATTACTAATAAATCTTACACCTATCTTTTTAATTAAACTCAACATTATGCCTCTACCATTCCACTTTGTTTATGTGTCTTGTAGTACTATATTCTTCACATTTTTCTCATTTACAGGTATTATTCCTTTGTTTCTCAAGTTTTTTACCTCATGGATTAGGTTAGTAGTAATTCTAACTAGCTCATTTCCAATCTAGAACATATTTTCATGTACATAGATCAAAATGATTCTTGTCACTTCCTCATTCTCAAATCTAGGGTAAAATAAGTAATCCACAACCTTAAGTTTCCCTAGGTGCTCAAAACCTTCCTTAAATTCTTTATCTTCTTTATACATATTATGAAACTCACTCATTATGTTTGAATCTCCTATAGTTTGAAACTTGTAGTGAATGTATGCCCTAAATCTTCCATAATCAAGACTCCATCTAGTATTTACGAGAAATACCCCAGTAGGGTCATCTTCCAAAGGTGTAACAGGATTTCTCTTAAATTTATTCTTGGGTTTCTCCAAAATATCATGAACTAGTGAAGGGCCTATTTCTACAATACTTAGTTTTAAATTTACTTCAAAAATTAACCTTGTAATCAAAAATACCTCTATTATCGCTCATATAGGGCTTTGTCCAAAATTTGATCAAATTGCTACTCAGATGCTCCAAATCACCTTTAACTCTTCTTGCTTGCTCCTTGAAATCTCTAAATGATCAAATGGTGTCCAAATTAATCAATTTCAACCCTTAAATCTACCAAAATTCATGTCTATCAATTCTGCATAACTTTGTTGAAACGTAACCACAAAACCAATGTATTTTGTATTTTTTATGTTTTATGATGAGTGCAATTTTTTTATCAATGAAACTATATGAATTCCTATTTTAACCACAAATTTGAAAATAAGATAACAAAGATAGAGTAATGAGAGATTAAATAAAATCACTGAAAGGGAAATTCTTAATAGACATAAGCCAAAGTAATAACAGGTCTGCAAATTAAATTATCAAAAGAATCTAGTAGGAAACCAATGAAATTAGGAGCAACACTTCCTCAACTCCATTGATGCAATCATTGATGGGAACTTTAATGAAAATTGAAAGATATTTCATGATTCATCAAATCATACAACCATGGAAAGTATGTGCATACAAGAAAAAATGTTATACAAGAATAATAATGATCCTTTATCCAATTAGTCACAACAATAGAATTTGTTAACATAAGGAAAACACCATAATTTAAAGATCGCACAATTATAACAATGTAATAAAACCATTAGCTCCATTATCATTCATGAACATGAATTCACAAAAAAATAACACACCCCGACAAGATTTACTACACTCACAATGAGAGCACCAATAGCATTTATTATTGTATCAAAATATTGGCCTAGAGTACATTTTACATTCATGTATTTATAAGAAATCCTCTCCTCCTTTTGTGTTAGGAGTGAGATATCTTCTAATGCAAACCCTATGCTAAAAACCAATAAAATAAAGTTAATTATATACAAACTGACTCTCTAAATGGAGCAAAGTAGGTCTCCACCCTTGTTTATATAAATTAATGGGTACATGAGTCTTTACATGACTTAAAATAATAAAAGAAGAAGAAGATAAGAAGAGAGAAGTCATGATATAATTTGAGAGTTACTGGGACTTCTAAAAATGTAAGATTGGCCTTCTCTAGGTGTTTCCAAGAGTTGAATTGTTGTCAAAACATTTTTATGATGTAGGGAATGCTCAAAAATAGCAATTGGTAGTTAATTGTTGATGCACTACTTCATCTTCAACATTGTCGACGTACCTCTTGATTTGGTGCACCTTATGAATAGTGCACCTCTAAAAAAGCACACCTTCTGACAGGATAAAAAATTACTATGATTTTGCTAAGTTTTAAATTTAATTTTCAACATCTAAGTTTTCTTCCCTCTAGATGTGCACCTCTAAAAAATCACACCTTTTGACAGGATAAAAAATTACTAGGATTTTTCTAAGTGTTAAAACTTAATTTCCAGCATCTAAGTTTTCTTCCCTCTAGACCAAAATGGTGTCTAGATGTGTGCTTCTATAATTTTGGATAATAGTTTCAATTTCCTAAGCTTTCAGTAAATCCAAATACTCATATTTATTATGCACCATCTGGTGGTAATTACCAATTTCTAACCGAGTATCCATAAAATCTCTCAATCTGGAATCTAACTTCAATAATGATTCTTATTTCTTAAAGATTTTCCTAACATCATCTTTAGACAAACTTGCCTCTAATAATGCTCTGAATTGTTGCATTGTTGTTTCTACTAACGAAAGTTGAGGCCTTGACTCGTCCCCAAAAATCTCTAGGCATGTGGCATTATAATACCTATCTGCTTCCAAAAATTTCCTCCGAGCGTTATTTTTTATCTCTTGAATATTCTCATAAAACCCTTCCAAAACCTTATTGTCTACTAACACATTTTCTATCCAATCATCTATTTTATCTAACACTTTTATCATATATATGGGGTAACATCTTATACCTTTCCCTTTGATAGTTTGTAATGCTTCCAAATCATTAGCCCAGGTACGCACTTCATCCATTAGCCCCAAATCTTGGTTTATTATTGTAACCAATTTATCAACATTATTTTGAATTTTGTATAGAAGGTTCAAATTATCCTCCATTATTTTTACCCCTCTATATTCAAAACTATGACGCCACCTTTTGTAGGCATCCAAAAATGAACCAATTTCACCCACAACTTGTCTTGTCTCTTTCTTCTCTAAAGTAGCCCCTACCAATCTTAAGATGATCAGGATCTATTGAAAGTGTAACTTTTTTTTTCCTTTACCCTTCTTTGGCTAGGCAGTGGCTTGCAAAGTCAGAGCTTGGGGAGCTAGATCCAAGCGAAAATGCCTGACCCACTCCTTTGTTAATTCTATAATGTGTCAACCCCTATGATAAATATCATCATTCTCCTCTTGGTTGATTTTTGAGTTCATGATAGGCCACTTATATATCTTGTCCCTACTATAAAATGGATCCATTACCTCAAGGGCATCCTTGTTCCATGCTTTGAGGGATACTTCCAGGTTAAGCACCTTTTTTGCAAGTTGTAGACTCATTCTACAATAGTCCCTAATATGGACATCATAGTCATCTACACAGTTCATCTAATGATCTTAAATCACCATGTCAGGTATGACTTTCCTTCCTACAATATATTGCACCATCCCAATGTTGTTGAAGTATGGGCGAGGTGATTGATAATCCTCTAAAGGATATTGGTACCATTCTGAGTCAAAACTAGCTATGTCTTTCTTTTTCTTGACCTTGAAATCCTGAATGGTAATCAGTCAAACCCATGTCTTCTTATGTCCTTTGCACACTCTAGCATAGGTAGAGGCCAATTGCCTTGCTATCTCTAATAGCAATAGTCTATCTGATGGATATCAAGGGATCTTCTTCGAGATCAAGAGAGTGCCAGCTACTTCGGTATAGGATTCTTTTTTAATCAGGATGAAATAAGCTCTTGTCTATGATATCTGAGCTACAACCTCCACTAACATTCTTTTGGAATAGTCTCATTCTATGAATCAAATGATAGCAAATATGAATCCATCATTGACCAACCTTATTCAAGGATTTTGAAAGGAAGCTTCTTCTTCACAAGTTGTGGATAAACTATGTATGGCCAGGCATTTGCACCATGTATACTTCCCTTCCTAACCAAACCAGGGTAATCTATTGGTTTCATAGCTAGAAGGTACACAACATAGGAAGTCATGTAGAAACATGGATCATTCTTCACCAAAATGAGTTTCTCATCTAAATTGTCACTAAGGATCATAGCCTAGTCAATTGGCATCTTTCTTGTCTTGATAGTCTGTATGAAATTTACCATCCAGGTTTCTAGGTGACCTATTGTAGGGAGGCCCATGACTCTACTCAAAAGGACTATAAAGTAACCAATGTTGTCTATCATATACCCTTGGGTCATATCGACCTTCCCACCTCTTTAGTTCAATGGTATCATGTCAATGAGGTACTTCCCTTGTACCAACTCCTTCACTTTTGAGTCATTCTCTCTGTACCACTTGTCTATCATGTCATAAGTGATCTATAAATATTGATCTACCCTAGGTAGATGGAAGACCTTCTCAATGTTTCATGGTGTAACACCCCACCAAGGGATCCAAAAGAACTAACCTAAAGTTTTACTAAGTTTGCCAAAAAAAAAAAATTAAAAGAATAACATGTACAACAATCATAAAGTAGTGGAAGCAATAACATACAATCATACATAAGCAAACATAACAGATTACATTCCTTAAGGATCCCAAGATGTTGAGTCATATTTAAATTTAATTAATACCAAGTCAAATAAATAGCACATCCATATGAAAGAATAATTACAAGTCCAAGTCCACTTCAATAATATACATTTGTTTTGAATGCCACTTAGCAATAAATTTCGGAATGCTCAATCATCCATTGTACATGTTAGAGGGTATGAAAGGCTAAAAGAATATACATTTATAAAAATAGATTACATCACCCCTTTTGGATCCATGAAACAAAGTACAATACAATAAGTAAATTCATCCATCATATAGATATAACCATCCATCATAATACACAAAGATAGAATAAAAGGAAATGCAGAACAAGGAATTTCAGCCATAACATCAACAGACAAATCTCAAAAGTAAGAGTAAAAAGCACTACCACCCAACTGTGTGGTAACCCAAAAGGCCCACTCCCACCGCACTAAGGAGACAGTCTCAAGTGCCAAACAGGATATCAAACCCAAAATCAAAAGTATTATCTAAGTCAAGGAAACCCTAAAATTAATCTAACTCAAAGGTTTCAAGATAAATCGACATCTAGACCCAGAGGCAAACAAAGACACGTAGGGAATCTACTATGCAAGCGAGCAAGTGTCATCGCATGAATCAACGCTAGAGTTACCCTAGCAGTCTAACTTGACCCTAGCCCCCTAATGAATCTATGTGGCACTAGTATCCTTTCGTACTGACAAGGCATACTAATGATGCATGGTAGCAACCAAGCGTCATCTCTAATCCCATCCTAGTCTATACTAGCACTTGAGGCATGAGAGAGGAAATATAAAGACTCTTATTAGGTTCATTTTATTCCCATTTAGTGTAGTTTTTTCATTTATTAAACAACTTACAATGGGTTACCCTGGCAACCACTTTGGGCCCCAACCTCCATTGCAAGCCATTTCCTAACATTACATATAGATAACCTACCCTAAGCTCATAAAATCACAAATCAAAGAATCATAGTAATTCCCTCAATCCTATATAAGTGACTGGAAGGCATCAAAAGACAATTCACAATAACCCCTCAGTTCTTTACAAGCAACTGGAAAGCATCCCAAAAATAACTGATCGATGACTCAAAAAAGATTAAGTCAAGTATGTCATAACATTCATCTCGTAATCACACGAAGACACTGAGAGCAATAATAAACAATATAACCAAACTCATCATAGAGCATACCAAACACATTACCACGATTGAGTTTAAAAGATCAAGATGAAATCATAATAATATCACAAATACAAAACTCCCAAGCCTCTAGTAGACATCCTAAAATTGGTCAACACTCTAGTCAATCCAAACCCAAAACATAGACAACATACAAACAACAATGTAGTTTCATAGTTTGGTTTGATTTTGAAAATACATAGTTGAGTTAACAATAAGGTTTAAGTATTTGTTTCAATGTATGTTTTAAGTAGATGAGATTCACAGTTTACCCTTACAAATTAACCCAATTCTTATATTTGGATGAAATGCACAATTACCCTTATCAAATTATAATTAAATGTTCTAAATACTTTAAAGGTAATTATTTATTAAATGATTAAAATAATGACTATTGATTTTCTAGTAAAATAATTACCATTTTATAAAAAAAATCAAGTCACTAATGATAATAAAATAAATAAATTTAAAACTTCATTAAATAATTTGTATTATTAATTAAACTTAATTAAATTAATTAATAATTATTAAAATCAAAACTATATTAGTAATTATATATTTATTATAATTATTAAATAATTAATAATTAGTAATTTTATTAATTAATTATTAACAAATAATTTTTTTTTATACAAATTACATTTAATAAAAATAAATTTAAAAAAATAAAAAAGAAGTGTATTCTTTTTTAAAGACCTGTCGGCCTTTTTCCTACAATGGCAGGCCTTACTACTATGAGCAGTAGTACGACCTACTGCCATAACTTTAAAGGCTGCAATAGAGGTCTCATGGGGGCGTGGGAATTGGCGGCCGACCCCCACCCTCTCAATTTTAGATATATATATATATATATATAAATTATTTTCTTATAAATTCAAAACACCGTTTTTTAATTTAGTAAATTTTGTTTTAAAAACAATTTCATCACAATTAAAAAATTTATTTATAAGAGATTCTAACAATACTCTGATAGGGAAAATATGGCAAACCCATCAAATTTATATACTAAAATTTTGATTTCATTTCAAACCCTTTCTGAATTAAAATACTAATTTCTTTCATTTACAGAACTAGGGCTTCTAATAATTTCAATCCTCACATATATAGAAGAAAATGATATGAATACTAGTAAATTCAGATGGAAAATTGAAAGATTCATTACAAATTAAATCTAGAAAATAATTCAACAATCACAAAGAAGACAAAAAATTCGAAGAAACGTAAATTGTTGGGTGAATAAAACACGAGGATCTACCTGGTTCTGGTGCTAATTCGCAAACACCCAAAGATTATGAGAGAAATCCCTTCTTTCAAAACCTTCTCTCTAAAAATTCCCTTCTCCAAAATCTCTGGTCCTCAAAAAATGAACCCTCAATTATTGACAAGGAGTTCTCCCCTAAATTTGGGGCACTAATTGTGTGATCACTTGAGGGAACTCCTTGATCACAACTTTTTAACTCTATTATCTTTTTCAAAACATCATTATTACTTTATGCAATTTTAAATATCATTACTAATTTAATTTTCTTTCTCTTTTTAATTAATTTATTATATTTTAATCTCAAGCATAGGTTTTATGCAATTTAATTAAAATAAACTTTATTAAATAATTGCTTACTTTCTTAATAATTTTTGAAGTGTTTTTAATATTATATTTACTAACTTAAGTAATAATATTATTTAGCATTTACTTAAAAATGATCTCTTAAATATATTATTATTAAATTAATTAAATATTATTACGCTCACAAATCAAAACTATAATTTCCTCTTTTAAATTTAATTCTTTTTATTTAATTAATTTCCCAATTAATTAAATATAATTAAATATTGAAAATATCATAAAAAATTTCCATTAAATTAAATCATTAATTTAATCTTTTAATTTGACTTAATTAATAGAAAAATCACCAAAGATCTATAAGACAAAATACGAAAACCCATCATAAAATACCACATACAAGATCAAACTCCGAGTTACAATCACGAATTTATGTCATACGACGAGTTTGGAAGGGTAATCATCACAGATACTTTTACTAATTTTCTAGGACAATTGGGTTTAAAGATTAGGGTTTGGACTCAAGAATTTATCTCCCCTCTCTTACCATTGAGATAATGCGATAGGGTATGCTCATCCTGGCAATTCAAGGAAGTTGATGACTGGTACTTGCAATCTGCATAAAATCCATGCATGTACAAACACATATTCTAAGCTAAATAGGTAGTAGCAGGAAGTGGTGCATCGTGTAGATCCTAACTAGTAGGTGACTACGACTCCCTTCCTTAAACACATCAAAAACATCATACATAAAGAAAATATACATGCACACCATACACATGCAGTATGGGTTAAAAGAAAACACGTATAATAATCCATCTAACTAATCATCATCAAATAACTGAAATTGTTGTAATAATCATCATCAAGGTATAATCATGCATACATGAAGTAAATAGTACTAATTAGTCTCATCATAAAATCAACCAAGTGTGAAACAATATCTGAAAATCTAAAAAATGATGCTACTAATCATCAAGCATAAACTGGCCTAAAAGAGTTTGGCAATAATAACAAAATGTATACTAGGGGCAAGCACTTCACGTGGCCTTATGTCTAAGAAAATTTCTCCTATGACATTTTAAACCATTTTCTCTTCTGACATGTAGTGGTGTGCTAGAGTTATTAGTTATCATGACTGGACAGAGACTGGATGAGAAGCCACATTTACTATCTCACTTTTGATCAATACAGAAACCATCACTAACCATTCCTTGGGTTTGTTGCATAGTAATAGAAAGGAATTCTAGTCAATATATCCTAATTTGGCATCTCAAATTTCTGAGTATTTATCCCTGAATCTTGATTTCTTTGACACTCCTTGATATTTGAAGGCTACCGGTTTGGGTCCAATATTTGCAGCCATAAAAGATGAAGATGGTGCCATTTATTTGCACAAAAGAGAAAAGTCAATATTATTAATGATGAAAACTTAATATGACCTTAGAAACATGACCCAATTGTCAGAAATCTAACTGAAACAAAGAAAATAGATAAAAGAACCCTACAAGTGCCTAAAATGCACACTTGCATACATTGCGCACATGGTGCACTTGCGAATGTGGTCAATGTGCATAATGTGTGCCTTGTAGGGTATTTTTAAAAATGTATGAAATGATATGTGCATGTTGTGCATGTGTACAACATGCACGCATTGATTTGTAAAGGGAACCTTTCATGGTTTCTATACATAATGCACACACTTCAAGGGTGCACATGTGCACTAGTGCGCAACTTCCCTTTACCTTTAAAAAGGTTTGGATGCGAAGGTGTGGATGCACAGTTCTACGTAGGTGCAGAGTCTTCAAGGGTGTGAAGATGCGCTCTCAGAGTCTTAATGCGAACAAGTGAATAGAAAGAGGGGGGTCTTTGTTTATAGACAGTGACTCTCAAAATGTGCACCTTCAAAGGTGGGCACATGTGTGTCTGCCCAAGTGCACCTTCGGGGTCTGAATTGAGTGTAAGCATTGCACCCTCAAGGTGGGTGTGCATGTGTGCATGGTACGCACCTGTGCATTTTCAATTCTTTAAGCAAAATTTTGTCTTTCTGACCCTCTGGCATTGTTCAAACTCTACTGACTAGACATCCTAAAATGGCTTAGACTCAAAGGGAGATCTTGACCCATTGAGGCACCTGACTAGGTGCCTTGAAAAGGATCTCACATTTGAAAGAAGGAGGTCCCCATTTTGAGTCCAAAATGGTATGTGCATTGTGAAACCACAATAAGTTTGAACCAAGCAGTCAGGATAGGATTGGGTTAAGGGTTAGGTTAGGGTTAATTATTTTATTACAAGGAATTATTTAATTAAAAGAGGGATTTAGAATTAAGTTAAATAGGTATTGTGCAATTATTTAATTTAATAAAAGAATGGGGAATTGATTAAGAATTATACGATTGGTTGTCATTTGATTTATTAATTGGGCTATAGTTAAGCAATTAGATTTAATTAACTAGGGGATGATATACATTAATTAAATATTAAATACTTAATTAATAATACCTTAGAAGATGAAAAAACTAGATAACTTAATTATGTAATCAGATTTAGGCATTTGTAACAATATGGTCTAAGACCAAACATTTGTATCCATATAATGATTAAGGGAAGACATCTCACTCTATGAATGGAAATGACAAGTAGATATCAATAATGTATGAGTATTACCAAAACCCCCATGTAAAAAAAATGGAATACAAACAAAAATGCATATATTGAATCAATAGTGCAAGAGGGAACACAATCAATTTAGAGACTTGAACGATGATAAGCAAACAAGAAATTGAAAATTTGATTGTTAGTTATAAAAGATAAAATAGTCAACACAAGAAAAGTTAAATCCTATGAAGGTCATATGTGAGTCATGAAACTAGAAATAGAATGAGAGGATTGGAGAGGAAAGTAAGAATCCTTCGAAAATCATCACATCAAATTTCTATACAGAACCCACAATCAACCTACCTAAACCCTACAGAATAATACCCATTGACTCATAGCACCTCAACATTGGAGAAGTAGTACTAGGAAACACATCATTACATTACATATGAAAAGATACGAAGACATGATAATAGGAAGATATATTTTAAGTAAAAAGGGGGTAGAATATAAAAAAATTAATTTGTAATTGGATTCATATTTCAAACATATTAAGGAGACATAGCTTTTTTAAGGCAACACAGTATGTTAAGAGACATCACACAAGAGAGACACTAAGAGGCATCAACTTTCCTATTAACTTAACATGCCAAAATACAACATTATAAAATTATTAACTAAAATTTAAAAAACATAAATTATTTAATCACCATAAGGAAAAGAAGAAATAGAGTTGCATAATTCAAAAATTCATCCAAGTGGTGGAGTTATTACAAAGAAATTTGCAGTCTTTTGCATCTAAGCAATATAAGGTTCATCACAGAAATTAGCATTAGCAATTTAATCATTACAAAATAATATTGAGTAAAAGAATAATACAAGTGATAAAAATGGTATTTACTAGTTCATTTTCAAGAATTTAGTTCATACTTGAAAACATTTCATCAGGTGACATTACACCACCTACCAAGCTTACATGATTACTTGTGGATTGTTTGCACTACATGAGTGCATAATTAGAAAGTGGTCTCCTGGATGCATATTAGTTTATAGGGAGATACATGTGATCCCTCCCTAGGATATGTGATAAATTATTAGGTTAGTTCTTTGGTTACCCTCTTCTCCTAGCAATCACGTTGGAGTTTGAGATCCTTAGCCTTGTACATTAAGATAGGAGGATATTTTGATACATGATCCTACAACTCTACAATAGACACCAGTTGATCCTAGATCTCAAACATTGGGAGTTTATATCAAATATTATTTATTTGTTCTTATGGATGAGGATGTTGATTCAAATTCAATGTTGTCACACTCTTCCAATTTGAGTATGATCACATGAGGATTAAATATTGCAAATATAATAAGAAACCAAATTTAGATTTAGATTCAAATTTCCAAATAGTTTTCTATAATTTTCAAATGTTAATTATTCTCTCTCTCTCTCTCTCTCTCTCTCTCTCTCTCTCTCTCTCTCTCTCTCTCTCTCTCTCTCTATATATATATATATATATATATATATATATATATATATATATATATATATATATATATATATATATATATATATATATATATATATATATATATTGCATGCTATTATGATGGGGGTGGCCTATGTAGATTAGAGGCACTTGGTGATCCTATTCATTAGAATACATAGGTTAATTTATATATAAAAACATGTGATTTTATTTATTTCTTTTAAGTATATAAATAATTACAAATACATGTGGATCCATGTATACAATTTTTTTAACATAATTTGTGTATGATGTAGGCCCCTTAAGAAGGTCATAGATCAGGGATCAAGCAAAAACTTGAGCTAGAGATGGTTTTAAAAGATCACTCAACATTTTAGATATACATGTTATTAGACTTATTTTAAAATTATACGAATGTACATTTTTTTAGACTTATTTTATACATTCTAGATTATTCACACATTTCAGGTGTCACATGCTTATTTTAGACTTGTCATGTGTTACATACATATATTTTAGAAAAGGGTATGTGGTGCTCAATCAAGATGGAATCCTTTGGATAAAACGTATGAGTGTGTTTGGAACATACTCATGTATCCTCAAATCAAAGGTGTGATAATTTAAAGGTCCACATGGCATAATTTTATTTTCTCATAGACTTGTGTCAGTGTTCTTGAGGAATGATTGAAAAGGGGTTGACAAATCCAATGGTTGTAGTGGATTTTTGTATATGAGTGTTTATAATGATGTTGCACAATGCTCTTGAAGTATGTGCTTGATGACTTGATGATATAAATAGATCAAAAGGATCAGATTGGTGGAGTTTTTGGTCAATGATAATATTAATATTATTATTGTTTTTGTTGGATGACTAGGTTGGTAATTCTTGTTGTGTAGGTGGCAAACCATAAAATCTAAGAGATTTATGATCTATCAATGGTTTCTAAAGGATGTGATTTGGATTGATGATCAAAGATGTATTTGATTACGAGATTTGGTGCAAGGATTTGAAAATAAGTTGAGTTAGGTTTTTTAGACCTAATTCTTGATATAAGAAGATAAATTAAGGAAAATATAGTTATTGATCATAGATGGGAATGCTAGAGGGTGATAGAAAAGGAAGAGTATGATTGTGTAACTATCAAAAGTGGTCTGGAAAGAGGTTAAACAAGGATCTAAACTATGTTACATTGGATCTATATTATACATGAGGTAGATATCATTTCCACAATTCACAAAATACTAGATCATTGTTGTGATTAGTTTGCAAGCTAATGAGCCTTCATTAGGGTTGTAAACTAAGGTTTTTCATTTAAATAGTTTCTCTAAATGGTGAGCCTAAATGCAAGTCCATTCCCCGTACATTATAATTGGCTTACACTTCTAACAAGGTATTTACTTATTGTGGATAATCAACCCTACTTTGGTTTTCTCTTAATAGGGTTTCCATGATAATAAAAAATTTGTTAACTTGTGTGGATGTGCTTATGGTTTGTGTATACATTTATGTTTCATTAATCATTTGATTAGATAATATTTAATTTTTTGGGGTTTAAGGTTTTGGAGTTTAAGATTTTAGGATCAAGATAAATTGCACAAATAGTAAATGAATCTCTAGAGGAAGAAAATAGACAAGAAGATTTCTCAAGTTCTAATTAAATTAGATGCACTCAATCTAGAAAAAAATGTTGAGACTTGCCTCAGTGGATATGGCCAAAACAAGAAAGCTCATCTTGGAGACACATGTGAAGGATAGTGAGCTATTAAATGGGAATCTAGTGTATTAGGTCATATTATGCCTACTTAAATGAAGGAAAATGGAACCCCATCCAGACAAATTGAGGATTTGATTAATGCAATAGGTACTAATATTAACTCCTTAGAAAATCTTGTCATGGTTAAGGTAAAAGAGTGAACTTGATGAGAAAATGATCAATACATTATGTGTTGCATATACATAAGCTAGGACATCTCAATATGTTTGGATACAAAGATTAACATATTATCTAACCAAAGGAATATATATTTATAGAGAATGTATTGTATACCCTAGATGTGTTGAAGAGTTGGAGAAGATCATGAGGGAAAGTGAGAATAAATTATTTGAATTTTTAACATCTTTTAATCTCTTGACAAATTAAGTATCTAAGAATGAAAGGTATATCATTTATCTTGTAGATAAAATCAACACTTTAATCATTGAGAAGGAGAGAGTGATAGGAATAATAATAAAGCTTAGCAGTTAAATTGCTTCTAAGATGAATATTTTGGTGAGTAGTTTGAAAGAGACTGGTGAAACATTTAACAATCCCAATACACATAATCTTCACTTCAATATAATTTTTTTTCTTATAATGACGTATGTAGGAAAATCTTGATTATTGTTATCTTTAAGAGGAGCTAGGACATAAATTTTAGTTCTTTAAGGAGCACATTTTCAGATGTTATTCAAATCTTGTAAGTATAAAAAGTATATTTGTATACAAGTGACATGTATAAGAGTTTTGGTACAAATTTTTGGTTGATAACTCGCTTACCTATTCTATTGATGTAAAATGAGAAGATTTATGGATTGAAAAATGGGCATTCAACTCAGGAGGGGGAAGAGAGGTGATTAAGGATTTTTTTTGATAAGTTAGAGTTTCATAGTTTTGGACACTTCATCAAATTTTTACTAAATTTTTCTATTAATTCCAAAGGGGGATATTGTTGGAAAAAATATAAAGAGACAATGCATACATGTATAATTTTTATCATTTATGACAACAAGATGATATACAATCTCTAAATTCACACACACAATTCAATAGCATATCATACCAAAGCTTAAAACAAGAAATTGACTAAGTATAAAATGAAGAGCACAATGTTCTTCCTAGTATATAGTTTTAATTTAATCAGGATTGGTTTGTGAATATAATTAATCATGAATCCAAGGGAATAATTTTAGAGGTATAAATATTCCAATTAAAAAATTTGGAGATATGGTGCTACCTAGTGTGAAAGTTAGATGGATTTGAATATTGGTTCTTGAGTTAAATAGTTAGGGTGATAGATAGGGTTTGATCAATCTCTTTTTACACTTGGTAAATCATCTTTGATGCATAATCCCTTGATCTATGTGTGACGTCAACATTTATTGAGATTTTTTTGTGAATTTGCTAGCTTTGGTCAACACATTTCACGTATCCCTAATGAGTTTTTGAGCCAACATGATTAAATCAAATTTTTTATCATGCACATGTAAAATCAATTGTGTAGGGTTTATAAGTGTGGTTGTTGGATGCAAGGAGCACAAGGTGTTAGCTGAAGGTTTTTCATGCAGGTTAGTCACATATGATCTTATGATCAATGAAGAACAATTAAAAAGTGCAATTAGAAAAAAAGTATATTAGATCAAATATTTGTGATTATGTGGTACTATAATTAGATATAGTTAGATATTATTTTGATCAAATCAATACTTGATGTGATCATAGTAAAAATTTACAAGAAAGTGAGCTTTCCCCAGGGTTGTGTCCCTCTTGTAATTGACTAGTGAGCTATAGGAATTGTGTTTGAATGTATGCCCATTCCCAATGGTAATAAGTTATACTTATATTAAGATATAGTCTTATTGTGAGCCTAAACCCCACCAAGGTTATCATCCTATTTGGTGTTTGAAAATAAAAGAGTTGTATTATGATTTTGTGGCTATTTACTTTATGATCATATTTGTTACTTTGCATAGCCTCAATTTTGATTTCTTCCAATAGGAAAAGTGATATATTATGTATTTTATTGATTATGGCATTGTTAGACCTAATATTAATGATCTAACTCATGGAAATCATTACTCTATGTCCATGAATTCATAGTGTATCAATGATGCAATTGATATTTTCTTAATTGATGGACACCTATTATCCTCTTCCTTATTTGATTCAGACAATTCATATTTCATGATATTTTGGTTCATGTTTTATCTAGATCACCTAATATGAGAAAATCAATGGTGGAGTTTAAATAGTGAGAATAAATATGCAATGTTAATTGCTAGATTATTCTTTTCTTATGTCAATAATTATAAACAATAATGATGATACATTAAAGAATGCATTCGGAGATACCTTAATTGGTAGAGAAAGACAATGGTTTGATCTGTATCATTATTTTTATATATGATTGAATACATAGAAAATTTCTTTTATTTATTAATTTTATTGTTGGCTCTAGAGCACACCTTTTTAGTGTCTAATATTTCTTGATATCTAATGCCCATTACTTAGAAGTATTAATGAGATTTTCCATGTTTCATACTAATGCGCCATTTTTAAGATGTATATAATGACTCACACAAACCATTACATGCCTTCCTAAAATACATCTTTAATATTTATGATGTACATGTTTATAATGCCACCTCACTTGTGTGTCCTATTAATCAACATGAAAAAACCATGTTTCAGACATACACAAAGAAAAACTAACTCATGGTGACCTCCTAAATTATTTACTATGTTCATTTCTAGATGATGGTCGAGCAATTAAGGATTAAAGAATTATACCTTTGTATGCTCAAATACATGATATACATGCTTATGATTATATGACAAATTGTTATGCCCAAGGGATTGACCTTGATAGGTTAAAGAGCCAAGTACAATTTTGCATAAGAACATCTAAAATAAAATTTATGACTCAATATTCAAAATTTTGATCTCAATTTGATGCTTGATTGAACATGATATTTGATTTTTTTTAATTATTGAAGAAACCATAAAAAATGAGGTTGACCCTTAAGAAAAAAATAATGGTTAAATCACTCACAACAGATTACCAACTAAATAATTAGCACATTCACAACCCCATCCCTTAATATCAAAACCCATCCCCACAGAACTTACACAACTAGATCAAGTTCTTATCTAACATAATAATAACCATATTACTAGCCTCTAAAGAATTGTCCATCCAAATAATAGTAATATAAACATAAGATCTAACACAAATTAAATTTTTTTAAGTCAAATAAGGTCATAGATGCCCAGTCTAAAATGTCACCATGTGGAACATCCCATCATAACTGGAGCATAGTGAAGAAAACACAAAACAACACGGGCCTAAATTTTGGCCTTTTCCTTCTTCTTCCTCACCAACAAGACCTTTTCCCAATCATCAACTAGGACACCATAAAGATTCTTAGAGTCGTTCGTGCCAAGACCTTCACCCATCTTCTTTGACATAGCGCAAGGCAGGAAAATCTCAAAAGGAGATGTCCTAGCCCCCAGCAAAAAACCACACAATGGAATATAAAAAATAAGACAAAAACATAGATCCACACAATGTCAATTCTCATAATAATATTTTCATCCAACATGCCCAGATGTAAGGCCTTCTGGGTTATGGCCCAATACACCAACAATTACAATAAAAGTTTGGCAAGATCTCACAAGATCCAAACCATTAGCTAGCCCAGATCTACAACCTAGAACTCCAAGAAGAATCTAAGCTTGTGCTCACAAGCCACCAAGAAACTTCCTTTTTTTGAAGCCCACACTTAGCTACTAGCTTTGATCAAACTTTTCTCCTCTTAGCTACTCATCTTCTCAATGACGAATGATAATGACTCTAGATTCCGTAAGGCTCTCTACTTATACTAAACCAAGCCACAGGTCAGCCTAGCTAATTACATTAATTAAATTCACCTACATTATATACACCCTTCAAGTGACAAGTCGTCTTGGCAACAAACATTAAATGCATGACATAAATTGAATACTTAGGACATGCCCCAAGTTTACAAAGCATAAATAACTCATATGACACCATAATAGTATGTGCACTTAGGCATAGGTCCACATGCCAACCAACTATCCAAATCAAAGAGTGTACACACCAACTCACTGAGATTGAAGCTCACGTATACAATATCCAAATATCTACCAATAAATAGGAACACACTACCAACAACCTTTAAAATGACTCTAACTTGAGATGATGAATCCAAACATCATGCACACTTAAGGAAAGGTTTCCCAATATGCCTCAAAAAAATCCCCAACCATGCAAATTATAACTCCACAAACTTGAGTATGAAGCCCCTACATACAAGATTATTGACTTCCTTATGATGCTCCTGCATCATTCTTCTTCTGGAGCAATTGTAGCATAGTAGTTACCATATGCATCACCTTCACCACAAATTTTGACAAGGTCTTGAAGCACTTATCTAAATTAGCAAATTAGACCTTAGGTGCTTCAACAAAACTACTAGTATTCTCCATGGTACCTTCCAATCCCTGGCAAGCTACTTATTTTCCCTTGGGCCTCACTACATCCTTAGCTTGAAACACAATGGAATTAAGTAAAACCTTATCTTTTTAACTTTTCCTAGTCCTCACCAGGGAGGTAGAAGTCATCAGAGAGGTGTTATTGGTGGTTTGAGTGATAGGATGGGTAAAGGAGGTGAAATCAATTGTGTTCATAGTGAAAGTAGTAGACACATGGGTAGAGTCACAACCGATCTCCATCTTCTTTATAACCTATCCTAGCATTGAGTTTGAGGTATCCTCTTCCATACCATCTTCTTATTCCTCCGCCTTGAAAAAATCATTCCCAACCACATTCTCCTTCATTCTTAGCTTATTTTTCTCACTGGCACCTAACCTCAACTCCTCCTCACTAGTTCCAATTTATCTCTAGTAGCTATTTGTGTCCTTCTTGCATGACTATTGGCCAATCTACCTGACCTCTTGCAACCTCCATTATTATCTTCTTCAGAATCAGTTAGCTCAACATCAAAAATATGTTCAAACTTAGGCTCTTTAACATCAATTTGGGCTTAGTCAAAAAATTTATTTTATTTTTTATAGTTTCTAGAGGGTGTGGAGTATGGGGATGGCTAACTAGTAGGGGTCACAAATATTTCCAACAATCCTCAATAGATTTTGTTGTTCTAAGGCATCCTACAAAGCAATACAACATGGTAGAAAGAGGGAAAGATGAAAGCTATAAAGATGGTGAGTAAGCCCTTGATGGAGAATAGTGAAATTCTTACCCTCGTTCTTTCTATCCTTCACTTCCATCACTGTAGCTTCCAAGTAATGAAGAAGAAACAAAGGGATAGAAATCTCATCATAATGCCTAAAATGGTTTAGTAAAGGAAAGTGATAATATCACACACCAAATCTACCTTATAGCATTAGATGTTTCATAATCACAAGAGATATCTTGTCCCAAGGTTCTAAAAGGTCCTCGTGACTAAATCCACCCCTATGCATAATTATCTCTTCATTTATCTTGACAAATATTTTGAGGCTTGTCTCATTAGAGATGTTGGTGACTTTTGCCATTTTTTGCCCTCCATGGACAAACCAATGGCCATTGCTATGATTTCCTCATTCACTTGGAAAGTATTTCCATTAATGGTGACTACCCTATCAATCCAAGAGTTAAAAAATTGTGAGGAGCAATCATCATCATGTTCTGCCATAGCCTCCATGAATGAAGCTAAACCCCCTTCTTTTACACCATATAAGTACAAGGTTTTCTCACATAGTCCTCAATTTTGGATTGTTCAATCATCACCATGTCACCACCCATCTCTATTGCCTATTCAAAATTCTCTGACAACTCCAAATTGAAAATGTTGATTAAATCCTTACTCCAAAAACTAAAACTCAGAGAAATATCACTCACATATTTCTTGCCTGTTTTAAGTTTCTATAATTATTACTCAGAATGGTGGAGAATTGTTTGTCTCATCACCAGTGAAGAGACACATGTGTACAAAATTTCTTGCTATCAATCATAAATTTTACACACCTCCAAATATGTGCTTACTAATCTGAGCCAAAAGCTTAGTGTGAGGGTAATAAATATTTTGATTCAATCTCCTTATGACAAAATATTTTGTAATCATTTTTGTAACCTTGATGGACATGATCTTAATGATTTCGTAAAACAAACAATAAGTCACTTTTAAATAATTCCTTCCTTTTATAGCCAAGTTTAAATTTTAATTCAAAGCCATATCCCACTTAAAAAGAGCACCACTTTTAAGAACTAGTAAGGCACCATCCTCCAAAAGGTAACCATCATTCTCTATGCATACAAGTTTATTCCCTTTCAATGAGGGATTGAATTTCTACAAGTAAACATGCCATTTGCCTCGAGCATCTTATTCCTTGGACTTTTAGCCCTCGAGTGGCAAACACATTTGCAACAATGTCCCCTTCCTTGTAAATGTGTTGTATGGTAAACATTTCCATGCTAGTTAAGAGGATTCATATATCCCTAATAATACTAGAGATAGACTAGCATGGCTCCATATTTCCTTTGATAATTTCCACAATAATTTGAGTCTCCTTCAATATAAAGGTGTTTCCATCCTAGACTAACAACGAGTCTCAGGTCCCAGTATGGTGTCATAACCTCCACTACATTGTTGGATGTGTTTCCAAAGTTTACTACATAAGTCATCAACTGATAGCCAACTACATTTTTAACTACCTTCCCACTCGCAACATATCCACATTTTGCAGAACCGTCCAAATTCAATTTCATCATGGGTTGGGTGGGAGGTTCCCATTTAGTGTTCCATCTTATAGTAGATTTGGAGTTTTCATAAACCTTGAAAGCTTCTAGAAGATTCAAAATTTAAGCCACCTTTCGGTCGCTAATAGGGGGGGGGGGGGGGGGGGGGGGTCATCTGTAACACCCCGTTAGGGAACCCAAAAGAAATTAGCCTAAAGTTTCACCAAGTTTGCCAAAAAAAAATTCAAAGATAATAACAACAAGAGCTAACATAGTAGAAGCAATAACTCACATGCATACAACCATCCATTAACATATTCCATGACGTTGAATCACATACAAAAGATAACCATAAATACAAATTCATTTAAATAATATACACATTACATATGATGCCACTTGCATAACCAAAATGCATATTATTCCACTATACAAGTCACAGGGTATGCAAAGCTCAAAGAATATACATCATCTCATAAGATCTCTAATAATCAAGTACAGTATAACATAATATAACCATCCATTAGAAACACAAGATTAGAATGAAAGGAACAACTGCACAAGTACATCCAACAATGACATCCAGCTGTCAGATCTCAATGGTATAAGAAACATTATGACCCAACCTTGTGGAACCTAAATGGCCCACTCCCAACATGTTGAGGAGATACTCTCAAGTCCCATACAAATATAAATCCCAAAAGTTGTTAGAATATATAGTTCATTGATATAACTGAGAAGGAGGGGGGTGTGAATCAATTATCCAACTATTATCACAATTATCAACCTTAAACAAACTTAACCATATGAGAAATATAAACTAAAACCATAAAAAGATACTCATAAATAATAAAACCATATATTTTAACTAGGGAAAACCTCGGTGGGGATGGTATGTAGAAGATGATGTATTGGGGTAAGTGTACAAAGTTGTGGTGCTAAAAGGGGGGTATAAGTGGACACCTTTTTCCTAAAATCAGCAAATTCTGGACTTCAATAAGAATTTGAAGATAGTTATGCTCAAAATTTTAAGATATGACAAAAACAAAAGTCGTAGTCCTTTGAATCTAGTTTCTAAACTACTAATTTTTTTTCAAAATGGTTTAGTTTTAGGTCCTCAAAAAAGGAGGCCACAGAAAGTGGTATTGTTTATTCCAAAAAAACATAACATAGTACAAAGTGTGGCCCCCCTAAAATTTTAACTTTTTTTTTGAAATTCTTTGATCGCTCCGGTCAAAAGTTACCTAACACTATGTAGTTTATCCCAGATTTTTCGGGTAATTTTATAATGTATATTTTTTTTTTAATGAATTTTTTAATTAGACCCATCCCAAAAACGTGAAATATCTGTGTGCTCCCCCTAGAAATGATTGAAAACTAATCTAAAATCAAAACTTCTTTTTTTCAAAGTGTGTAGAATGGAGTCTAGTTTCTAAAAAACTAAGTTGTTACAAAATTGGATGAATGAGCTAAAATCTATAGCCTAATTAGTACATGGTGGTTTTTGACAAAAAATAACATACATTCAAAAGAAATTATAGATGAAAGACTTAAAATAGTTCAAATTAAAAATAAATTATATGGTTAGATAGCTAACACAAAGACCTATAATGTTATTTAACCTGATCTTATCGATACCCAACCATGAGGAATCTCGAAGGGGAGCACACAAGAAAAATCAATCATTTTTTGTATGTTTGCTGGAAAACAAGTCTCAGACCTGTTTATAAACTCCAAACCTTTGGGTTGGATCTCCAAGGAAAAACCAAGCCTTAGGCTTGGTTTTAATGCAAAGCTTTGAATAGCACGTGCGCCCTTTAGCACGCACACGCTATTAAAATGCTATTGAATTCGAGGTAGTGCGCACGCGCTATAGTGCGCATGCACTATTGAGACCTAAATTGCAAACCAAAACCAAGAGAGAGCTAGGGGGGGTGGGGCGAGGGAATGGCTATTTGTGTGTGTGAGAGAGATAGAGAGAAAGTAGGGGATGGGAGAGGGGAGAGAGGAAGTGAGAAAGAGTAGGGGTGGCAGAGAGAGTATAGGATGGGAGATAGACGAAATGTGAGAGAGTAAGGGTGGCAAAGAGAGTACAAGATGCAAGAGAGAGGAAGTGTGAGAGAGAGTACAAGTTGGGAGAGAGAGATTGAGAGTAGGGGATGGGGGAGAGAGAGAGTAGGGAATGGGAGAGGGGGAAGATAGAGTAGCTTGAGAGAGAGTAGGGGATGGAAGAGAGAGTAGGGGATGGAAGAGAGAGTAGGTGATGGGAGAGGGAGTGGGAGAGGGAGAGAGAGAGGGGGGATGGAAATGTGTGTAAGAGAGAAAGACAGAGAGTGTGAAAATGTGAGAGAGGGTAGGGGGTAGCAAAGAGAGAGTAGAGAGGGAGAGAGTGAGAGTGAGAGAGAGAGAGAGTGAGAGAGAGTGAGAGTAGGCAGTGGGAGAGGGAGAGCGAGTGAGAGAAAAAGTAGAGGATGGGAGAGGAGAGAGGGGGGATGGGTGTTTGTGAAAGAGAGAGAGTAGGGAATGAGAGAGGGGAGAGAGAGACAGAGAGAGTAGAGGATGGGATAGAAAGAGAGTAGGCAATGGTAGAGGGAGTGGGAGAGGGAGAGAGAGGGTGGATGGAAGAGAAAGAGATTAGGCAATGGTAGAGGGAGTGGGAGAGGGAGAGAGAGGGGGGATGGAAGTGTGTGTAAGAGAGAAAGTAGGGGATGGGAGAGAGTGTGAGAGTGTGAGAGAGAGTAGGGGTGGCAAAGAGAGAGTGAGAGTAGGGGATGGGAGAGAGAGGGAGAGAGTGAGAGAGAGAGAGATAGTAGGCGATGGGAGAGGGAGTGGGAGGGAGAGAGAGGGGGGGAATGGAAGTGTGTAAGAGAGATAGATTTGGGGATGGGAGAGAGTAGGCAATGGGAGAGGGAGTGTGAGAGAGAGAGAGGGGGGGGGAATGGGAATGTGTATAAGAGAGATAGAGTAGGGGATGGGAGAGAGTGTGAGAGTTTGAGAGAGAGTAGGGGGTGGTAGAGAGAGCTTGTACAGGATGGGGGTCAGAGAGAGAGAGAGAGAGAGAGAGAGAGTAGGGGATGGGAGAGAGTGTGAGAGAGAGTAGGGGATGGAAGAGAGAAAGTAAAGAGGGAAAGAGAGTACTTGAGAGAGAGAGATATATTAGCTAGTGCAAGAGGGAGTGGGAGAGGGAGAGAGAGGGGGGATGGGAGTGTGTGTGACAAATCTAGAGAGTAGGGGATGGGAGAGGAGAGAGAGAGGGGGGATGGGAGTGTGTGTCTATGAAAGAGAGAGAGTAGGGGATGGGAGATGGGAGAGAGAGAGTAGGGGATGGGGGAGAGAAAGTAAGCAGTGGGAGAGGGAGTGGGAGAGGGAGAGGGAGAGAGGGAGAATGGGAATGTGTGTAAGAGAGACAGAGTAGGGGATGGGAGAGAGTGTGAGAGTGTGAGAGAGAGTAGGTGGTGGCGGAGAGAGCTCGTACGGGATGGGAGAGAGAGAGTGAGATTAGGGGATGGGAGTGTGAGAGAGAGTAGGGGATGGGAGAGAGAGAGAGTGAGAGTAAGGGATGGGATGGGAGAGAGAGAGAGAGAGTAGAGAGGGAGAGAGAGAACTTGAGAGAGAGAGATCTAGTAGGCAGTAGGAGAGGGAGAGGGAGAGAGATAGGGGGGATGGGAATGTGCGTGACAGATGTAGAGAGTAGGGGATGGGAGAGAAGAGAGTGGGGGGATAAGAGTGTGTGTGTCTGTGAAAGAGAGAGAGTAGGGGATGGGAGAGAGTGTGAGAGAGAGTAAGGGGTGGCAAAGAGAGAGTACGAGATGGGAGAGACAGAGTGAAAGGATGGGAGAGATAGAGTGAAAGGATGGGAGAGAGTGAGAGAGAGAGTAGGGGGCGAAAGAGAGAGAGAGTACGGGATGGGAGAGACAGAGTGAAAGGATGGGAGAGAGTGTGAGAGAGAGTAGGGGATGGGAGAGAGTGTGAGAGAGAGTTGGGAATGGGAGAGAGAGAGAGAGTAAGAGTAGGGGATGGGAGAGAGAGAGTAGAGAGGGAGAGAGAGAACTTGAGAGAGAGAGATAGTAGGTGACCTGGGAGAGGGAGTGGGAGAGGAGGAGAGAGAGGGATGGGAGTGCGTGTGAAAAATCTAGAGAGTAGGGGATGGGAGAGAAGAGAGAGGGGGGATGGGAGTGTGTGTGTGTGTGTGTGTGTGTGAAAGAGAGAGAGTAGGGGATAGGAGAGAGTGTGAGAGTGTGAGAGAGAGTAGGGGGTGGCAAAGAGAGAGTACGAGATGGGAGAGACAGAGTGAAAGGATGGGAAAGAGTGTGAGAGAGAGTAGGAGGTGGCAGAGAGAGAGAGAGTACGAGATGAGAGAGACAGAGTGAAAGGATGAGAGAGAGTTTCAAAGAGAGTAGGGGATGGGAGAGAGTGTGAGAGAGAGTTGGGGATTGGAGAGAGAGAGAGAGTAAGAGTAGGGGATGGGAGAGAGAGAGAGAGTAGAGAGGGAGAGAGAGAACTTGAGAGAGAGAGAGAGAGATAGTAGGTGGTGGGAGAGGGAGTGGGAGAGGAGGAGAGAGAGGGATGGGAGTGCGTGTGAGCGATCTAGAGAGTAAGGGATGGGAGAGGGGAGAGAGAGGGGGGGATGGGAGTGTATATATGAAAAAGAGAGAGTTTAGGGGATGGGAGAGGGGAGAGAGAGAGTAGCCTGAGAGAGAGAGAGAGAGTAGCGGATGGGAGAGAGGGGTGGATGGGAGTGTGTGTAAGAGAGAGTAGGGGATGGGAGAGAGTGTGAGAGAGAGGAGGTGGCAGAGAGAGAGAATGGGATGGGGGAGAGAGTGAGAGTGAGAGTAGGGGATGGGAGAGAGTGTGAGAGAGAGAGTAGGGGATGGGAGAGAGTGTGAGAGAGTAGGGAGAGGGAGATAGAGAGAGGGGGATAGGAGTGCATGTGACAAATCTAGAGAGTAGGGGATGGGAGAGAAGAGAGAGGGGGGATGGGAGTGTGTGTGTGTGTGTGTGTGTGTCTATGAAAAAGAGAGAGTAGGGGATGGGAGAGAGTGTGAGAGTGTGAGAGAGAGTAGGGGGTGGCAAAGAGAGAGTACGAGATGGGAGAGACAGAGTGAAAGGATGGGAAAGAGTGAGAGAGAGAGTAGGAGGTGGCAGAGAGAGAGAGTACGAGATGAGAGAGATAGAGTGAAAGGATGAGAGAGAGTTGGGGATGGGAGAGAGTGTGAGAGAGATTTGGGGATTGGAGAGAGAGAGAGAGTAAGAGTAGGGGATGGGAGAGAGAGAGTAGAGAGGGAGAGAGAGAGAGATAGTAGGTGGTGGGAGAGGGGAGAGAGAGAGAGCAGCCCAAGATAGAGAGAGAGAGTAGCGGATGGGAGAGAGGGGCGGATGGGAGTGTGTGTAAGAGAGAGTAGGGGATGGGAGAGAGTGTGAGAGAGAGTAGGAGGTGGCAGAGAGAGAGAATAGGATGGGAGAGAGAGAGAGAGAGTGAGAGTAGGAGATGGGAGAGAGTGTGTGAGAGAGAGTAGGGATGGGAGAGAGAGAGTAGAGAGTAGGGGATGGGAGAGGAGAGAGAGAGGGGGATGGGAGTGTGTATCTGTAAAAGAGAGAGTTTAGGGGATGGGAGAGAGAGAGTAGCAGATGTGAGAGTGTGAGAGAGATTAGGGAGATGGGGGAGAGAGAGAGAGAGAGTAAGAAGTGGGAGAGGGAGGATGGGAGTGTGTGTGAGAGATCTAAAGAGTAGGGGATGGGAGAGGAGAGAGGGTGAGAGAGATAGAGAGAGTAGGCGGTGGGAGAGGGAGAGCGAGAGAGAGTAAAGGATGGGAGAGGGGAGAGAGAGAGTGTAGGGGATGGGAGTGAGGAGAGAGAGTAGGAAGAGAGAGAGAGTAGGGAGAGAGAGAGAGAGAGAGTAGGGAGGGTGGAGAGTGATGTGTTCTCACATAGTGCGTACGCGCTATAGCATGTACGCACTATGTGAAATCACCTAAAAACGGTCAAAAAGCAACTTTGGGGCCCGTTTCATTCATTCTCTACTTTTGTTCTATTCTGCACTCTGTTATCCCAACAGAAATCACGGGTTTCAACACAGCAAACACTCTTTGAAGGTGGCAAACACTATTTCAAGCTAACAAACACTATTTCAAGGTGGCAAACACTTTTGGAAGCTAGCAAACACCAAATTCAATCATTGGATACATGATTTGAAGACTTTTTGAATATTCCTTGTATAGAAAAGGTTAGTGCAATCTATTTTAAATATTGTTTGTTGATATATAGATACAAATTTGATTATAATTTGACATGTTGTTTAATATATAGTGAATTCATTAAAATTTGTATGTTTCAATGAAATGTTATTTCGAAATGGTTAGAAATTTGACAAGTCATTATATATATATATATATATATATATATATATATATATATATATATATATATATATTGTGTATTCATTCAAATAATTATAATTTTTATATGTATTTGAATAATTTGTAATTTACACATTTTAAGTAATTCAAATGTTTGAATAATTTGACATGTAGAAATCATCATCATGCCAAGGAAGAAACCAAAAAATCAAACAAATGAAGATAGGGAGAGAGATTTGGCAATTAAAAGAGATAAAATGAAATTACTACGTGAGCAAAGAAAATAGCAAAGCAATAATGAAGAATTGACTTTCGAAGAGGATCAAGAACCACCGGTACCAAGAAACAAAGAGGAAGAATTGGAAAGACAAAGAGAACGAATGAGACTGTTACGCTCAAGAAGACAATTGAATTGTGAAACTACACCATCTTCTAATGTTGGAGTCATATCGTTCGCTACACCATCTTCCAATGTTGAAGTCATATTGTCCTCTCATGTTGAAGAGACACCGATTTGTAGATCTGACGATATACACACTCCATCATGTCATGTTGAAGGCACAACATCAATACATCAAGTAGGTGATATTCCATCTTTTGCATCTTATTGCCAAGGCACATCATCTTCGGTTCAAGGTACGCAATACACTCAACCTTATGTTGATGTTCAAAATCTTGAGAGAATTGAAGAGATTATAACAACTTCTAGAATTCGTTTTAGAAGACCAAAATATTTGATTGATATTGATAGTAACATTTTGAAATCAATGCCTGACAAGATTAGCAAGCGTACTTGTCAAAGAAAAGTTAATCGTATGTGGAGATTATTTTTTGATGAATTAAATATTACAGGTCAATGCCAATTATTTGTTGAAATGATGAGGAATTTAAAATTTAGGCCTATCATGAAGATTCTTGGGCTAAGAACGATGGATGATTCAAATAAAAAAAACATTGTAAAGAATCTAATGAATGCTTATGAAAAAGTGGGTTCTAAATCACGCACCAAAGATAGTAATATTGCAAGATGAGTACTTACATCGACAATAGTAAGTAGCCAAATGAAGAAAGCTCGACTCATGAGAAAGACAAGCAAAACATTAAAAATTGGTAGAGGTACTCTAAGGAGAGCCATGCTAAGGCGTGAGAGATTGGAAGATCCAACAAAAAATGAGTTATGGATATTTAGCGGTAGACTACCATGAAAGGATAAAGAAATTATTGAAGCCTTGAAAACATTGATCGAAGATTTTTGAAAAAATAACACACGTGTTTCCCCTAATCAAAGAGATGTTGTAAGAAGGAGGATTGGTAGCCAAAATCGCGAGCCACATGCGAAACATTTTTTGGACACAACTCAGACACAATATTTTACAAAATTTATTGGTATGTATACTCAAATTCGAATAAGTCAAAGATTTTTTGAGATGGGTAAACCTTTTTATGTGAAGATAAATCACACACGCACAACTTCTTGTTGTAGGATACATATTGAATTTTCTAACCATTTTGATGTTTTTAGGCATATATGCGTAATTTTGCATTCTTAGTTTATTTTGCAGGATTGTGACATAAATGAGCCACCAAGATCTTCAAGGGAATTCATATCCAACATTTTATGTGAAATAAGGGACGGCCAACAATTTTACAAGACATCATGCTTGGATGGTACATGCTTATTTTGTGGTTCTTTGCAACTTTTATCAACTTGTCAACATATGGATAGTACACATGCAATTGGAAATGAAATAGTAGATTACGGAAAATTTAAGACAGTGACATATGCTCTAAAAGATGGGAAACATGGTAAAAGATGTGATTTAGTCATTGAAAAGATTCCAGTGTATGAGTTCATGAAGATTTTTCGTGAAAACATTATTTACGAGTATGCAAGGCATACCCATAGAGCTCGATGGCTGGATTTGCAATTCAAGTTGTGCAAGGATACGTTTCCACTGGATACCATTGTTTTGGTTGTAGATTTCGCAGAGAACTACACACTACAACCACAAAATGAGGTGCAAGAAAAGTATTATACTTCTCAACAGGTTTCCATATTTGTTCACATAACATTCATGCATTCACCTACAAGTATAGAGGATGACAGGAAGATTTTGAGGGAGTACCATTTTTACATCAGCGATGATCGATCACATTCTACGGAGTTCGTACATGGTTGTTTTCAACTATTTTATGGAGATTTGGCTAACAGGGGCATCACATATCGTCAACACATTATTTGGTCAGACAATTGTGCATCTCAATTCAAGAATGCACGGATGTTCTATTGGTTGAGCAGGATGCACAAGTTGTGTAGAATTCAATACATGTGGAATTTCACAGAGGCTGGTCATGGAAAGGGAGAGCACGATGGTGTAGGCGCATACATCAAAAGAGCCTTAGCTCGTGAAGAACTAAAGTACAAAGATGGAGCAATATTGACAAATGCAAAATCCATTGTCCAGTGGTGTAATGCTACAATGGGTCCAGGTAAGGAAGGTGAGTCTACGGTTCGTAGATTTTTTTGGTTGATAGATAATACTAACATTGCACCATATCAGGATTGTTGCACACTAACAGGATCCAGTGAGTTGCACTCTTTTAGAAGCTCTGATGCAGGTTCATGGAGTATCCACACACGAAAAATGGCATGCTATTGTCCATCATGTGCAGAGGAAAATTGGAATGACTGTGAGTCGACTGAATGGGTGGACAAATGGGATATACAGGTTTTGGACCCAATTGACACCTATCGTCCCCCACAAGCACTGGAAATGGTACAGATGGAATCATCTATTGACTTTGACCGCTTGTCTGATCTAGTGCAACTTGGTAATATATATATTTATATATCTTTGTAATTTCAATATGTAACTTTATAACTTTTACGCAAGTATTTTCTGAATTAATGACCGCATTTTGTACATTTGTCACTGCAGGCCATGTTTTTGTTGTTATTGCACCTGAAGACAATGAAGAAGGGACAGATTATTATTTGTGTCATTGTGTTCAAGCCAAACAAAAATTGGATCACTCGGTTATAGATGGTGAAGGTTTAGAGTACCATGTCGGTGCGGTGGTTGTAACCGACACATGGCTTAGACGATATTCTATGAAGAACCCTAACTTGTGGTTATTCGAGGATTGGCAAACAGAGAGGAAGATTCTTCATTATTCAAATCTTGTTGTCGCATCAAATGTCCACTTGATAAAATATGGTGGAAAACCACATAATAAGAATCTTTGGAAAGTTCGCGAGTCAGACCACGAGGCAATACTTGAGACGTTAAAATGTCGAGCAGATCCAGTTGGCTCATTAGATTGAATACAGAGAGAGGGAGAGAGAGAAAGAGTGATCAACTGGATCCAAATACATTGTTGCAACCTCTTCCCCAAGACTGTCCACATGACTAAGGTGGACCGTATTGTTATGATGCGTAAGTGATGAGATTTAGTTTAAATCATAGATTTTATGTTTTGATTTGTTTAGAATCTAGATTTTATGTTTTGATGTCTCCAATTTTTTTAAAGCTAGAACAATATTTTTCATATTTTCTTATTGTGACGATATTTTTCTTTCATTGCATGTTCTCTTGGATGACAGGAGGGAGAGAAGAAAAATAAGTAGATTTCCAAATAGCCAGCCACCCTTCTTCATGTAATTTATTCATTTAAGGTAAAAGTCTCATTTCCTTTGTTTGGCTTTGGTATTTGGTTATTTAAAGTCATTATTCTAGTTGGACCTTTGTATGTTTGAATTTGGGATAGTTTAGTGTCTATTTGTTATGATTATACTGAATTATTAATTCTATGATGTTTCTATTATTTAATTATTTAAAATAAATTAAAAAATTTTGTATAAAATTATTATTTTTTATTTCTATCTATTTTTTATGATTATTTCTATTATTTAAAATAAATTAATTCTATAATATCTCTATGATGAACTATTTATATTTCTAAACTTTACATATTTTAAATTAGATATCTCTCGACTTAATTTACCAAAAAAATTAATTAAAATTTTAGGTATGCTAGTAGTACACCATGACCAACAATCAAACTATTATAACAATACAAATACATTTAAATAGTAATGTAAGAATTGTTTAGTTCACATAAAAAATAAGACTATCTTAGATATTCTAAATACATCACAAAACTTTATCGCTTCAAAAAAAATGGAATTTCTCCCGTCTACTTGAGTTCCCATCAATTGTCCATAAAACTGGGAAAGGGAATAGGTGCTATGCTCCCAATCCCAACATCCTCCTGTCCACTACTAGGAGATGTGTGTAATGTAGGATTCAACTCCATCAACTTAGTCATTTTTTTCACTAGTTGATTGGGACTCTCACCATTTGTTGCCAACTATGGTGACAATGCTTGGGGTTGCACTTATTAAGTAAGAATATTTCCTAATCTAGGGATTAGAGCATTGAACATATCATAATGTGATTTATGCTATGGGAGAAGAGGTATGTTGGGCATTAGCCTCAAATATTTCTTCATGTAAAGGTATATCAGAATATTTCCTTCATGTAAAGTGCATTAGCCTCAAATAACTTCTTAGTCTCTCTTGTTCCTTAGAATTTTGTATCCTTTTCTTTGGTAGCTATAGGAATCTACTAGGTAAACCACTATGTTGTTTTCTGTCTAGTGGCATGTAACGTATAAAATCAACATCTCCATCATAGTCATTTTGGGCCTGGGTATCAAAAAATTGTTAACTATTTATTTCATCATGGTTGCCACCATTTGCAAAGCATTAGATGACGTCCTTGGGGTCAACATGTGGTGGGGATGGAATTAAAAGGGAAACATTTTCATCCCCACAAGTATTTGGTTACCCAAGGTTTGTGACAACCTCCTACAACCAATTTGGTTGTGAATCTTGCATTAGCAAGCTTAATCTAATATCAATGTTTGTTGTATGCTCAAGGTTTTATCTCCTATAATAGTCCACTGGCTCGTTCAGGTTTTTTGGTTGGGTATTTTTAGGTGCAATTGTACCTAGTCCCTTCATATTTTGTCCATAACTCCTCAACAAAGTGTTAATTGGTTCATCTAATAAGCCATTGATTTTTAGGAAGGATTCAATAGTGATTTGCTCCCCCTCACTTTACAACTCATCAATATTTGCATCATCTACAGTAGTTGTTTCTTCTGATCCACTACTTGTGGGTTGTGGTTTACATCCCTATTTTCCATCCTCATCAACAATGAAGCACTTTCTTGGGCCTATATCATTCACTAAAACCTCCCTATTCAAAGACCATATCCCTATCCTATGGAAACCACTCATTATATTATCGGGTGTAAGTGCCAAATTGGAGGCTTTGCTGGATAACATTCCTAACTCCTCACGACCAATATTGATTTGAGGGTTCCTAGCCAACCACACATTCCAAATATGTTTTAAGTAAGATTTTAATGGTGAGAAAAAACTAACATCAATGATTGACACCTATAGATGGTATACGCTACAAGTGACACACAATCTATGCCCAACTTCTTTGCTTTATCAATTATTTTCCATGTCATATGGATTCCATGATCATCAAATACTAGAAGACACCTTTTTGAGAGAAACACCCCACATGGAATTGTTCTTACAAAGTGGTCTAGCCAATTCAAGAATAATTATTTCATCATCCATCCATGTACTTGGACTGCCATGCAGGCCTTGAGATCATAATTGAAAATGTAGTTTTTTATATGTTTGTTAGCCTTGAACAAATAAAATTTGGAATTCTCTAACCAACAGTAATGTAAGGAGACCCACCCTGCTAGTTTAGGCCACTATGCCCAAACTAACCAATGACTTCTTCTGATCCTATAGGGTTTCTTCCTGACCCTATTCACAAGAGGATATCTCCCAACTATCCCCTTCCCTAGGATCTATGCACACCAATTGACTATGTCAACTTCAATCACCCCAATATTTAAATGAAGGCATTTTCTCTCTACTAGGAAAAATTGGGCACAAACCCCAATGCAATATCTAGGGTTATTATATGGTCCTCAACTTGATATTTCCAAACTCTCCTAATCATCACAAGACTCCACTCACCAACCCAAATCATAGATGTCCTTTTCTTTCTTACTTGACCTACTAGGTCTAGAGCCCCAATTAGGCGAAAATTTTCAAACTCACTAGGTGCTCTTGCACCATTCTCCCCATGTGACAAAGAACTCATGGTGGATAAATCTGAAGGAATTTCATAGGAATACCTTTCTTTCCAAAATCACTCTCATTTATTCATGTTACTTCAGATTCTGGTTGATCCTTCCATTTGATAAGATGCTCCATATAGGTGCCATGACAAGTCTTCTTCTTGATTCTTGAATCCATAACCTTTTCAGCTTTTGGCTGAGATTATAATGGGATAGTGACTTCTTCAACCTTTGATTTTGTTTGTCCTTCTATGAATGTAGGCCCTTTATATTGAACTTAGTCCTTGACATTAAAGATAAGGTAAATTTCCAAGTTTGGTGGGAGTTCTATTTTGTCGGCATTAGAACCATAATTTGCAAGTACCTTACAAGGTCCTATCCTATGCATTTGTAGCTTGGTTGGAACACCCTATGCAAGTACCAAAACTCGTCCTTGGCATCATATCATGGCCTCAACACCTTGGATCATCTCAAAACATCTCATCTAACATGTTCCAACTCCTTGCACACTCTCAGCAACTCATCTCTTACACTTTCTCAATTTTGCCTCTTCTAGGCTTGTTCCAACTAGCCCTTGCCAGTCACTAATTTGTTGTTTTCTCCAAAATTTTCCACAAAACTTCCTAAACTATTGGGTGATTAAAATACCCTTTTCCTCACTCTAAAATATACTCCAAAACCAACTACACTTGTTTTGTAAAATATCACTCAAAACTGGCTATTTCAGTCTGCCAACTAGGCCTAGTTTGAGGCCATTTACAAAGCAACTCACAATCCCTTGACTTTTGGAACTCCCATGACCCAAAAAATTATTAAGACACGACTCAAATGCAAGGATTCTTCTATTTTTTTGGTCTCATGATCAACTTTACAATGGTTTTTACAAAACCCTCCTTTCTAGCCCCTTTACCCTAGGGCTTTCTAGAACTCTTACTTTGCAATGTCTCTAGAACCCCAAAATGGTTCAAACACCTTCACTTTGGTTATATTAGATGACTTCAAACATAAAATGCAACTCTTGTTTAGAGAAAACACTAAATCCACCTTGGGAGCAATCACATACCCCTTTTTATGCACTCAAATTTTAGGGAAAACTATGCAAATACTTCTTAAATGGTTTCAACACTTGACTTTTCAGATGTAAATGGTTATTATAGACTCAAACCAACAAGAAAAATCCCAAACTTGAGGTTTCTCAACACTCAACAATCAAATTTCAAAACTGTTACTAGCACTTACTACTAGGACAATTTCTAGTTTTAACGGTCAAACTCCCAAACCATACAAAGGACCCCCTGCTGTTTTTGCATTTTTAAACACTCTTTTTGGAGACCTACAATAACCTCTCTCACTTTTTGGAGATCACACTCCATTTTCATTTTACGACACCATCTCGGGTGATGCTGAAACTTGCAATGTCGACTAGTACAAAGTTGCCAACTGCCAAATCTCTCTCACCTTTCATTGTGGGATCAAACTATCTACTCTGTTAGCTCCATGTGGCTAGGTAAACCCTATCCCTAACCTCATCCTATCCCCTTCAGTGCTCGAACGTTCTCAGGCACGCCAATCCAGAATGTCCCCAAGGGTCACTGAATGCCATAGGGTTTGATCTTTGACGAGGCATATCTCGGAGCTCGTGTGAGGTATGGATGTGATTCTAGTTCATACAGGACCATGTTGCAAAGACCTACAATAACCTCTCTCACTTTTTGGATATCACACTCCATTTTTGTTTTACAATGCCATCTTCGGTAATGTTGAAACTTGCAGTGTGGGCCAGTACAAAGTTGCCAACTACCAAATCTCTCTCACCTTTCATCGTGGGATCGAACTGTCTACTCCGTTAGCTCCGGGTGGCCGGGTAAACCCTATCCCCAACCTCGTCCTATCCCCTTCAGTGCTCGAACGTTCTCAGGCACGCCAATCCGGAATGTCCCCAAGGGTTACTAAATGCCATAGGGCTGCGATCTTTGACAGGGCATATCTCAGAGCTCGTGCAAGGTATGGATGTGATTCTAGTTCCTACAAGACCGTGTTGTGGAGACCTACAATAACCTCTCTTTCTTTTTGGAGATCACATTCTGTTTTCATTTTACAACGCCATCTCGGGTGATGCTGAAACTTGTAGTGTTGGCCAGTACAAAGTTGCCAACTGCCAAATCTCTCTCATCTTTCGTCATGGGATCAAACTGTCTGCTCCATTAGCTCCAGGTGGTCGGGTAAACCCTATCCCCAACCTTGTCTTGTCCCCTTCAATTCTTGAACGTTCTCAGGCACGCCGAACCCGAATGTCCCTAAGGGTCACTAAATGCCACAGGGCTGCGATCTTTGACGGGGCATATCTTGAAGCTCGTGCAAGATATGGATGAGATTCCAATTCCTACAGGACCGTGTTACAAAGACCTACAATAACCTCTCTCACTTTTTGGAGATCATATTCCGTTTTCATTCTACAATTCCATCTCGGGTGATGCTGAAACTTGTAGTGTTGGCCAGTACAAAGTTGTCAACTGCCAAATCTCTCTCATCTTTCGTCGTGGGATCAAACTGTCTGCTCCATTAGCTCCGAGTGACTGGGTAAACCCTATCCCCAACCTCTTCCTATCCCCTTCAGTGCTTGAATGTTCTCAGGCACGCTGAACTAGAATGTCCCTAAGGGTCACTAAATGCCATAGGGCTGCGATCTTTGATGGGGCATATCTCGGAGCTCGTGCGAGGTATGGATGTGATTCTAGTTCCTACAGGACCGTGTTGTAGAGACCTACAATAACCTCTCTCACTTTTTGGAGATCACATTTCGTTTTCATTTTACAACGCCATCTCGGGTGATGCTGAAACTTGTAGTGTTGGCCAGTACAAAGTTGCCAACTGCCAAATCTCTCTCATCTTTCGTCATGGGATCAAACTGTCTGCCCTATCCCCAACCTTGTCTTGTCCCCTTTAGTGCTCGAACGTTCTCAGGCACGCCGAACCAGAATGTCCCTAAGGGTCACTAAATGCCACAGGGCTGCGATCTTTGACGGGGCATATCTCGGAGCTCGTGCGAGATATGGATGAGATTCCAATTCCTACAGGACTGTGTTGCAGAGACCTACAATAACCTCTCTCTCTTTTTGGAGATCACATTCCATTTTCATTCTACAATGCCATCTCGGGTGATGTTGAAACTTGTAGTGTTGGCCAGTACAAAGTTGCCAACTGCCAAATCTCTCTCATCTTTCGCCGTGGGATCAAACTGTCTGCTCCATTAGCTCCGGGTGGCCAAGTAAACCCTATCCCAAACTCTTCATGTCCCCTTTAGTGCTCAAACGTTCTCAAGCACGCTGAACCAGAATGTCCCTAAGGGTCACTAAATGCCACAGGGCTGCGATCTTTGACGGGGCATATCTATGGGCTGTCAATACTTCGACTATACTTTAAGTCAACGATTATCAATATGTGAAAAAATGGAACTCATTGTATTTTGAAGTACTGAGAAGATGGCCTTGCCCTTCCCCAGGAGTTTCAAAAATGGGAGAAATTAGGTAAGAGAGTGAAAATGTTACTATCGCTTCAACGCACATGACGCAATTGGAAATGCAAATTTTGATGGTAATCATTTTGTAATAAGGGAGAGACTAGGGATGATCATTGTTACTATCTCTTTAGTAGTGGAATTTTGTTTTCTCTTGAATTTGGTGGTGGGGGATCAGTGGTAAGTCTCCTTGGATATTCCTTCTTATGATGTTAGTGACAAGTGTTGCTCTTTGAAAACACTTGTACAATCTTTTTTAAATTATTAGATAAAAACAGAGAATTGTAAGTATTAAACATGATTAGCCTTTAGTTCCTAGAAGATCTTTATTTCCCCATCAATGCATTTAGAAAGTTAAGTTTTAAGAAGATCATAAATAGAAAAAATTAGAGAAGCGATTTAAACATTTATATTGATTGGAAACATGTGAGTCTTGAGTTTCCTCTACCTTTTAAAGAACGTTCCTTAGCTAGCAGACCTAATTCCACATTCCATAAGACTGTCATTGCACTAAAGATTTAGGAAACCAACTGCTCTAAGATAAAGCTTCCCGGTCAATAATAATCTAGCCTATTGAGGAACATAATACTTCTCAATTAAACTTGTGTTAATTCAGTATTAATTTTGTAATTAACTACAATTTCAGTATCTGTGTACAGGGGGTGACTGAGAAAACTATTTGAGGTCCAATTTGAAAATATATTTGTAAGGATCTCGACCAAGGTTCACAAGTTCGATGATTAATACATTCATTCAGGCTAGAACCTCACTACAAAAAAATAATATATATAAAAGGTAGTGAATAACGTCATGTCTAGACCCAAATCAACCAATGAAAGTCAAATTAGCATAATGTGGAACAACAATATATGCATTGAGTGGGTTGTCATAAAAAAGCTTCATAATAAAATACATGTCTAGAATTAAAAGACCTTAAAGAACATTTATGCTTGTAACACAAATGGCCATTCAAAACTGAATATGATTACAATATGTGAAATAGCATTACAAGAACTTGTAATGCTCTTGTGAACATCGTGTTAATTCTTGTAAGAATCCCTAAGATGCTTGTCATACTCAAAATTTTGTTGAAATTGAATTAATTTTTATCCTGTCGGTTAATTGGCTTAGGGTGATATATGCTTCTTGGATGGAATAATGAGTTCGTGATTAACTCTATATTAAGATTCATAGCATCTTCTAGTTATTTGCAAAGGAAATTTATAAATTACTTGCTAATGTCATATGGCTTGCTTGAGAAAGATGTATGTGTTCTTATTGATGGGTACTAATGACTATCCACATTTAGTTCTTCAATATCCTATTTGACAAGCTTTCCATAGACATTTCTTTGTCATAATAAGTGTTTTTGAAAACATATTTGAGTAGAAGGACTACAATAGATACTACATGATGTTTTAACAAATAAAGTAATGGGTTAAAGACTATTATTTCCAAGGTATTATGTCATAGTATTTTAATTGTAATGATCTTAGACTAATGATATTCTTGAAGGTAACTTCGACATGCAGCAAGAAAGACAACCTACAGCCAAGGCTATATTGTGCCTACAACCAAAGCCATAAATGCTCACAACCAAAGCCACTAGTGCACATAGCCAAAGCCATGGATGCTTATAGCCAAAGTTACAAGTGTTCGCAGCCAAAGCCATGAGTACATGAAGTCGATGATCACAATTGTTTACAACTATTCACCAGAAACAGCTTCTTTGCAGTTTTTGAGAAATACTAATAAAGCAAAAAAGAACATCTACTAGTTGGTAGACATAATGGCAACTCTCTAGCAATTGAATTTAATTTCATACATGCACATATCTAATTTAATTTCATGCACAAACATATCTAATTTAACGTCATACATGAACAAACATATAATATAAAATGATAACCAATAATGTCATATACATTAACAAACACATAATATATTATGATAACCAATAATGTCGTATATGAACAAACATATCATATATTAACCAATAATGTCATACATCAAATATGTCATACATCAAATATAGAATGTCATATGTACATCAAATGTGTATCGAATATGTCTCTCAGATGCCTATATATATACATGGGGAAGGAAACAAGTCTCTATATATATGTATCAAATATCTCAACTACATCTTTTCCTTCCCACGAGGGGAAGGAAACAAGTCTCTCGACGTCCTCTGTCGTCGTGTGGAGGGAGACAGTGGAGATGATGGGGCCCTCCTGACACGCTCACTTGACCTCTTGTTGAGGCTCTTCTCCAGGTCCAACTGATACAAAGAAAGTAGATATGAATCAATATTTATTATACGTTGAAATCAAATATATGTACTCACAAAATCAATTATTTCTTACAGCCAACAAATAGTCACTCTGTAAGTCCACCTCAAATGCTCGTGAACGATCAGGCATGACAAGACCCTACAACAATTCAATAAATATAATAACTTATAAATAACATTAGAAATTTTGAGATTAACTATTATAAACAACAACTAAAATGAAGAAAATTCTTTCATACCTCCGTCAGTGGCTGTGAGCTAGCCACAGCTGCGGCCACTCCACTATCAACAGACTGTCGCAGATGAGGAGGTGTGTCCGACATCATGAGCTGCATGTCATACAATACACGTTATATCTAACATGAAACATGGAATAAATATAATCAAATGAATTAAATTAACATGAAACAACTATACCTGTGTGAAGCTCGTATGATGTCTCTGCTCTGCGTCTGTGGTAAAGGTTGAGGGTCCTGTGGAGAACTGATGCACATGCATATTTTTTTTGGTCAATCCTTAATATGATTACGTAATAAATATATGTATTAATTAAAATGATTAAATTGATACATACCTCAGGACTCGTCGAAGGGACAAAAAATGGGCCTGGAGGATCGCTGCTAGGCCCAGGAACACTTTGACCCTAAATTTTGAACAATGTCAATAAATCCTAATTAATTAATCATTCACTATGCGTATGAAATGTGATCAAATTAGTAATTTACCTGTGTGTCAATGCCAAATGTCTCGTTCAGGAACTGATCGGTGACAAGCCCATCATCTGCACCATCTCCAACATGAGTGCCAAATGTGCATAGGGATCTGCATGAAGTGCACATGTGACCACGATGTATAGAAGGCTCCCCCTCAACTAATGGGCTTGTGGAATGGATGAGGGTCTGCATCAAAGCATTAATGGTCCCTAGAGTGCTGGCCTCTACATGTTCCTTCACAACTGAAGGAATAATCACATGCTTGCGCTGTGGATGGACCACGGTTGCCCTAACTACATTAGGGTCATGACGTGCTCTTGGCCTCTCAAATGATGACCCCCCACCTCTACCCTGGGAGTCTAACATATCAAAATAATTGGGGATCTCCCCAAGGACAAACTCACAATATAATTTCTTCAAAAAATACATGGGGACCTCGTGATTATTGCAAGGGGGGGCATCAAAAACCATCCACCATCTATCCCAAAAATTATTTCTAATAGCATCATGTATGCACCAATGGATGGGGAATCGTTTAGTACCCTCTCTAACAATATTTTGCTCATCGGGTTTTCTAAATAATGCACATATACTACCTTTTGGTATTTCCTTTTTTCTAACATCTTCATATGACAATTTATTTGCATAAAATCTTTTTTGTTCATCCCTCTTAGCCCGCCAAATATCTAACTGACCACTAACTGAGGCTATCTGAGTGTTAATGGATTCGAGGGATGATGCCAATTGAGCTCTCATTGGATTGGTTTGTCCGAATTCCTTCAACCGAGCAATGATTCCTTCTAATTCAGTTTTGCCTCTCTCTATTTCATTTCTTATATTTTCTTGTGTGCCTGGTGGAGGTCTTGCAATTGGTTCGGGTTGTGGAATTTGTTCTTCTTCTTGAGGAGGGTTTTGGTTTTGGGGTTCTTGAGGGTTTTGATGTTCTTGTGGATTTTCTAGTTGATTATGAACATTTCCTGATAAAAAATCAATTGAAATTCAAATAAATAAACAAATCTAAATGAAATTTGTAAAAACCCTACAAAAGAATATAAAAAACTTACAAAACAATATGAAAAATATATCAAACAATGCAAAGTTAGGTTTATATCACTTACGTCGTCGTCGTGGGTGTGCTTATGGTCTTGGATTTCGTCGACGAGGAGGCATTTTGGCAAATGGTGGTGCAAATGTTGAGTCTTCAACTTGCGTACGCACTGCTCGCTGTAGGAGTAGAAGAAAATGCTGATGAAAATGATGGGCTGCGGGTTTGCAGCCCATCATATATACTTTTTATTTTTAAAAAGTGCGTACGCCCTATAGCACGTACGCACTTTTTAAAATAGGAAAAAAAAAATTCCTTGTCACCTTTTTGGCACCACAACTCGGTGCATATGCCCATTGATATAAATGTTCCTTATTAGAGGATGGACCCTATTTGGAGTCTATGAATACATTCAGTATATATGAGTCCCTGTTAGGAGACTTTGAATCCCTATTAGGAGATTCCAACCCTATTAGGAGTTGTGGAAGAAAGCTAGACCCACTGCCCAAACAACTTCAAGGGCAAAACCAATGAACCCACTGTCCAAATGATCTCTGTATTATTCCTTACAGAATAATAGAATTGTATTGTATTGTTCCTTATTCTTTCTCTGTCATGTCAACTAAACTTTTTCTCCTTCTAATCTTGTGACCAAATCATCAATCGTGCATCTAATAATTCCTTGGATCTCTTACATGCATTCAGTAAGCACTTTGCTTCTTTTCAAACTTCACACTTCTTGCAACAATGGATACACATTACAATCAAGGAATTTTTTTTTCCTTTATATCATATCTTCATAATAATTCCTTGAGTCAGCCTTGAAGCTTTCTCAACTAATTATAATAAGATAATTAATTAATTACAATTACAATAGCACTGTTGACTCACAATCTTTGCAGAAACCATGCTATTTTGACATCAATGAAAAATAGTCATGAATGCAACATGTCAATACTCTCCAATGCTTTGGACACTCCTCCAATGTAGTATCATCAGCATTCATGCTAACAATCTCCCCCTTTGGCATTGATGGCAACATAGATGAAAAAATTCTCTAAGTTCCAACAATTCCAAATAGTGTTCTACTATTGTTGTTGACCAGCATCAGTTGTCAACACACTAAAAATAATCTCAAAACAATAGGTGCACAACAGGTGCATACTCATACTTCTTAGACATCAATTGTTTACTTCACACTAAACAATCCACGATACATCAGATGCATATTCCTACTTCCTTTCATGAATCTTTCTAAATCTCTCTAAAGAGATATCTCTCCCTCTTACTTAGGAGATGTTTCTTTTCACGCATACTCTCCCCCATGCCTTAGGAGATACTCTCCCCATGCCTTAGGAGATGTCTTTTTTTTTCATGCATACTCTCCCCATTAACATCAATGTCAATGTTACTACATACCAATTGATAAATACCAATCGCTAAAGTGTTGCACCAAGTCTTCAACCAGCTCGATTGTCCAAAGACACTATTCAATAACAAATACCAAGAGTCCTCAGTGACTCATATCATTATAGATACTCCCCCATACGAGAAGCATCAACAATCAGTCCAAGTTAACAATAGTGCTCTATACCACTAGACTGATGCACTTTCTGCATCATCTCCTCGGAAGTAGGCATGGGCATAACCCCAAGCATACCTCTCAAGTACTCAAATGTATCTTTAGGAAAAGGTTGCATAAAGATATCTAAAATCTAATCTTTTATACTCACATACTCCAATTTGATCTCATTTTCTATTGTTTTCTCTCTCAACACATGATACTTAATAGATATATGCTTAGTCTTAGAATGCAATACATGATTCTTAGACATACTCATTGTACTTGTGTTATCACATTAAATTATAACAAGTTCTTCAAACTCAATTATGATATCCTTCAGCATCTAATTCATCCACATAACTTGATTACAATTATTTTCTATTGCAACATACAATGCCTTAGTAGTACTCTACAAAATACAATCTTGCTTCTTGCTTAACCAAGAAACCATTCTTCCTCCAAGAAAGAATGCTCCACCACTGGTGCTCTTTCTATCATCCATACAACCTGCCCAATATGTATCACTATATACACATAGAGTGAAATTACTCGATCTATCATACCAAATTCCATATTTAAATGTCCCTTTCAAATGTTTGAATATTCTCTTCACTACTACAAAATGATACTCATTAGGATCATCTTGAAATCTAGCTACAATCCCAACTGCATTTTCTATATCAGGTCCAGTGTGAGTAAGTTACTACAAACCTTCAATCATAGATCTATACTTCTTCTGCTCTATTGTAGGTGTCTCATCTTTGCTTGATAACTTATGACCAATTATCATAGGTGTACCAATAATTTTACAAACTTTCCAAACCAAACCTTTTCAAAAAATCATTCAAGTACTTAGCTTGTGAAATAAAAATACCATCATCATTTTGTACAATCTTCAATCTTAGGAAAAACTTCATTTCTCCTATCATGCTCATTTCAAACTCATTCTTCATCTCTTTAGCAAACTTATCACTTGCTTCATCATTACCTCCAAAAATGATGTCGTCAACAAATATTACAATAATCAGCAAATCATACAAGTTACTATATGCCATACCTTTAGCAATTTCAAGTTTTTCCAAGTAACTATCCAACCTTGCATACTAGGTTCTAGATGCTTGCTTCAGACCATAGAAATCTTTCTTTAGTTTGCATACCATGTCTTTGTCTTTAGATAAAGGAAAACCTTTAGGCTACTTAATATATACATCTTCTTTAAGTTCTCCATTCAGAAAGATTGATTTAACATCCATCTGATAAACCTTGAACTTTTTATTTGCTACATAAGCCAGGAACATCCTTACTACTTCCATTTTGGCTATAGGTGCATATTTCTCCTCATAGTCTATGCCTTCTTGCTATGAATATCCCTTGCATAAAAGTCTAGCCTTGTTTCTCACAACTTTTCCTTGCTCATTCATCTTATTTTAGAATACCCATTTGGTTCCTATCACATTCTTGTCTTTAGGTCTAGGAACTAACTCCCATGTATCATTCTTCACAATCAAATCTAATTTTTCCTTCATTACTTGAATCCAATGATCATCTTTACATGATTCATCTATGCTCTTAGGCTCAACTTGAGATATCAAACATATTTCCTCATTTACTCTGTTCCTAGTCATCACACCTTTGTCTTTGCTTCCAAATATCTTCTTAGGAGGGTGATTCTTTGTCAAATTCCTGTTAAAGGTAGGAGTTGACATCTTAACTCTTATCTCTTCTCTAGGTTTAGATCTTTGCTCTCCTCTTTGCTCAACAATTAGCACATCATTCTATAAATCATTGTTAGTCTCAAAGAAAACTTCAGCATTCTATCTAACAATTCCAGAATTATCTTCTACTTCATATAAATTATACTCTACCATCTTTTCCTTAGTTCCAAAGTTTTCATCAATCCTTACATTTGCGCATTCAACTATTGTCTTAGTTATATAGATAAAACATATGTATGCCTTAATTTTCAATGAATAACTAAGAAACATACCTTCGTCACTTCTTGGATCAAACTTACCAATATCATCATCTCTCTTAATGTAACAATTTCTCCCAAATACTCTGAAATACTTAATTGATAGTGGATGACCAAACCATAGTTCATAAGGTGTCTTGTTCATAACTTTTCTGATATGTACTTTATTCAGAATGTATACTATTGTATTGATTGCTTCTCTCCAAAATGTCTTAAAAACATCATTCTCAAACAACATAGCTCTTGTTGCTTATGCTACTAACCTATTTCTTCTTTCAACAATCCCATTTTTCTCAGGTGTTCTAGGTGAAGATAGATGCCTTTTGATTCCATTCTCTTCACAGAATATGTTAAACTCTCTAGAGGTGAATTCTCCTCCTCTATCAGATCTCAAACACTTTATCTTAACACTAGATTCATTCTCAACTCTATTCTTAAATATCTTAACTTCTCAAAAGCTTTAGATTTCTCTTTAAGAAATTCTACCCACATCATTCTAGTGAAATCATTAACAAAAATCATAAAATGGCTCTCACCATAAAATCCTCTTGTTCTAAAGGGACCACTCAGATATGTGTGAATGATCTCTAGCTTCTCTGTGATAGTGAACTTCTTGCTAGGAAATTATAGTTTCTTCTACTTAGCCAAAAAAAAAAAAAAAATTACACATAACATTAGTAGGCTTTGTAATATTAGGCAAGTCTCTAATTGCAAAAGTGCTACAAACCTTCACAATATTATCAAAGCTTATGTGACAGAATTTTCTATGCCACAACCAACTGTTATCCACTTTAGCTACCAAACATGTCATTTCAATAGGATTCAACTGAAATACATTACCTCTAGATCTAGTGCCAATTCCAATTAGCTTATCATCTCTATCTTTGATAATGCAGGTCTTCTCAGTGAACTTCAACTAATAACCCTTGTCCACAAATTTTCCAACACTCAACAAGTTATGCTTCAATCCATCAACAAAATAAACATCATCAGTGTTAGTTTTACCATCAAGAGTAATGGATCCAATTCCTGTTATATGATAGTTTGCATTATTACCAAATCTAACAATACCTCCATCATGATTCTTGAACTTAACAAACTTATTCATATCACCAGTCATGTGATATGAAAAATCACTATCAATTATCCAATCATTTTTTTTTCCACTTAGGAAATTAGAGCTCTTTCTTCTCTAATTTCTCTATCAAGATTAGCTTCCTTGATAGCCACAAATTCCAATTCATTATCACTTTCACTTTGACCTTTCTCATCAAATTCTTCATCTTCATTTGCATATAAATAATTTCTATCTCTATCTCTTCTAGGTTTGAACTTTCCCTTATATTTTTTCTCTCTTTTAGGACATTTAGATGCATAATGAACAAATTCATTGCAAGTCCAAAATTTAAAGATTTTCTCACCATATTTTTCTCTTCTAACAAGAAAGGCTATTCCTTCCTCAATCTTCTTGTCTTCATCAGATCTACTACTACCAATAAAATCTCCATGCGTTATTGCACTCTTTTTCAGATTGGGTCGAATGTTCAAGGCACTAAAAGCTGTTTCAACTCTTGCTAGATCTCCAGACTGTCTTATATATACTTCTATAGATTCTAATATTTCAAGCAACGTTTCCTTTTTGAAATCCTTAGTACAAGGCATTACTAGCTAAATCATTTGAGCTACTTGCTTGAATGGTGGTGTCAAACTTTTCAAGATCTTCCATATAACTCCATCTTCTTCCTTGGTTCCACCATGAGACCGAATTCCTTTAACAATTTCTTATATTCTACCAATATAACTTCTTACAGATTCATCTTCCATCATTTTAGCATCTTGATATGCACATATCCAATTCTGTAATCTCATTCTCTTTGCATGTAAATCACCTTCAAAAGTAGATTCTAATGCTTTCCAAATTTCATAAGATGTTTCAAGTGACTTTACTTGACTTTACTCATTCTCTAGAAGAGCTAGTAGTAGATTTGATCTTGCTCTCATGTTACACATGAACAAATCTCTCTCTTCTTCACTGCATCCTTCAAGCTTTTTTTCTTTAACAATTTTCTTCTTACTATTTATCGATATCCAATATCTCGAGCCCATGCACAACAAATGAGTCTTCATCTTCTCCTTCCAACCATCATATTTGGCCCCATCAAATCTAGGACTATCCTTTCTAAAAAGATTTGTCATCGATCTCCTAAAGTTGTTAAGCTTATCCTTCAAGGACTTGATGCTCTGATACCAATTGTTAGAATATATAGTCCATTGATATAACTGGGGGGGTGAATCAGTTATCTGGCTATTATCACAACTATCAACCTTAAACAAACTTAACCATATGAGAAATATAAAATGAAACCACAACAAGATACTCATACACATTAACACTAGATATGTTAACTAGGGAAACCCTTGATTAGAGGGAAAACCTTAGTGGGGATAGTACCCACAAGATGATGTACTGATATAAATGTTCCTTGTTAGAGGATGGACCCTATTAGGAGTCTATGCATACATTCAATACATATAAGTCCCTATTAGGAGACTTTGAATCCCTATTAGGAGATGCCAATCCTGTTAAAAATTGTGGAAGACAACTATACCCACTTCCCAAAAAGCTTCATGGGCAAGACCAACAAACCCAATGTCCAAATGATCTCTGTATTATTCCTTGTAGAATAATAGAATTGTATTGTATTGTTCCTTCCTCTTTCTCTATCTTGTTAACCCAACTTTTGCTCCTTCTAATTTTGTAACTAGATCATAAATCTTGCATCCAATAATCCCTTGGATTGCTTACACACATTCAATAAGGACTCTGCTTCTTTTTGCACTTCGCACTTCTTGCAACAATCCATACACATTACAATCAAGGAAAACATCTTTCCTTTATACCATATCTTCATAATAATTACTTGATTCAGCCTTAAGGCTTTCCGAACTAATTATAATAAGATAATTAATTAATTATAATTACAATAGCACTGTCGTCTCACAATCTATACAAAACTTCACATGTGTGATATTAGGGCTTGCACACTTGTTGACATCATCAACTGACTATCCTCTATTAGTACCTGACTGTGCATCTTCTCACTATATCTCAGATGTAAGATAGAAAACAAACATCAAGAACTAATTTCGCAATACTTTGTACCTAAATTGCTCTCTATAAATTAGGTACAAGTTTCATACGTCTTTGACTTAGACTTTGCACACTTAGCCATGTTATCATAACATTGTACCGAACATGTTTATAACTGCTCATTACCAGACAATCAAACTGTTGTCTATACAATTAAGATCTGTGTCTGCTACTCAGTCAGTCTTTACAAAAACCATGCTATATTGACATCAATGAAAAACAAAGTCATGAATGCAACATGTCAATACTCTCCAATGCTTAGGATACTCCTCCAATGTAGTATCATCAACATTCATGCTAAAAAAATTCATAACCAACACCTAGGTCAAGGAAAACCTGATAGAAATCTATCTCAATGTTATTAGGACACAAATGACATCTAAACCCAGAGACAACAAAGACACATAGGAAATCTACTATGTAAGTGGGCAAGTGTCATCACATAAGTCAACTCTAAGTTTATCCTAGCAACCTCTTTGGACTCTGGCCCCCTAGTGAATCTATGTGACATTAGTATCCTTTCATACAAATAATGTATACTAATGAGGCAAGGTCACAACTGAGCATCCTCTCTACTCCCATCCTAGCCTATACTAGCACTCGAGGCATGGGCAAGGAAAATCCACTAACTCTTTTTAATTCATTTAAAACCCATTTAATGAAATGTTATCGCTTATTAAAATAACCTACAATGGGTTACCCATGCAGCCTCTTTAGGACTCCGACCTCCATAGTAAGCCACTTCCCAACAAACATAAAGACAACCTACCCTAAGCTTAAAATAGCAAAAAGTCTCATAAGATCACAATACACACATTAGTTCTTATACAAGTAACTAGAAAGCACCAAAAGATAACTAATTAAAAATCATAGATTTCACCAATAAAATCACCATATAACTACTGATCCATAACTCAAAGATCACATGACATCACATGACATCATAAATCAATAACTCCCAAGCCTCTAGCAAACATCCAAAACTGGTCAACATACTAAGTCAACCCCAAACCCAACACAAAGTAAAACATACATCACAACAAGTGTAGTTTCATAATTTGTTTGGTTTTGAAAACATATCGTTTTGATTTAAAATTAGAGTTCTAGTTTTCATTTTCAAGTGTCAAATTTGCTAAGGTTTTCGAGCCCACAAGAATCTCAAAAGACTCAACAAATTCCTTAAAATCATCTAAATATAAAACCCATCTTTTTATATATAAAAATGAACTATTACAAAAAAAAATCCAAACTTTACTAAAATATATTCTTCTAATTAAAATTGATTTATCTGGCATAATTACTAGAACTATATAATTCAATTATCTTAATAAATATTATTAATTTTTAGTAATTATAAATTATTAATAATATAAATAATAATATTAATTATTAAATTAAAAATTATATTATATTTTTAATTAAATTTAAATTTTAATAAATTTTTTAAAAATGAAATGCTAATCTTTTTAAGCGTTTAAGGCTCGCTAGTCGACATGATACTGCCACAGCAGTGCCGCTACTATAGCAACAACAATGTACTGCCTTATAATAGTACCTATTGCTATGATAGCAATAGGCTACCGTGCGGTTTGCTATGAGCAGTCGTAAGTGGGTGGGGAGTTGGTGACCCTGCCCCCCTTCAAAACCTCCTTCTTTAATACTTTTTTTATATTGTTTTTAAAAAAATAAAAACAATCAATACAAAGCTCAAAACATAACTCGCCATTTTTATATGATAGTATAATTATCAAAATATTTTTTAATTAATATGTTAATTATATATATATTTATTTATTTATTTTTTTGGTTAATTTTTTTTTAAAAAGATAAAAACAATAAAAAAAATTCCATAATAGATTTGATAGAAAAAATACAAACAATTGATCAAATTTTGTATATAAAATTTTGATTTCTTTTCCAAACCCTACTCGAATTGTAATTTTCTAAATCCATCCCCATTTTCAAAATGAGAATACTTAGGCAAGGGTTTCAAATTGATTTAATTCACATACAATTCAATAACGAAAAATCAATCTTTCTCAAACAAGGGTTTCAACCCAAATTAAATTCTAAAAACAAATCCATTCAAACATGGAGAAGACAGAGAGATTTCAAAGAGGAAATTACTGTGCAAAACTCAACAAGATCCTGCCTTGATTTGATGCTAACCGATCAGATGCTCAGAGCTCACAAGAAAATTCCCATCCTTTCGAAAACCCTCTTTCTCAAAAATTGACTCCTCTAAACTTGTGTGTGTGGAGAAATGAGCTCTAATTTCTTCATAAAGAGCCTTCTCCCTTTAAGGTTTTGGTTTTGCAATCATGTGAAACCTGTTTCTTTATTATTTTATTTTATTTTAATTTCATGTGCAATTTTTTTGTATTTTAATTAAAATAAATTTTATTAAATTTATTCTCTCTCTTTTATTAAATCACAAGACATCTTTAATAAAATATTTATTAATTTAACTAATAATAATATTTAGAGATTATTATAAAAATGAAACTCCTAAATAAATTATCATTAAATTAAATAAATATAATTATGCCAAAATTAGAACTTTAATTAAATCTTTTAAATTTAATTCTTTTGTTCAATTAATTTTTCAATTAATTAAATATAATTAAATATTGATTTTTCTTTATAAAATTTTCATTAAATTAAATCATTTAATAAAGTCTTATTTGATTTAAATATAATTGAAAACTACAACGAACTCACAAATCTAAATAAGAAAACCCATAATAAAGGACAGAGTACTAAATCAAACTCAAGGGTCAAAATTATGAATTCACATCACTTGACAAATTCAGAAGGGTAAATAACTCAAATACTTGTCCTACTTTCTAGGACAATTGGCTTAGGGTTAGGGTTTGGACTCAAGAATTATCTCCCCTATTTTACCATTGAGATACTATGATACAACACGCTTGGAAATTTAGGGAAGTCAATGCCTGGTACCTGCAATCTGCATAAAATTTGAGCATGTACATATACATATAATCTAAACTAAACAAACAATGGTGGGGAGTGATGCATTACGTAGATCTCGACTAGTAGGTAACTATGACTCCCTCCCTCAACCACATCAGAAATGTAAAACATAAAGTAAAACATACAAGTACACCATACACATGCAAGTATGGGGTAAGTAACCATAGAAAATTGCATATAAATCATCCATCTAACTATTACCATGAAATAACTGAAATCACAAAATGAAATAACGTGTATCATCATCATGAATACATGAAATAAATTAGTATCAAGTAGCTCATCAAATATATAAACTGAGTATGAAATAACATCCAATCAAATTTGGTAACCAAGTACCGCTAATCATAAAACATAATCATAAAACTAGCCTAAAAGAATTTGACAATATATCATAAAAAAGTGAACTAGGGGTAGGCATTACATCCACCCCCTAGACTTAGGCTTACTCCTAGAAGCCTACAAGAAAGGTAAAAAGTCTAGCAATCACTGTGTAGGTCCCATTGGACCCTTTCCCCCCATAGGAGGATAAGACTCCATTGAAAACACCCTCTGAGATCTATCCATATCTCCAACTGTGGATTCTGAAACTATAGGTCTTTGATTTGAGAACTATGGTTTCCATTGAGGACAATGGGATGATTTATGCCTACGTTGTTTGCATGAAAAACATTCTCCATCAAAACTCCTCTACACTCTAGGTGCGCGGGACTGCTAAAAACTACTCCCACTAGCAAAAGAATGAGTAGTCTAAGTTGGCTAGTCATACTAGTTGCACCTATTGCACTGAGAGTACTGATAATCCCTGGAGTGTGAACCACTGCCACCACTCCATGCTAGAGGATAATATCCTCCCTGTTGCTATTGCTAATTGCCTCCAGAAGAAGGAGGCTTCCTACTACATCTCGTTCCCTGATTACCTTTGGACCCTGATGTTGCAGGTGCTCCCACAAACCACCATGTCCCAAGGTGACATTTTTCTCTACAAGGACAGCCTGATATATTGCATCCTTGAGGGTTTTAGGCTAGAAAACCTTTATACCCCCAATGAAATGGTTGTTCAGACCCCGAATGAAGTGTTGAACCATCAGCACGATGAACTGTCACAGGTTCCTATATAAGGCATGAACTCATAGAATTTATGCTCATACTCTACCATGGTCATAGTATACTACCTCAAACTATAGGACTTATCTACCCTCTGCTAGTGCCATTCCTCTGGTAGGAAGCATTCATGGAAGTTCTCAAGGAATAACTCCCATGTAACAGTGTTCATGTTCACCCAGTTTCTTTCCCAAAAGTCATAATTGACATCTAGGTCAAGGAAAACCTGATATCAATCTATCTCAACGTTACAAGGACACAAATACCATCTAAACCTAGAGGCAACAAAGACATGCAGGAAATATACTATGTAGGTGGGCAATTATCATCGCATAAGTCAACTCTAAGGTTACCTTGTCAGCCTCTCTAGACTTTGACCCCCTAGTGAATCTATGCAACATTAGTATCCTTTCATATAGACAAGGTATACTAACAAGGCAAGGTCACAACCAAGTGTCGTCTCTACTCCCATCCTAGCCTGTACTAGCACTCAAGGCATGAGCGAGGAAAATCCACTAATTGTTTTTAATTCATTTAAAACTCATTTAATGAAATGTTATCACTTATTAAAATAACCTACAATGGGTTACCCAGGGAACCTCTTTAGGGCTCCGACCTTCATTGTAAGCCACTTCCCAACAAACATAAAGATAGCCTACCCTAAGCTCATGCAAATTGTCTCATAAGATCACAATACCCACATCAATTCTTATACAAGCAACTGGAAAACACCAAAAGATAACTGATTGAAAATCATAGATTTCACCAATAAAATCACCATATAACTACTGATCCATAACTCAAAGATCACATCACAAAACCATGACATCATAAATCAATAACTCCCAGGCCTTTGGCAAACATCCAAAACTAGTCAACACACTAAGTCAACCTCAAACCCAATACAAAGTAAAACGTACATCACAACAAGTGTAGTTTCATAATTTGTTTGGTTTTGAAAATATATGATTTTGATTAAAAAATAGAGTTCCAATTTTTATTTTCAAGTGTCAGATTTGCTAAGGTTTTCGAGCCCACAACAATCTCAAAATACTCAACAAATTCCTTAAAATCATTTAAATATAAAACCCATCTTTTTAATATTTAAATGAACTATTAAAAAAAATCCAAACTTTACAAAAATAAATTCTTCTAATTAAAATTGATTTATATTGCATAATTACTCGAACTATATAATTTAATTATCTTAATAAATATTATTAATTTTAGTAATTATAAATTATTAATAAATAAATTAGTAATATAAATAATAATATTAATTATTAAATTAGGCAAGAGCCTACAACACAATGGTAACTTGTGAGCCTCTCATGTGGGAGGTCTTGGGTTCGAATTCACTTAATAGATTAAAATAATTGATTATAATAAATAATAATAATGAATCTAAGCTTTGGTTGTTTACCGATCAAAAAAAATTTTAAAATTAATTATTAAATTAAAAAATATACTAAAAAATTATGAAATAAACAATTTAATAAATTAAAAAAATTGAAACACAAATCTTTTTAAGCGTTTAAGGCTCGCCGACCGGCATTTTACTGCCACGGCAGTGCCGCTGCTGCAACAATAAACAATGTACTACCTTACGACAATACCTATTGCTATGACAACAGGAGGTAGCTGTGCAACTTGCTATGAGCAGTCGTGGGTGGGTGGGGAGTTGGTGGCCTCACCCCCCTTCAAATCCCCCTTTTTTTAAATACTTTTTTTATATTGTTTTTTTTAGTAAAAATAATCAATACAAAGCCCAAAACATAACTCGCCATTTTTATATGATAGTATAATTATCACAATAATTTTTAATTACTGTGATAATTATATTATTATATTTTTAAATAAATTTCCATAATAGATATGATAGGAAAAATACAAACAATTGATCAAATTTCATATATAAAATTTTGATTTCTTTTCCAAACCCTACCCAAATTCTAATTTTCTAAATTCATCCCCATTTCCAAAATGAAAATACTCAGGCGAGGGTTTCAGATTGCTTTAATTCACAGACAATTCAATTATGTGAAATTAATCTTTGTCAAACAAGGGTTTCAACCCAAATTAAATTCTAAAAACAGATCCATTCAAACATTGAGAAGACAGAGAGATTTCAAAGAGGAAATTACTACGCAAAACTCAACAAGATCCTACCTTGATTTGATGCTAACCGATTGGATGCTCAAAGCTTGCAAGAAAATTTTTGTCCTTTTGAAAACCCTCTTTCTCAAAAATTGACTCCTTTAAACTTGTGTGTGGAGAAATGAGCTCCAATTTCTTAACAAAGAGTCTTCTCCCTTTAGGGTTTCAATTTGCAATCACGGTAAACCTTTTTCTTTATTGTTTTATTTTATTTTAATTTCATGTGCAAAGTTTTTCCATTTTAATTAAAATAAATTTTATTAAATTCATTCTTTCTCTCTTTTGTTAAATCACAAGACATCTTTAATAAAACATTTATTAATTTAACTAATAATAATATTTAGAGTTTCTAAAAAAAAATGTTCTGCTCTACGAATATGTCAATAGCAAAAATTCCAATCCTTCATTCAGGCCCGAATCGAGGACAGAGGGACAGAAGGAGACACCCTAGGAACTCTCACGTGATCGAAATAACCAGGCAAGGATGCTCTCCAGCGAACCAAAGTAAGACTCATTACAGAAAATTTGGAACTATAGATGCAAGGTTCGAGGTCCCTACGGCCAACAGATTTAGGGCACTGGACAAATCTACAGCGGTAGCAATTAACTTGAGTCAGGAAGAAGGGCTTCCAGTAGCCAAAACCAATACGAACGCCCCCTCTGAGTGCAAAGATCAACATGGAAGTCGCCCACAATTGCCTATTTTTACAATAGATAAGCTTGATAAACAGATCAGTATTTTTAATAAGACGAAGTATTTTTATCCAAACCCATCCGTATCCAAAATTGTACAAAGGAACATTGTATCTTATTCTGGCTTTTCATTTGACGAAGTTGATATGAAACCAGCTTCCCCTTCATCTTATATACCTCCTCACAAACGGCATACCTAGAATCCCCAATCATCCATCCGCAAGTACTCTCCCGAAACGCTGCGATCAAACCCCCTTGATAAACCTATTCACATCACCATCGAAGATATCAATAATTCTTGGTCCGAATGTAAATCGAAAGGGATCTTTGCAATTTGGACTGGTCCTCCCAAAGATATCCATCCCCTAATGGATTGGTTATCGGGTAACTGCCAGGAATAGGTATGTATTTTCCACCACGATGAAAACACTTTGTTTTTAAAATGTGAAGAAGAATCGATTAAAAAAGAATTTATTGTTGTCTCTGAATGTTTCTTTAAAGGTTTCTGTGTAAAATTTGTAGAATGGCTTCCAAATTTCCATATAGATAGGGTGGATTGCATGATTCCATTATGGTTCTCCATGGTATCTCTCCCTCCGGAGCTATGTGATGTTGACATTATTATTGAGATAGGCTCTGTAATAGGTAAAGTTATTGCTATTGACGCTTCTTTTTTTAGTTGCAACAGTGTAAAAATTCTCATTTATATCAATCACCCTTCAGAGTTTCAAAAGAAAATTATTACCAAGAAAGCCTCCTATGTTATAAGCTTTCAAGCTTATAAAGGGAAAATCATTGATATTTTGAAATCTGATAGTAAACATAGTAACAACGCTGAGGTCCTTCCCCTCAACACAGACTTCAGGAACAATTTTCCAAAGCTAAGTTCTAAGATTGTCAACAGAAACAAAAATCAAGAAAAACAAATCAAACATCCAGATTTATAGATCGTTCAAGCTCCTTAGACAGGGCAGAGGAATTCATTGAAAAGTATAATCTCAAATAAGACAGTAAGCTCACCAATAGCCTCAAAAGAGGATTCAACAAAGGATATAAGGGTAATGAAGAAGGGTGCTTCCCCTAAAAACGACAAGAAATTTAAAGAAACAAGAACTCGAAGAAAGAAATACAAGACTAATAAAAGTGGATCTGTCAGTTTAAAGAAACAGTTTTCAAGTGTCAGAAGGAATTGCAACAAAGAAATGGAAGAGCCAACTGGTAAAAAACACAAGGATTATAAGAGAACTATAGCCACAGAAAGAAAAGATTGTCAACAGGAAAAGATCCATGATCCTCAAAAAATAGATGATCTAGAAGATTTCCAAGAAAATCAAGTAGAAGAGATAGAAAACTGCATGCTATTTACTTCATGCAAGGATAGCAGTATTCAAGAACCTCAAAAGGATATAAGCTCACCAAAACCTAATCAACCAAGGATTGTGGATAGCATGCCAGAGAAGCCCAAAGAAAAAAATAAGTTTTGGCAAACTCCAGTAGCTACCTGCAGCTCTCCATTCACTCCTAACAACAGACTTCAAGATCAAGATAAAGACAGTGACAAAGAAGCTGAGTTAACAATCAAAGAATTTCAGGAATTCTTGAACAAGGAAAATTTCTCAGATACATATAATATTGCACTAGATATGTCAGAGGAAGAAGGGGAGAAGATTAATCAGCTCACTGATGAATTAGTCCTAGCTTTTAGCCCTGAAGATTGTGACAATACTACAGTAGAGCAGAAGGAAGAGCTTATTCAACAAATTTTACAGTTAGGGGGTGAGGATTACACTTATGTAGATCTCAGAAGAGATATAATAGATATTCAAATGGAAGACTCGGCAACAGAATTCGTCAGTCACAAGAGTCTAGCTAAACAGATTCTATCAGAAGTCGAACCAAAAGAGCAGGATCAGTCCATAACAAGAAAAAAGGATACAACACAGATAGCGGAAGTAAACTTGGATCAGCTAGGTATCTACATGTTCCAAGAAGGACCTAAATCACCAAATTGTGGCATAATAAAGGGTAAAAGAGGCAGGAAATCTCTTAAATTACTTCAAGAAGCAGAAGGCCTGAGCAAAGAACAGTAGAAGATTGATCAGATTTTCCACAATGGGAAGGGGAAGCACCTTCCTGGTCAGGTATGAAGATTACTACTTGGAATGCTAGGGGTCTCAACGCCCCTAGCAAAAAAAGGTTATTAAAACATAACCTAAAAAGTTTTAACTCGGATATTGTTCTTATTCAAGAATCTAAATTAAAGTCTGTAGAAATAGATAAGTTTAGCAGGATGATTGGAGTCTAGCGGTCTAAGTTTCAAGAATCTTCAGGGGCATCAGGGGGACTAGGAATCCTCTGGGATCCCAGGAAGGTTAGTTTGGGCATCCTTAATAGCTCCAATAATTGGATCAGCGGTAAAGTACAAAGCTTAAAATCAAAACTTAATTTCATTATCATTAATGTGTATGGTCCGGTTAGTAATATTGATAAAAAACTAGTATGGGAAGAAATTGGTGAACTCTTGCATAGTCATAATAACAAATTGTTTTTATTAGGAGGAGACTTTAATACCATCCTTAACCTCAACGAAAAGGTAGGTGGTATTCAGATGCTATCGCAAGCTTCTAAAACATTTAAAGAATGGTGTATCGATCATAACCTATTTGACACTCCTACCAATAATGGCATATATACATGGAACAATAGAAGAAAAGACTTTGCTTACATAGCAGAGAAACTTGATAGATTTTTGCTTAAAGGGGATCTTGATTCCTACAACCTTAATTTCATTCTACTATTCTACCTACTGTAGGATCAGATCATTTTCCGGTTAGATTTGAATTCATAGAGCCCCTTAAACCGATCAGAAACCCATTCAAATGTGAGAAGATGTGGTTCCTAGATCCTAATTTTCTCAATAACATAAAATCTTGGTGGGACCAAGAGAGCTTCACAAGGTTTAAAATGTTCATCTTCGTTAACAAATTAAAAATCCTTAAGGAACATATCCTAAGATGGAATAAATAACAGTTTAACAACATTTTCAAAGTAAAATTGGATATAGAAAACCAACTTAAAGAACTTAACTCGGAAGTGATTAGAAAAGGTATGGATAATAAGAGTTATCTCCTGGAAAAAGAATTGTTAGCCAAACAAGAAAATATTCTAACCAAAGAAGAGATATTCTGGAGACAAAAATCGAGAGAAAGATGGCTGGCAAAAGGTGACCGCAATACTAAATTCTTTCATAACTCAACCATTTACAACAGAGCAAAGAACAGAATCATGAGTGTCAAAAATAAGCAAGGAATTTCAACTGAAAAGCCAGGAGAAATTGTGGACATCTTAGTTAATCACTTCAAAAACTTACTTAATAACCAGAATGGCTCAAACTATAGAGTGCAAACTAGCCTTCTGAAAGTCATTCCTAAAGTTGTTGATCAGCAGGATAACATTGATCTGAACAAACCTATCACCTTAGAAGAAGTCAAGAATGTGGTTTTCAACATGAATCCAGATAAATCTCTGGGTCCTGATGGATTCCAGGCGTTCTTTTTCCAAAAATGTTGGGATATCATAGGTATTGACCTTTGGAAAGCTATCGAAGCTTCCAGAAATGGAGGCTCTCTCCTGGCTAAAATTAACTACTCCTTCATTGCATTGATCCCTAAGAAGTTTGATGCGGATTCCCCAGGAGATTATAGACCAATAGCTTTATGCAATACTGTCTATAAAATATTTTCCAAGATTATAGCAAACCGACTCAAAAAGATCCTCCCTAAGATTATCTCGGAGGAACAAACTGGTTTTATGCCAGGTAGATCCATTCTAGATGGCATCATCACCGTTCAAGAAACGATTCACTCTGCACGAATAAAAAAGAAGCCTGTATGCTTATGAAACTAGATATCCAGAAAGCATATGATATGGTGGACTGGAGGTTCTTATGTAAAACATTAGAGGCATTTGGGTTCTCACATCAGTGGATTAACCTAATTTTTAAATTTATTTCTACTCCTAAAATTTCAGTTCTCATTAACAGAACACCAGAAGGTTTTTTTGACATATTTAGAGGAATTAGACAAGGGGACCCCCTATCCCCTTCACTATTTATTATTATAGCGGAAGCCTTTGGAAGAGCTGTTCAGGATGCATATAACAGTCAGCAGATCTCAGGTATCACAGTCTCCAAAAATTTATCTAATATAACCCATCAACAGTTTGCTGATGATACTATATTGCCCGAGAAAAGCACGACTGCCGAAGCTCGATCACTCAAAAGCATTATTAACCTGTATATGGAAGCCTCAGGTCAGAAAGTCAACGATCACAAAACTGAAATTTTCTTTATAAACACAAAGAAAGAAGTAGAGGAGCAAATTTGCCGGATCATGGGTTATAAGAAAGGAACCTTCCCCTGCAAATATCTTGGTATTGCTTTAGAGAAAGGTGCTAAATCGAATAAAGTGTGGGATGATACCTTAGTAAAACTAGATTCCAAGCTAGACACATGGAAAGATAAATGGCTAACTAAGGCAGGCAAATGCACCAAGATTAGGGCAGTACTGTCAGCCATTCCTACTTACCCGCTTTCTTGTCTCCCTCTTTCTAAGTAGAATCTTAAGAAATTTGAGTCCAAGATGAGGAAATTTCTTTGGAATGATAGGGATGGAGACAATAAGTGGGCTCTCATCAAGTGGGAGCATATTTGTAAACCCAAAGAACTTGGGGGTCTAGGGGTCAAAAACCTTCAATGGCAAAATGAAGCTTTGGGAGCAAAACTTATTTGGCGTCTCTACAAAGAATATAATCGAAAATGGGCTAAGATACTCTATAATAAATATCTCATCCCAGAGGATCTGCTTTCAATTTTTAGAATTGTCTCTCCTCCCAAAGGGTCAGAATGTTGGAACTTTATGTTAAGGTGCCATAGTCTAGTTCATAAATTTCTAACATGGGATGTAGGTTCGGGTGATGAAGCCCTGTTCTAGGAGGACTCCTGGGATGGTAAACCACCTCTCGCTATCCAACTCAATGACTCGACCCTCCAGAATAAATTAAAAACTCTCTGGGGCAATAGAGTTAAAGATTACAAAATTTTGGTCGAATCAGAAGGCTCACCAAAATGGTCTTGGAAATTGATCAAAGGGTTAGGTTTTGAAGATGATATTTCTGAAAGCTTTGATAAGCTATTGGAAGGTAGAAATATCAAACTAACAAACAGAGAGGATAACTTAATTTGGGTTGCTGCCAATGATGGACAATACTCTGTCAGTAATGGTTATAGGGCTATTGTCATAGCAAAAAAACCAGAGTTTGTGGACATCCCATCACAACTATGTTGGGATCCCTCTTGTCTACCTAAAGCCGGATTTTTTCTTTGGCTAGCTATCCAAAAGAGGATCCTAACTATGGATAGACTATACATGCTTAGATTTCAGGGTCCCTCTAGGTGTACCCTTTGCCAATGTAATGCTGAAAATGCTGACCATCTTTTGTTTAAATGTTCCTTCTCTCAAAGTTGCTGGGAATGGATTAGGTGGATGCTAGGTTGGTCTACACCTCTTCTGAATTCCTTGACTAGCTTGCTTTTTGGCTAGCCCACGAATATGGTCAAGGGAGTCTATAGTAAACTTTGGAACATTTCCCCTTCCATCATTATTTGGGAAATCTGGAAGGAGAGGAATCGATGTATTTTCCAAAACTTGGAACTCAATCCGACAGAACTTATTGTCAAAATTGAAGCTAGTATAGTAGAATTGGTCAACTCCCACTTAAGTAATTCAAGACTAGAGGAAGGTTCCTTTTCAGATTGGGACGGCCTCATGAAGAAGCGATGGTCAAAATTGATTAACCCTCCCCTTACCTACATTAAGAAAATTTTAGAGGCTAGGAAAATCTGCAAATGGGAGCCTCCACCGAGTGGATGGGTTAAGCTAAATTTTGATGGAGCTGCGCGTGGTAACCCGGGTATAGCTGGGATTGGATGCATCATTAACAATGAGGCAGGAACTTGGATAGCCAAAAAAGCTATGCCTATCCAACCCACCTCAAATAATATAGCAGAATTGGAGGCTCTTCACCAAGGGATTCAGTTATGCATTAAGCTCAATTTACCCAAAGTTATCATTGAAGGTGACTCTCAAATTATCTTAAACACTATTAGGAAAAGATCAACCCCTAACTGGATCCTAAACTTGCATCTAGAAGATATTCTCCTTGTATTGGATAAGTTGGAAGAATATAGGATTTGTCACATTTATAGGGAAGGTAATCATTTGGCAGATCAGCTAGCTAATTTAGGAGCAGATGGAGTCAATTCCCTGCTCGTTAATAAGGAATACTCAAACGAGAACTAATAGTTGTCTTAACAGTAGGATATATTTTAAGTCTCCATAATTAATTTATGCCAATCAATAGTTCTTAGTTGTCCCCTTCTTTAGTGACCGCACTAAAGAACCTTTTCAGTCATCTCTGCTTTACTAATTTTAATATCTTAGGTAACCTATCTTGGTATCACGAGTATATGAAGTATAGTCTGAATGATATAGGTACCCTTGTCATCATTGTTGTGTAAGCCGTAGCATGTTGGCAGATCACAATCTTGTATTATGATCTCCCCTTAAGCGAAGATTTTGTGTCAAGTACGTTGCATAGGTAAGCTTCGACTTTTTCATTAAAAGGCTTAAGAGAGTGTATAGCTTATGATCTCGTCTACAAGTTTCCCCTCGATTATTTATAGGTAATTTTGTCAGTTATTCCCATCCCCAATTTCTCGGTGTAATCATGGAATCCAACATTCACCTGTTTCATGCCTCTGAGAATCAGACTATGGCCTTTTGTGGGTCGGTAAAACCAGAAAGGTGGAACCGTCTCTTAAACCCGGTGGATGACATGACATGCTTTGCTATTTGCAGAGCTCTGGGAGAGGGAGTGTTCGATTATCAATATACCTGGAGGACCAATGGTGACATTATCGGGTCCTTCATTGGATGTTTGGTAAGAGCTAAAATGGAGGCGAACGACATAGTCAGTCTCTGTCGTAATCTGTTTCTCCCATCATGGAGAAAGGGTCTGGAAAAAGCAGTATTCAGCATAGATGACAAGTTTAGGATCCCCCTCCCCGAAAGATACATGAGTCTTCCTGTAGGGCACCTGGACCTTATCACAGCTCCTTGTCGCCAGTCCCTGTTTATCCGGGAAAACCTTGCCTTGTATAAAGAATGGCCAAAAATGGAGGCAAGCCTGCATTTTCTTCTGCATTGTCGAGGGATCATCATAGAGGAAAATAAAGACTGGTTCCTCAACTACCTTCACCGTTTCAACGCTTATATCAAGCCGGGGGTGTCTTTTGACAATTTGAATGATATGGAATTCGTCACTCCAAATTCAGAGAAATCAAGCAGGATGAAACATGACTACATATTTCCTCTGAATTTCCAAGTCGAGCATCCAAACGACATGGCGGATGTGATTATGGTGTTTTGGAAGGAAGGAAGGGGTTAGGCTAGATAGGTGCTAGCTTCTGGTTAATTAGTATATTTTAGAAATCCTTAATGTTAATTTTGGTAGCAATTTTGTTACTACGCATAATTTAGCCTAGATGCTTGTCCTTCAGAATTAGCCTTTAGTATATAGTCTGTAAATCAACATGGTAATAGTATACATGTTGGTATGTAAGTGATGATCAACAATCTGCTGTAAACTGAAGTGACAACATACAATGAAATATATATAAAGGTTATTAGTACTAAGCATTGTGTATTTCGTGCTCTGCTATGTTCTATACTCTCATCTGAGTTGACTAAAATTCTACTCCTTTCTTCAGAGGAGGCTTGTGTTTAAAGTTTACATGTGTGGTCGCTCTAAGCCCAATTTAATCTGGTTCATTTTGCTATTACTTTTACAGCACCTGTATATGAGAGATCTCTAAGATTAGAATTAAGCATATGAAATTCTCAGACTTTTTAAAATTCACAAGTAACTGATATAGATAAAGTGTTAGCATGCGGAAACTACAAAAAGGATATAATTAATTTGGCGGTGGTTCAAGCTAGAAATGTCTCAGCACAAGTAATTGATAATTACATTGCTTTCATGGATACCCAACAACTCCCAATTTTAGTAAATTTCTAAAGTTAAGCAAATCGGGTGAAATTTCTGTGATTGGTAATCTATGTAATCCAGGTTTAATTGGGATAAGACACCTTTACCCTAATTAAGACTAATGAAATAAAAGCGGATGGATTTAGCACGGTTGTTTCATCTGATAATCTCGTTTCTCCATCTTTATGAATACTGATTCCATTAGTTACTTCTAGATGATATCATCAAAGAGGTTCTTTGTCTCTATTCTGATTAAATTATGATTTGCAATTATGGGATAAGTTATGTCTAAAAAGTGGAATCTCAGCTCAGGCCTCCTTTCCCCCTCTTCACGTTGCTTAATCATAAGGAGGACATCCTATTATATAAATGGCGTTATTTTATTTTTAGATTACAGTATTATGGTCATTTTGTATGTTGCTAAGATAATACCTAACTAATAGTATAGAGTGCTGCACTTCTGGATCCTTTTTTTCTTGAGTTTCTTTATTAGTTAGCTAGTGTTTTATACTTGTTATTTAGCTAATTCGGTTGCTAGGTGTTTAGCCCTCTTCTAATACGTTACTAACCTTAGCTTGAAGTGTACAATATTTTTGATAGTTGAATGCAGGCAGGAAATATGGGAGATTGTAAACCTTTTATGATTCGCCATCCTAGCATCATTGGACAGAGACAAAGGAATTCTGTAAAGTGTAAATTACCAAGGATATAACCCAGGTATAAATGTAACAGTAGGTAATCTATTTCACTGGGGTATGCCCCTTTAAAGTTGTAATAATATAGGACAAATTGTCCCGGGCAAGACTGGAGGTTTTCTTTTCCGTTCTTTCCTACCAGTGCCCGTTTGAATGGAGTTATGCTGGTGTAATGCCTTTATTTTATAATATAGATCAAGGCTTTGGCCGTTTACCGATAAAAAAAAAAAAAAAAATTTAGAGTTTATTATATAAAATGAGACTCCCAAATAAATTATTATTAAATTAAATGAATATAATTAGGCCAAAATTGGAACTTTAATTAGATCTTTTAAATTTAATTAATTAATTTAATTAATTTCTCAATTAATTAAATATAATTAAATATTGAGTTTTCTTTATAAATTTTTCGTTGAATTAAATCATTTAATAAACTTTTATTTGATTTAAGTATAACTAAAAAGTACAACAGACTCACAAATCTAAATAAGAAAACCCATAATAAAGGATAAAGTACAAAATCATGAATTCACGTCACTTGATGAATTCAAAAGGGTAAATAACTCATATACTTGTTCTACTTTGTAGGACAATAGGCTTAGGGTTAGGATTTGGACTCAAGAATTATCTCCCCTCTTTTACCATTGAGATACTGCGATAGGACACGATCATCCTGGCAATTCAGGGAAGTCGATGCTCGGTGCCTACAATCTAAATAAAACTCAAGCATGCACATATACATATATTCTAAACTAAACATGCAATGGCAAGGAGTGGTGCATTGTGTAGATCCCGACTAGTAGGTGACTACGACTCCCTCCCTCAACCACATTAGAAACATCAAACATAAAGTAAAACATACAAGTACACCATACACATGCAAGTATGGGGTAAGTAACCATAGAAAACTGCATATAAATCATCCATCTAACTATCATCATGAAATAACTGAAATCACAAAATGAACATACATGTATCATCATTGAAAGAGTAACCACGAATACATGAAATAACTGAGTATCAAGTAGCTCATCAAATATATAAACTGAGTACAAAATAACATCCAATCAAATCTGGTAACCAAGTATCACTAATCATAAAATATAACCATAAAACTGTCCTTAAAGAATTCGGCAATATATCATAAAAAGTGAACTAGGGGTGGGCATTATAGATTCCCCCACTTACTACAACCAACATTTCTCTTTAAAAGTTTGCAAATGATAGTAGCCACCACTTCAACTAGACACTCTTCCTCTCTAAAAATTAGATTGTTATGTTCCTCCCATATCGCTCAACAGATGTGGGGAGGGATCATTTTCCATAGTAATTTGATTAGAGGGTGGTTGAAGGGGCACTCCTTGTTGAGGATGAACTATTGTAAGTAATTAAAAAAAACTCGCTCCACATTAAACTTTTGGAGGACCATAGACCGAATCTATCTAGCAAAGGGGCAAAGAAGAAAAATATGAAGAATATCTTCCTCCTTGGCCTTGCAAAGATAACACCTGTTAGATATCTAAAATCCCCTTCTTAGATTGTCAATAGTCAGAATCTTTCCATGAATAACGGTCCACCAAAAGAAATTGATTTTAGGAATCAATTGGTTATTCCAAAATTCCACCTAAGTTGGGGTATTATGTCGTTTTTGAAAAAGAAGGAGGTATGTTGATATAATAGTAAATTTCCTAGATGCAATTCTATCTGAAGCAATTTTGTCCTCCTCCAAAAACTACATGTTAGTCTCAAGGATGTCAAGAAGTTCCCCAACTAGTGCTTCAAGGTTACATGGTATCCTACCTTTTGATATCTTCTTTCCCCTTCTATCCCCAGTGATATAATCACTAACTTTCTCCCCATAGTTTATTGTAGTGAATCCTCGAGTTGACCAAATTTACTCATTATTAATGGTTTATCTCCAAGTCGATTATCTTCTTGGAATCTCACTCTTTCCCTCTCCCAACCAACTCTCTTGGAAGAGATTTTTTATTTTTAAACAAATTATTCCCGATTTTAGAACCTGAGGGCCAATCATTTTCTACCAGGCAATACATGTAGGGGTGTTATTAAGATATTTTGCCTTCATAATATTACCCATCCAATTTGATTCATAGCCAAACACCAACCAATTTTAGTTACTAGGGCTCTATTTTGATTGTTATTGACACTAATCTTTAATCTTATTGTACTTGCCTACGCAATACCATTTCATTCACTTGCACAAATTAGTCAATTAATTGCTACTAATAAGATCACTTTTTTTTTTGGTTTTAAAAATTACCACAATTTTTGTGAAGTTCAAATTTCTATTTTTAATTTGTTTTCAATAAAAACACTATTTATTTGAAATTTTATTAGTTAAAACAATTTGTGTTCGATGACCCCTTTTTTCGAGGCTATTCCATTTTCTTTCGCTGTTTTGATGGATATGATATTGAAACATTTTAATTTTTTGTTTTTCAATTATGAGGAGCAATATGCCTATATCTATATTTTCTTAAGAGTAATTTGATATTAATTTCAATTTGATTGTCCTTTACTTTGGTCTTCATTTTTTTGCATTTTTAAAATAAAATGTATTTATGCTCTTAATAATAATAGTTCTTCATTATACTTATGGGACTTAATTTTATGAAAATCATAACTATATGCTTTAATCTTTTCATGATTTTTGTTTGCATATAGTCACATCCTTGTTTTAATTATAGAAAAATCATCTCATTTTTCTCATTCTATATATACTTATTAAACTAGAATTCTTATTATAATTTTTTTATATATATATTGATAATTAGAGATATTTTTTTAAAATTTTGAAGATTTTGATTTTGATTTTGATTCTAATTCTAATTATTACTATTGGTTGTACAAATATTGTGATTAGTATTCTTTCTCTCTCAAATTGTAATTTTCTATAAATAATTGAACCAATAAGATTTTGTAATACTTAGATCTAAAAATTTGATATTAAATATTATAATTTTTTAAATTTCATTTTATTGTATTTTAAAAATTTTAATTATGATTTTATTTTAATAATTATGTTATTTAATAAATTTAGAAATATATTATTTTGACTAATATATAATTATAATTAATAACTAAATTTAAATTTAATTGATAAAAAGTACCAACTACTATATGAAAGTTTTTTTTACTAAACCACATTACTTTTTCTCGTAATTTTAAATCATTATACTTCAATAAAAATTACAAATATACAAATTTATAATAAATCTATAAAAAGATTTCATAATAAAAATACTACAAATTCCAACAAATGATATACTTTTTTCTTCCTTCATTAAAAATATATGTTTAGATTAATTGTATAGAGAACACATCATTATCAAATGGGGTGCAAAGGCAAACGTTAACATTGGAGAGGCAATAAAATGTTTAACGGTAAAAGTATTAGTTTCAAACAATCTGGAAAACGTGTACCAATTTCTATTTTCAATTTAAATTTGCAGGTGGAAATCAGTCCTGAAAACACTGTTTTTCGTTGGCTGGTAAATCGGAATAGGCGGCGACGATTTGGGTGCAGACATCTGTACTTCGGAGAGAACAAATATTGTTTGGTCTGTAATCTCACAGAGGTTTTGGGAGCTTATAAATGAGGTGTAAAAGATATGGGCAATGTGCAAATTCCTCAAGAATCAGAGCTCACTAACCATAATCGTCACAGGGTATCTATAGAACTAAACAGGGGGGAATTGTCTGATACAGTTGAAATACTGAAATCTTCTCTCCAATACCTGCAAGCTCACCAAGCATCATGCCCATCTTCCACACTAAATGTGCCTCTCAAGGACTACCTGATTTGATGCAAAAGGTTAGAATAAACAACATGTCCGCTTCAATACAAGACATTTCCCCTGTCCTCAGTCCTCGTTTCCAAAGCATTTCCAACATTCCCTCTTCTCATTACCAAAGCCTTTCCAACATACCCACTTCTTTACCAAACATTTCCCCTGCATTCGCTCCTTCGTTTCCAAGCATTTCTAACATTCCCTCTTCCCATTACCAAGGCATTTCCAACATACCCAGTTCTTTACCAAACATTTCCCCTGCTTTCGCTCCTCCGTTTCAAAGCATTTCTAACATTCCCTCTTCTCATTACCAACGCATTTCTAACATACCCACTTCTTTACAAAGCATTTCCCCTGCACTCACTCCTCCGTTACAAAGCATTTCCAGTATACCCACCACTTCTTACCTATCTTATAATGCACCCATTTCTCCGGGTCATCGAAGTATTTCAATTCCTAGATCATACCCCTTGCCTATTGGAACAAAGAAGACTTCTTCTTCTTCGCCTTCTTTCCACGGTTCCACTTCAAGTCCCTCAACATCACATTGTCCCCCAAGTCTAAATTTGCCTCCTGCAAACGTTGGAAGTTGGAGCACCCATATGCTCTCTGAGAATCAAGGTGCTGTTTCCGGGTTTGAAATTCTTTTGGCCGAGGCTCAACTAGAGCAACTTAACATTATAGGGGAAATAAGACAGGAGCTTGTGGAGGTCAATTCCACGGCTGCAATGGGGTCTAGGGATCAGGTATGCCAAATTTTGGCATTTCAAATTGTCTATGTGATAATGGCTTTATATTTTCACTTTGCAATGGGCTCCTTTTTAACAATATTCTTGAAAAATTAAGCCAACTATTTATGGTCCAAGAGTTTGTTTGGAATGACAATGTGGATTTTTGTAAGGCATCTGTAACATTTGACCTGGATGTGTAGTATGAGTATGCTGGACGCTGGAGCCTATTTTATCTTTACAAATTTGAATTTACCAAGTGGTTCACGCTTAATCCACACGCGAGTAAATATATTCTAAATCCTTACCCACGATTCACCAAAAAATCCTTGTTCTAATTTAAAGAGCAATGAAGATGACACTTCACAATTCGGCATATGCAGCACTTATTAACGCAGTATGGCTGGAAAATACGTGAAACTGGGCCTAAAACCATGTAAGGTTTTCCAATTAACTTGATCAATAGGCTCTTTTTGACTAGTGGGCTACACTACTCCACATTATTGTAGATTTGAATCTTAGTCATTTTGGTTTTAAATACCTTCATATTCTCCTCAACCTACTAAAATAAATTTAATAGAATTAAGACTTTGGGAGTTTTGTCTTGCATGTAGATTTTTGCTGCTGTCATTTTGGGTGATATAACCACACCAGATCTTAAGAGAGCTTATCTGTATTGTCCGTCAAAATATTCATTATTCTACCTATTCCAAATTCAAATAGATTAAAACTGTTTACCTGCCGTGTTGAAACTAGAGCCCATAAATCGATGAAGATAACCATCAATAAGAAAGAGACAAAACTGAAATAAAGAACACCAGAAATATCTTGGGAAAACCCTTAGAGAATGTAGGAAAAACCCAGCCACACAACAAAAATATATCTTTATTGATAATGAAATGTTCAAGTGTACAATATCCTTTGCTTGATACGAATATATAACAATAGGAGAGACTCTTCACATTATAACCGAAGATCTCTTGAGATTCTCATAACTCCTATAATTAATTACAACTCTTCGAATATTCATGCCTCAATGCATGTGAATGACACATGTCATTTACATTTAATATTACAAATTAAACTTAAGTGTCCTTTTTAGCTGAAGATGATAATAACGGTAATAACGTCCAGATTTCGAGAGATAAAGATCTCTATCGCAGCTACAAGCTTTAACATGCTGAAGTTTCCATTCAGTGTTAAATCTATTCTTTTGTGAAAGGGTAGCCAATAAAACTCTATTTGCTTTAGAATAGTAAGATTCACCAACTATTCTATACCTGTAAAATATTTTCACCCCTTAAGTTTTTCACTGTTTCTAGTGGCTCAGGTTTTTCTGGATTTAGCTTATGGGTTTTGTCTGCTTGTGTGGACTTGTATTTCTGTATTTTCAAGATACATTCATCCTTTTTAATAAATTCTGTACTCGTGGGCAGTCAGCAGTTTATGATTTTCTATGATAACCAAGTCGGTTGCCTTAGTTGCGCTTCCAACAAATTTTGTTTTTTTTCAGGCAAATAGGGAAAAGCTACACCTGTAGCACACAATCAAACATGGAAAACCTTTTGACTAGAAAGCAAATAGCAGAATCTGTCCATGAATGGGAGCTGGAATTGTCTGGTAGTGGTTTGCTCAATTGCCCAAGCACATAATCAGCAAGGGAGCAAATACAGTGGGGTTTGAGCGTAGTTCGGTATCATGGCAACCCCTCCCGCCTTATCACTAGACACTGCTGTGCTTTAATTTCCAATAGTTATTGTTATTAAAATTTCCCTGCATATAATTTTTTCTGTTGTCAGTTGCTATTCAAAAAGTAATAATGTCATGATATACACATTTGTTCTAATGAATGGTTCATAAGACACAACATTTGCAGAAGGTTTTGCTAATGGGGTTGCAAGCAAAGTGGATTCAACCATGGAGTGGAATCCGCAGTTACGCATGCTCGAGCTGGAGTAGTACTGGGATGGGTGACCTCTCGAGAAGTCCTGATACTTCAATTCTGTGGGTATAATCTAGATGCAATGAGTGCTAAGTGCTCCATTCATTGTCATGAGAGATGGGTTCTTGTGAATCACTTACTCATGAAATATGGGTCAATGAGTTTGACTCGAAAAATTGCATAGTTGAATTCTGATAGCAATATCACAATGTTACTTGCTGTGAAAATATCTCTTACTTATCAATTACTGAGCTTAAGGGGCTTCCAATGAATGTTTCATAAGGAACAACACTCAAAGGTTTTGCTAATGGGGTTGAAAGCAAATTGGGTTTAACCATGGAGGGGACTCCATTGTTAAGTGCGCTTTAGTTGGAGTAGTACTAGGATGGGTGACCTCGTGATAAATCCAGAGGCTTCACCTTTGTGAGTATCACCTAGATGCAATGAGTGCTAAGTTTTCTATTCGTTGTCATGAGAGATAGGTTCTTGTGAGCCACTACTCATGAAACATGAGTCAACGAGTTTGACTCAAAAAACTAAACTATTGAATCCTGATAGCAATATCACAATTTGACTTGCTATGGAAAATATCTTCTACTTATCAATGTATTTTTATTTCTGATTTTCTTGTCTCAATGACATGTTATTTGTTTGTAGACAATACTATTCTCCTGATAAATCTACCCATTTGGAAATCAAATCAATCAAGAAATTTTTAGATGATTATTGCTTTACCTCAGGTCAAAAGATTAACTTTTTAAATTCTAAAACCTGAAAAAAAAATTCTGCTTGGTTTCAAGCTGGATCTCCTTCCTTATCAGTACCTAGTTATCCCTTTCCTTCTGGGTAATAGCAAATAAGATTACTAGAAAAGTATTGTTTCAAATAAGATTACTAACCATGATAAATGCGGTCTTGTCTGCTATCTTATCTACGTAATGTTAGACTTAAAAATCCCTAGAGGAATAATAGAAGATCTACTGAATATTTTCTACATAATGTTAGACTTAAAAATCCCTAGAGGAATAATAGAAGATCTACTGAATATTTTCTGCAACTTCCTATGGAGTGACAAGTCAGAAAAATAAAATAAAAATATTGCATTAGACTTAAAAAAAATAAAAAAATAAAAATATTGCTATCTTATCTACATAATGTTAGACTTAAAAATCCCTAGAGGAATAATAGAAGATCTACTGAATATTTTCTGCAACTTCCTATGGAGTGGCAAGTCAGAAAATAAAATAAAAAATATTGCATTAATTTATTGGGATAAGAGACACATAGCTAAAACACAGTGTGGGGTTGCCATTTATAATTTGAAGGCTCAATATTTGGCCCTAGGAGCAAAACTATCATTGAACATGTACACAAAAACAAACTCTAAAATGTAAGATAAGAGAAATATTTAGACTCTTTGAATAGCAATTTTTCATCATTGCAAACCTTCCTAATGGTTCTTTTATGTGGACTTTTTGTTGATATTAGTGACTGATCAGGAAAAGTACTATAAACTTTTCATAACCCATGGGGTAAAAATTATTTTTTGGTTAATTTGTCAAGGGTTTTTGAGTTGACTCATCAACCATTTCCCAAGGCTGACTAGTCAAGTATGTTTGGGGTTAACTTGTTAAGCCAACATAAGTTATTTAATATTGGCTTAGGGTTAGGGTTTTTTAAGGTGAATATATAACCTCTTGCAGAGGTATTGAGTTGTAAGGGAGATTGAAGATTGTAACAAGTAGAAGTTACTGGATAATAATATTGGACTCGCTGTTTGGTGGATGTAGCCCAGGGATTGGGTGAACCACGTTAAATCTTTATGTCTTCTGTTCCTTTATGTGTGCTTTATTCCTTTTGTGATAATGGTTATATTTGCATGTAACTGTTATTTCCGTCTCTCTATTCCTAACACTTCAATAGTCAAGTGCAAAGATGTATGTATCCCCCACAGACCCCACCTTTCATGGATTATTTTAATTTACAATATGGGACAACTTTCAACTTGGAACACTAATAGGAAGGTTATCCAGCTCTGGACAATTTAGTAGAACTGCAGGAAACTGAATCCTTCTTGAAATAGGTTTGGGGAGAAAGTCAGATATTATTTGGTTTCCCAAATAGAGCCCATGTCCTTTTCAATTAAGTGGAAAATTCTTTGTGATGGCCAAATCCCCTCTAAATTTCTGCTAACAAGGATTCTCACGAAAAGGAAAATCTTCTCTCCAGACAAGACAAATTGGCTAGGATCCCCTCAATATGAGGACACTAATCAGTCAAGCAAGGATAATTGGCTCTCACCAATTCCACTCAAACTGACACTTGGCCCTCTCTTCTGTGTTGGAATAATGCTTGCCTCCTAGAAGTCAGGGTTTTAGTTTGGCTAGTTCTAAACAACAGAATCCTAATAAGTGAGACTGGTAAACATGGTTCTCTCCTTTCAATTGTGTCCTTTGTGGCTCCGAGTTAAAATATTCACATTTGCTCCTTAACAGTCCTTTCACTTTCAATTGCTGGAGATGATTATGCTCCAATTTGAACTGCTATGAACCCCTTCCCAATTCTCTCTTGCATCTTTTCCATTAATGGCCAAATCTTTTTATCGACTCCACTTTTACTATATCTGTCTTAGTAGTCCCTTCTTACTTATCTGATATTTCTAGCTTGAATTAACAGGACCTTAGGAAAACTTTCTTATGTTTTGAAGAGGTAACTCATACAATGGAATGAGCAATCTGAGTTGTTATGTTGAGTGTGATGTGAGATGCCTGTTTTAATAGAAAATTCTCTCCATGGGATGATTATATTCTTAAACAGTGGAACTTTGTTAAACCTCCCCCTTCCTATGGCTCTATCCTCACATGTAAAGTTCCATTAATAAAAAAATAATTAACTGGTTACATCCACTGCCTTCTTTGGTTAAGTTAAATTTTGATGGCACTTCTTGAGGCGGCCTTGGTGGTGTATGAGCTGGTTGTGTATTCAGAAATAGTGAGGGACAAATGCTGAAGGCCTTGGCTGTAAATATCAAAAGGTGCCAACAACAAAGCGGAAGCCATCTTGGGGTTGTTTCAAGCCAAATCAGCATTTTTCAAAAGAATTCAAATAGAAGGAGATTCTGTGCTCATTGTAAAAACAATTAAAAACGAGCTTTCCAAACTGGAAAGCCAAATCATGCTTCAAGAGATTTGGTTCTGTTAATGTTGTAGCTTCAGTCAGATTGATTTGATCATGAGATACATTATTATGATTACTAGTTAATCATTCTGATTAGTAATCATTAGACAATTAATGTATTCATATATATATATATATAATTAACAACTGTCTAATAATTACTAATCATAAATAATGAAACAGTATCATTAAAGGATTGATTAAGGCATTTGTTAATGAATAGACATGTCCCATGAAGGGACATATCTCTCCTTGTCTCATTCACAATATAAATGCAAGAGAGATCGCTGCCTTTGGAACACAAAAAATTATAGGCAGTGCTATTACAGTTGCAGTGATCACACCTTAACATGGTAGCAGAGCCGGTCTCCAGAGGCTTCATGGGAGGTCGCTTGACTGTTCAGAGTCTTGGGTCCTATTGTCTGAAGGAGAGTTTCATATATTTGGTTATCCTCTCTCTTCATTTCAGCTGCGACATGTTGCCCCCACCAGCGTTGAAGAATAAGGAAACAGAATCTCATATATTTGAGGCTAACTCAAATGTAACTGAGGAAGCAAAGGAGGTGTTAACAATGTTGAAATTAAGAGTAGTGATGGCAGTGGTGATTGAGATTGTGGCAATGGTAATGATAGTTGCAGAGGGCCAGTGCAGTAGAGGCTGTAATTTGGCACTGGGCTCTTATTACATTTCTCCAAATTGTAACTTGACCTATATGTTAATTTTTTTACCAGTTAGCGAATTGTGATGAAATTAAACTCATTACCCAATAAAATAATAATTAGTGAAAGGAATCAAGATTTTTCTCACCTATCATTGCCTAAGCCTAGATGACGACAACACATAGCTTTGCCACCCCTTCTAACTCATCTTAGTAGGAGGTGACACCTATGAAAAGATTGGGGGTTACTACACTAACCTCATGATGGCTAAAACAGGTGAACCCCAAATTATGATGAATTGAATATTCCAAATTGTTAAACTGATATCTCTAGGTGAATTATGAACACCCTATTGTAGGATTGTCAGTCTGATGTCAAAGATAGCGTATGAATTGTTCTTGATTGAAGACTATAGTCTGCAGACTATACAATATTGCACAGTATAGAAGAGAAAAATATTTACATGGATATCTGTTTATTATTCTGCTGACCATTCTAGTATAGTTAAGAGACACCGTAGAGTTCATGACCTTCTATTCAGTGAGCATGAAGAATATTTAACTGTCCATAGTGTTGATATTCTCAAAATTGAGAACTGGAAGCAAGATTATCTATAGAGGAATCTACAAATCACAATATTCACAATGGGCGTCTATATATTGGGTCCCTGTTCATAATACTTGTGTACTCCATTTTTTGACGGTAAGAGAGGTGTGTTGGCTGTAGAGAATGACATCAATTATTGTTGCTCTGGATGTATATTTGGAGCTTTCTTTAAGATGGAACATGCAGATCTTTCTCCATATGCTATGGATTGCATTATCGGTATCTTGGCCATTGTATAAGTTATGTAGTGGTAGCTTCAGTATTGTTGGGGCTACCATCACACACCATTTTCTTCAGTTGCAGCCCTTAGACTGCAAGGAGAAAAGGCAGATATTTATCAGATTTTACCGTTGGCAATACCATGGAAGATGTCCACAATGGTTTGATTAGCTCAGAAACTTTCAAGCAGATGTTATTGGCATGTGTGGATTTAAAAGACCACAACCTTTGCATCTTTCTGTCTGCGCCAAATAGGGACTGCTGAACAGGGTAGAAAATCCATCAAGCATTAACTGTAATGGCATGGTAGCAGAGCGTATGGTTGGGAAGGCCCTGACAGACATACTTGCAAGATGGGGATTCACAGGTAAGGCACTAATGAGAAAAAGGGAAGTGATAAAAGAGATCACTAATGATCAAGTTGTTTCTGAAGTGTGTATATTGTCATCCACCATGAGCCGTGAGGGACTATATCTATCATACCCAAGTGTTTGGAAAATTTCTGAGAGTTATGGGTTACCTCCGTGAATACTCTGCCTCCATGTGTTGAGTTACAAATTAATTCATACTTGGTGGCATTCATACAAGTGAATGGAAATATTAAACATTTGTTCAAAACATTTAACAATTTATTCCTCCTCAACATGATGACACTTTGCAAGGAGCATAATCTTCAGATTTGTGCATTACCTTCCAAGAAGAAGGCAAAGAGTCACGCAGGTAGGGGGATTATTTCACACAGTTTTGGGGGAAGTGAATTCATTCATGAAGAGAGGGTATTGAACTGGTGTTTGCAACGCAGGAAGAGAAGAACAAGGAATAAGGAAGGAAATTTGGAAGATTATCAAATGTTGGATATGATTTATGTCTGAAATGTTGTGTTGGGAATTGATCTTTGTGCGTTTGGGGACATTCATCCTCTGAACCAACATCTTCCTCGCTGTTGAAAGGCTACAGTCAGGGAAATCTAGTGGAGCAGTGATGATGTGCATTTATCTGATTCGATTCTTTAAGCTGAAGGTATATCCGCCACTTTGGAATTTCTATATAGGCTTGGATTGTCATTAAGTTGTTACCGGTTTGGAGAAAGTGTTGGAGAGATCTTGGAAAGAGATTACGTTCGTTGGAAAGAAGACATATACTAATCACAGCCATTCGCTGCTTGCATTAAACATAAAGCTGAAAATTATCAGAAATACAAATGGCTACCCAGCATTTTGGAAAAGTGAAGACTCATGTTTGGGGTTTGCTGCAGCTTTTCTTTTTTTAGAACACATTACCAACTGGAGCAGGCAATGGTATGCCCAATGCAATTCCATACTGTTAAGAATGAATGAATACATTACCACTGTTAATGCTTAGTCTTGTGCAAATTTTCAAAAGAATTGTTCAGAAATATTGATTTGCTGTGTATGTATCTGATTAACTTAGTTCTGAAATGAAATCTGTATGTGCTTAAGAATCTATTTTTGCATTTGCACTATATTTTCTTCTATAAACAACATTAAACAAACCATTATATTTGTAAACTGGACTATTTGAGCTCAGAGAAATCAGAAATTCAAAAAAAAACAAGAGTGCAAGCCAACTGTTTGACTAATTACCTATGAGAAACATAAATCTATCAGAATAAAGAAACCCATTAAAGTGGTATCAGAGCTAAAGATCTTGCCATCCTGGTGGGTAAACCATGCAATGAATAGACATTGATATGATAGATTGGAGTGTGCAGCTGTTAACACATCATTTCAATTTAAGAAGAACTAGAGCATGAGTAAACGCAGGTCAAGGAGAATAGGAAAACCAGGAAGCTCAATTTGATATAGTCAAATAATTTATCGATGATATGGGAGGCAGGAATGCTAGTGACCCTGGAGAGGAGAAATTTTTGCTGGTACTCGACACTTTGGCACAGGGACAACGCTTAGCTGAATAGAGAGCAACAGACTCAACTGATGGATGTAATGATACAGATGATGGCTAGGCAGGTGGGATGGCTAGGCAGGTGGGTGTGAATGTGAACGTGGGGATAATAATGGTGGGAATGGTGGACATAATTGATGCAGTGGCTTGGGGTATCAGGAAACTTTAATCAAATAGTATATCGAATGCTTCAAGTTCTTTGTATTAACTAAGTGTTCACGATGCACCTTATGGCTCCAAAAGGGTCAAAACTCAATCCCGCTCTTCACTATGGTCTCCAAGGTCTTCAAACACTTATTCCAACCCAATCCAATGTGAATCAAAAGGTACTAAAACCTCCACCACTCATTGGGTGTGCAAAACGAATTCCACCCTTCACTAGGCCTCCTAGCCCTTCTAGGCATCCAGTCGCTGTTTTTCTCAGTTTTCTTTCAAACTTCCCAAAACACTCACCAGCCGAACTCCACTTTCAGATACCCTTTATTGAGTACTACAACATATCAGAAATTAATCTATGATTGCTTTGGACCACCTGTACGGAGAATGACTCTGACTTTTTTTAAGGGCAAATTAGCCCACTTTTACAAAGCGTGTGCTAAACTTAACTCCAAACCCCACAGCTCTCAACAGTTTTGTATTTTGAGGTGAATCAAAGGATTTTGGAAGTTATTTGACCTTATGATTTCATTTGATGTGCAAACCATAAAACCCTCATTAAAACATGCCCAAAACTAGGGCTTTCTAGTAAAGGAATTTTCCTTCACTTCTGAAACTTTTTCAAACTCCTGACACCTTCTCTTGGACACAACTAGTCACTTCCAATCATAAAAAGACCATCTTGTTCAAGCAGATCTCTTACTGTGATACCCTTGGCTTAAAATCAATACACTTTCCTTCATGAGTCATGGTGTACACTGTAGTTGGAAAACTCTCACTCAGCAAAATAGTAACTAGTTTCTGTCAGAAAAAAAGTTTTTGGCTTTAACCTGCTGCGGCCAAGTCGTTTTGTAAAACTCACCAAGTTTTTTCCAAATACTCGGCGATTAAACGACAAGTTTTTTGAAAAAATCGGTGATTTTTTTCTGCGAGTAAAACCGCCAAAAACTCACCACCAAGAAAAACTCAGCGATTAGTGGCAAATTGTCGAGTATTCGAAGATTATGCCAACTATGGTGTAAACCTATGAATTCACCTTTTCTGCATGTTAATTGGTCAGACTCATATGATACAAGTTAAATGGAGTCCATTCCATGATAATCAGGCGACACATTCATAGAGTGGACTGTTTCTACATTGAAATTCTCAAAGCAAAGCAAAAACAATGTAATTTCCTTGAATCCTGTTAGCACAATTATGATAAACTGATTAGACAGGCCTACACTATAATCCAAATGATCAAAGATTTCTTAAACCTCAATCCTCATTCATTCACAAATGTTTAATTGATTGGAAGATTCAAGGAAACATACAAGATCACAAAGATTTGCAAGAACTTTCAACCTTTATTGCATTTCCTTATTATCACTCTGTACAATCAGAATTTCCAATCACCATTGATCTTGAAAATGCCTCTCAGAGGTTTTATACAGCCATTACTCAACTTCCCAAAATGATCCCTTTGGTTTGAGTAAGATTAACCTCTTAAATTATGCCTAATACAAACTACTCGCCCAAAGGCTACTTAGCTATTAGTTTCCAAGAATTTGAATTACAAACTCTTAAAACTTAACACTAATTGACTCTTATTCTAATGGTCCCTCCCAATGGATCATAAAACATCCCTAGACCCTTCCTACACCATTCTAGGTCTATTACGTAGTTTGATCTCGTTGTATGCACTTTTAGGTCTGTTGCACCATTTTCGGTCATCCCCTTTTTCAAGCATCCTCCTTAGTTACCAAACCCATGTTCAAAATTTTCAAAGTCCTAGGTCGGGTTTTGCTAGGAGCTGCATCTTATCGGGAGTCCCTTCTTCCCTTTAGTCGGGTCTTCGAGATCTCAGTGCACCAATTTCTCATCCGTTTACCTTAAGCAGAAAATCCTTTAGTTTAGTTCGCTCGTGGGTTGTCAGGTTCTAAGTGTTGTTCCCCTTTAGAAGTGTTTAGGCTTCCCCCCTGATGAGAAGATTTTGCTGAAGTCCCAATGTCTTTGAAAGAAATCAGAGTTTGGAGTTTCCTATACTTTGCTTCTCCCCCCGCTGGAGGTGAAGCATTCTCAAGGAATTCCCGAAGTGCAAAGGAGGTTGCTCCAGCGGCTAAGTCCTACTTCTCAAGGAATATCAAGCGGAAGTTGTGTGGAGTGCAGTGTTTGAAAAGAAGAAGTTTCTAAGGATTCCCAAAGAGAGAAAGCGTTAAGTATATTGAATGTTTGGGAAGAAGGTGTTTTCACTGCGATTCCTCAATTTTCCAGAGTGTGAAAATGACTAAGTACCAAAAGATTTGTTCGGATTTTCACTTTCCAAAGATGCCCGAAAGCGAAGACGATCGGAGTACTCAAAAGAAAGTTTGGGGAGAACCCTTTTTGGAAGTTCCCGAAAGGCAAAAATGGCTAAGTATAAGGTGTTCGGAAAAGAAGTGAGAGAAGTTCTCCAAAGCCGAAAGAGGGGTAGTCTCTACTAGAAGCCGAAAATTTGGAGTTGGACAAAGATTTCATGCCTTAGCCAAATTTCGCGTCTGGAAGTTAGAACTATTGCCTCTCCATTTCAAGTCGGTGGATTTTCAAAGATATGATCTTTTCCTTAAATAGGTTGTACGGAAAGGTGTGGATGACATCATTTTTTGGCCCGTTAAGCCCAGAGTTAATGCAAATCCGATTGTTGGAAGCCTTAAGCGTGCCGAAAATAAATGAAAATCTAATTGCTTGGATTTCCAACCAGCGATCGAAAAAGGAGATTTATAAAGTGAAAGCTACCCAAAAAAGTTCATCATTCCATCTCCCTAACGACGATTTTTAAAATCTGTAATTTGGTTGCTTGGTCAAGTGTTATAAAAGCCATGGCTGTGAGGTTTATGGATTATGACAATCTCAACGGGATTGATTGCTCACTGAAAAATCTAAGTGATACTTCATTGAGGTTTTATGATATGGGCGATTTGTATTAAAGGCTGAATGCTGACCCAATTCACCTTGTCACATAGAGGTTAAATGAAAGCAGCTTAACTGAAGCGGCCGGGTTTCCAGTTGCACTTCAAGCACTCGAGCTCATCATGGAGTGCATATTGCACTATGATCCCAACACCAGGAAAACAAAGATGCCTGGAGATGAAGTGCTCTTCACCCTCGATCAAAATACGTTGCAGACCAATTTCAAACTGTTGGAGAGGGAAGCCTATAGCAACATGGATTTTTGGAATTCGACCTCCATGTTCAGTGAGAAGAAGGCCTTGTGCAGAGGAGACATGATGACCTCTTGGTTCTAGACCCCTTGAGGAAGAAAGAGCAAAGTGCCAAAGACTTTGTAGGACATGAACTTGAAGAGGGAAATTATCGACATAATGGTTTTGTTGCACCAGCTGAAAGGCTAGGAGGATCTCTGAATTTCATGGAGCACTACTTCTATATGGTGTAAGTTGTGTGCGCAGAAAGCGAGCATATAGACTAGGCCCAGATCATGAGTGATAACCTCTCTAGTTGGCTCCAAAGTGCTAGGGCCCGGACGAAGTTTTATATGTCCTCCTACCTAATCAATGCCTTGGTGACCATCCAGTTGTGGTCGGGATCGCCGCATGTGGAGTAATTCAACAAAGATACTTTAGTTTATGACTTCTACCCATGCTTCTAGCTGCATAGGAGTTATGCAAATTTTGTACGACGAGGATATGCTGCATGTTGCAAGGGTGCCTTGAACGCCATTTCTCTCAAGAAGCTATGGTTGCAGTACTTTGGTTCAAGAGTTTCTTCATTCTTCTCTTACCTCAAAGTAGCCAGTTTTGATGGATTTCCTTGCAAGTTGCCCAGATATCCAGATGACCAGATAGTGTTGGTGAAAATGTGTAGGTAGATCTTGGAAGTTAATGAGCTCAGTTCGGCTGTGAAGAAGGTGGGAATCCCATTCTTGATATCAGTTGGAGCTTATTCATGTGCCTCAAGGTCAAACACGAAGAATGCAGTGAAGCTTTGAAGATAGATACAACCAACCTCTTATGAGGTAATTAGATTGCAGTTTGACCTTGTAGATTATATAAAAGACAATTTGCAGTTAGGCCCTTCTTACAAGTATGTTTCGGCCTTAGAAGATTATTGGGCTAACTGCGCGGATGAAGTTGAGAGCCAAGAAAGATTCTTTTCAAGGATGACAGTGGATCAAGTAAAGCTTTATGGCGTGAACATATACGTGGAGGGAATTGTAGATGATGGGCAATTCATGCAGTCTTCCACCTATTTGAATGAGGTGAAGAATACACCTATTGATTCTACTTGTCCCCTCGGCCCAACAGGTAGTAATTTGGAGGTATTGACAACAAGGGTTATCAAAAGAACTGATAAGTGGGTCGAATGGACCTGAGCCCGGAGAAAGAGGACAAGTGATTTTCCATCGAGTTCTTAGCTTGCTCAGTCCACTCCCGTAACCTCGACAGCTATAGTAGTCGTAACTACAAGTACCTCAGTGGGACAATTATAGATGGTCAGAGGAGATGTTGGAGATGGAGATCAGCTTCCAAAGAAAAATGTTCAAGTCTCCCCAACTTGCGGAGGTGGGCCTGCCCCGCTTATAGGCTCTATCGAGGAATCAAAAAAAGAGGGAGACAAGGACACGAAGAAGAGCGAGAAGGCAGATTCCGAAAATCTGAAGGATCAAGATTCTTCTGTCCTTGTGATCAACTTAGATGGATCTGATGGCAATGGACATGATAGAGGAGCCTCACCTCAGTAGACACCTCATGCACCAACAGTACAAGGTAATATCCCAACTGTGGTTTCTTCTACTAAAACAAGTATCTTTCCTTTTTCTAGCAGGAAGAAAGACACCCCTCCAGTTGTAAGCAAGTTGTTCGATTCAGCAACACTTTAGTCTTCTTTGAATGTGTTACAATTTGAGTCTTGGTTGGAAAATGCTCTGGACCAGAAGAGGAAGAGAGTGGAGGAGAGTGTGCCACCAAAATACTTGATCTCCTAGACAATGAAGCAAGCTCCTACCTTGAAGAAAATGAAGAAGACTCCAATGTTGGCGGCGGTGGGCAAGGATCCATTTTCAGGTAATTACATCATGGAGGTCACCCGAGCTCAAAAAGAAGGAAATTTGGCGGAGCTTGACCCGTCAAACTTCACCATTCAATAGTGTGACATGGGACCGCCGCATCATGATACCAAGCGCCACCTATGGGTTTTTTTAACTGGCATGTAGGTAGAGAGCTAGATGAGTTGAAAATGTCTAAAGCACAACTCAAGGCTATGGACAAAGAGCTATCAGAATACATTAGGTAGATGTTTTCTCCTGTAGCTGCCAAAGTGGTAGAATCCTTAGATTCCCGATTTTTTGATCCCTTTGTAGAGGAAAGTAAAACTGTGCTCACCAAGTTGCAAGATGAACGCTATCTCGGGTAGAGTGGCAAGGATTGGATTAAAGATATGAAGGCAAGGGGATTGCCCTTGATTGATAAGATGGCTACCTTGTGTATCATAGTTGATGAATTGAAGAGCACCATGGACAATAATGTGGCTTCGTTGAGAACAGACAGATAAATGCAAGGACTCTACTGCCTTATTGTATGGAGTCATAAGCATGAAGAAAGAGAATGCTGACATTTTGAAAGATGGGAATGAAGCTTTGTCTCACTGGATGATGTCCCTTGAGTTCAAAAGAGAAAGTATGAGAAAGGCCATCAAACAATAGAAGAAAGTTTATAAAGGAGTAAAGAAGGTGGAGGAAGTAGTTTATGCCTGCCTTAAGGAACTTCACACAGAATCCCAGGTCAGCAAGTGTGGAGAAGTTGTGGACACCAACCATATGAAGGACACATATCATAAATTCATTTATGAGTTGGCTTGCCCTGGCAAATTTCAATCATCAGATTTGCACACGCTAACTGCCATGGATGGGGCATTAGCAAAAGTGTTGGAAAAGCTATAGAAGAGGGTGGACACCATGGAAGCATTTGCCAGAGAGCATGATTATTGGTTGGTGAGGTCAGACAATGTGTCGCTTCCAAGTCTAAATGATTTGGCGACAGTTTTAGGAGCAATGAAATGCTACAAAGCCAGCCAAGGATGCTGCCAAGCCAAAGGATGATGAATTCTCAATTGCTTCAATTTCCCCAAACTGATTACTCTGTAAAGGATGACATCTGTTATTCCTTTTCCTTTCTTTAGTTCTGTCTCTTCACCTTCTTGAATGTAATCATTTTTGTAATGACCAAAGACTAAGGGCCTATAAATGTAAAATTTTGATAATCAATAAAGGATTGACAAATTTGGTGCAAGTTTTCGGTTTCCCCCCTGTAACAATGATTATAGAGTGACTCGAAGATTTGCGTTAAATGGAGAATCTGATTTTTGCTTGAAGCTGGGAATTTTTGAATCTTAATAATTGTTAGGATTAATGGTTCTTGTGATGAAATGATCACTTTGGTTTCATGCATTTTCTTCTCCCTTGCTGAAATTGCATTGCATTTGTGTGTTTTGGGAATTTGGGTGTGAATGAGCTAGGTAATTGCTTAATTCAATAGTGGTTGGGTTAGTGGTTTCGACTGGTTGGAGAGCCACTTAGGTTCATGAACTTTTTTATTCCTCTTGTGTTGCATTTAGAAGTATTTTGCATTGCATCTAGTAGCTATAGATGCATTTAGGAATAGAATTAGAGTTAGTTGATGTGCGTGAAAGCTAGTTCGATTAGTTTCACGGTCGTCGGAATAGTGGGGCTGAATTCTCTAAGTTTTGCCTAGGTTTTTTGTGGTTGCTGGAAATCTGGTTTAAGCCTCTCGTGCACTCTGGTTAAGAGTACACCCTTGGTTAGCAGTAGGAACCCCCCAAAAAAACAAATTAGTTGCACATCTATTAGGAGGGAGCTGTACCTCTAGAATTCAGAGGGAAGTTAAAGGAGGAAAACCAAAAACGCTTTCCAATTTGTTGGTGACTCTTTGTTCTCCCACCCTTGGGCACGAGAGAGTCAGTTTCTAGAGAGAAACAGAGGAGGACAAGTTGTCAACCAACAAGGTCCTATGGTCCTTTCAGGACCATTAGGACATTTGACATTTACATCCAATTTGTTTACATCAAATGCCATAGTTGGCCTTAGAATATCATCACTGACATCCACAACTTCATGGATCCCATCCTTGGCCTTTGGTTTTATTGTGCATCCACTAGACCTTCTAGGTGCTCCTACACCAATAATGGAGGGGTTATGAGCTTCATTTTGCTTTTTAAATTTTTAGAATCGGGGTTACAAGCCAAAAGTTATGTGAGTTGGAAGTTGGGCTACTACTTTTCAATTGGTCAAAGCTGAATTTTTTTTTGAAAATCTTAACTATTTTTAAAAAGCGTTAATAGTTAATGGTAGGTTTTCTTAACATAGAAAATGCGGGTTAGTACAAAGGTTAAAATCTTAACTAATAGATTAAGGTCTTAGCCAAAAAGGTTAAGAAAGTTAAGGATGCAATATTTTCTCCAATTTCTTAACTTTTTAAAAAAGTAAAGAAGTTAAGGATCTTAAAAATCAAAACCTCAAACCCCAAATCTTAACCTTTTAAGTTCTCAAGATTTAGTTTTTAAAGATTCGTAACTACCATATGGCGGTCATGAAAAAATGCAGATGGTGGGAACAAAGCTACATTAAAAATTTCTGGAATCCATACTGTGATGCCAAAATTGGAAGCTTTAGAATTGTGTGTGAATAGTTGTAGATTGGTAGTCTCATAACACAATGTAAGCGATCATCAACCCATGATGATGTGGGGACTTTTATAAGATTTTATATATGGAAATGCTTGGTGGTTATGTTTGTAGAATGTTTTTGCGTAAACAAGGCATGTGATTTGCCTTACAAATTTCCTCAGTGAATTATGGTTCCAGATAATGCTTTGGCAGTGCGAATGTAGAGAATGTTTCTTGTGGATGTAGTCTCATAAATATCCATGACTGCGTAATGTGTACAATATCGATTTGTTGGATGGGCTTAGAAAAAATCAAGAAAATGAAATTGATGTAAAGTTAAATTTCACAACCGCTACCATTGTTTTCTCTAATGTGTGACGGTGAAGAGCAATAGAGCAATATTTGGACATCAATCAACACATCAAAATATAAAACTCTAAATGGGATGCTTTGAAATAGAGTGTTCAGCCAGAGGTCATGATACATATGAATGTAGAATGTGGAGTCATAGCCAGCAACAACAACACTAAATAGATTTGTTGCGAAGGCTTTGGAATAGGAACATAGCAATGCAGAGAGAAGTGTAAATTGTTTGTTAAAATGCCTTCAAAAATCTGGAACATGAACAACACACATGAAATAGTTGACATACCACCGAGTGCCATCAATTCTTCTCAGTGAAATGAAATCTTAAGGTGAAAGTCAATCCATCATAGGACAAATGGGTGAAGGTGTTACATCCCAATTTTTGACCTAATTTAAAATATAGCCATTGAGGTTCACATGAAGTTAGTTGACAGTTTAATTTGTTATAATCTTGCGAAATGGTAAGATGGTTAGTCGTTATAATTTCAATTGAAGATAACAAGCTAGTTGATCATTTATCATGAATTCATGGAATTGAGAAGATGGTTAACCATTATGATTATTTATGATTAAATAATTTATTATGATAATATAATTTAGTTACGGAGAATTTCTTTGCAGAAAACACGTCGAAGGGGTGGAAGCATTGTCTGAAAAAAATTAGGGACAGGAGCATCACCATCATTGGGCAGATGGGTTGAGAACATAGTGACTTGAAACATGATACATCTGTGGGACTCGCATGAGCTATTTAAATAAATAATTTGAGAAACATAAATAATTGGGTTAAAGTATTAATCGTACCTCAGAGGATTTAATATGACCTTTCACCTTATTATTATAATAGATATATCTATATACGTACATATAGATATAAAAATGATATGGCACCATTTTATTATGATAATTTAATGAAGTGATGTGACCCTGTTAATATATTTACATGTACATATATAAATATAAGATTATAATAATATTCAAAATATAATAACATTTGAATTATAATATTCGAATTATAATCTTCCAACTCTATTCTTTTCTTTTTAATATTCTTTGCTTTTAACTGATTAAAACACTTCGCATGATAAATTGGCAATAATCAAACTTTAATCTTTCCAACTTCTCTTCCAACCTTTTTATTTTCTTTTCCTTCTCTTTTTCCAATCAATTTAATGCTTGGAATTCGAATGGGCAAATAATCTTTTTGTAACTGGTGGGAGCCAAGGAGTCATATTTCGCTCTCCATTTAAGGAAGTTGTGAGAGGAGCCAGACTTATTATTAATTCCATTCGTTTTACACATTTCCGAATTCCTTCTGCTGTTTTATTTCCAAATTTCTTTAACACCCGACTTCATCTCTGTATTCAGTATTTTTACTCTTGCCGATACCCTGCATTTATTGATGAGTAACTTTGATCAATCAAAATGATGTCTTCCCTTTGCCGTTCAAGTAATCCGGCTAAGAATCTGAGATTGTATGCTTTGTAGGTGACGTCTCAAGCAACTGGAGGAAAACTGTTAGATTTCAAGATCTTCAAAGCATCACTGAAATTCTTATCAGCTAAGTTATCAATCCAATATGTTTATTTTCTAAGGTAGCCAGCTAGGCACGAGAATCTCTTATCTTTTGTTTAAGATCACGTTTTTAAATTTACTGTATAATCCCTATGATTTCTAGTGAACTTTCTTCTTACTTTTATTGTATCCAGTTGAATAGTATCTCCTATGGGAGAGTTTTTCCAAATGCAATAAAACCTGAAAATGAAAAGGTATAATAACATCAAATTTCATAGCAGCAATTTTCAACATTTGTCATGATGATATCTTGTTTGAATTTACAGATTGACCTTTAAATTTAACCTTGTTCATGGCAAGTGAAAGCCAAGTAACCATGGTATGGATCCATAAAATTATTGTGCCACTGGAAATTAGAATCAATTTTGGAATCTTTAAAGAACATAATCATGTAATCACAGATTGTGAAATAGTGAAGAGGTGTAAATAAAACAGAATGATCATAATCTTTCAGGCACCTAGGGTTCACCGACAAAGAAGCCATGAAATGGTGAAGAGGTGGAATGAATCTGCAAGAATGTAGAAGAGAAATCAGATATGATTAAATTAATTAATTAAACAATAAATTCTACAATCTTTAAAAAATATCTTTTTCAAATCACAAATCGTGATAAGCTAGAAAATATATGTTATTCATGAATTTGTTGGGAATTAACAGAAAGAACTGGTTGTTCTGAGAATTCCTGGGACTCACTCGGTTGTGTAGCCAAGGAAATGGGTGATGAGGTGAGAGAAAGGAATCTGCAATAATATCAGTTATGACATAACAATGTTTATCATTTTTATTTGAATTATTTAATAGTTCATGTATGATCCTGTTAATTGTATCCTCCTGTTGTCAAGTCGAATGGAGTGTTTAAAATACTAGGATGCTCAGTAGATGATAGATGTTCCAAGTCCAATTTCGGGTAGGGAGGGTCTTTCTCAGTGGAGATTGTGTGGGAATAAGTTAAGGTCCGAGGTTGGGTGGTTAAGCCCCTAGCAGTGTTTCACCTTTCGCCAAGTTGTCGGACGTACAATAGACAAAGATAAGCTATACATTCAATTGCTTGTCGGAAATAGGTAATATCACTTTTATGATGTATATGCAAGGAGGTAAGATTAATTGAGTTATTTCATCGTTACAGTTATTTTACACCTAGTTGTGAGAGATAGATTTATTTGATGGATTGTTAAATATGAGCATATCTTCTAATCTTGAGTTATTGCCACAGTTAAGCAATTAGAAGGAAAGGAATGATACAATGGTATCTGGAAGCCCTAAATGAGCCAATGGTAATTGAAGCCCTAAGTGATACAGTGATATCTGAAGCCTTAAATGAACCAATGGTAATCGATGCCCTAATTGATACAATGGTATGTGATGCCCTAATTATATATAGTGGTATTTAATGGTAATCAACACTTGATTTTGATATAGCGGTATTGAATGGTAGTCGTTATATGATTTTGTTATAGTGGTATTTGTGGACTAATTTGGGTGATTGCAGAAGCTTTCTTACAATGATTTATCGGTTCAAATTTCATGGTATGTGGATTTTAATTTCTATAGTAAATTTATTAATGGTATTTAAGTTCTTAGTTAAGAAATTTTGTCTAATTGATTTTAACGGTAAATCTCATTTACATGAACATGATTGATATAATTGTCTTCCTATGAAACGAAGTAATAACTGATTTTCTATGAGTATGTTAGTTGTTAATTAAGACCCAGGAAAATTGGTTGTTACAAAAGGTTTTGTCAAATGATATAAGCATTATACAGATAATTAATAATATCAGATTTCCATAATCCATTTCTAGTATCAATTTTGTTTCTGGATTAGATTGTGTGCATTTTTTTAGCATCAACATTTCGGATCACATTTTTTTAAAATACAAATGGTTGGCACCCGAGGTAAAATGTTGAATTGAAGACAACACAATTTAATTGTTTGACCAATTGCCATTAGGAAATTTGGTCTCATGTGTATCACAGGGTATTGGTACTCATCCATGAGTGTAATTGATTTGACAATGCCTCAACAAGATGTCATCTCATCGAAGCCTAAGGTTTCAACATTCTATCAGCTTATGCTTTGCTTCATTATCTCTTGCCTTTGTTAAAAGGGAAGCCTACAAATTATTTGATGGAAAGATCTACCAAGAACCCACATGAAATGGTATCCGCTGAATGCAATATATGGGCCGAATGCACTGAATTTATAGCTGTAATTTATTACCCAAATGCTTTATCAGCATTACGGTACTTGTTACCTATGGTGAAACAATATGTTGAGATTTCAAATTGGAGAAGATTTCACTATTCCAACATAGGCAACAGAGAAAAGCCAGACATGTGAACGGCTATGCAGATGCTTCAAAGATGTGTTCTCTTTTGGAACACAACATTATATTGAATTTTTGTTTCTACAACTCTTGCTTGCATCTTCCCTAGCAATACCAAAAGCAAAGTTTCAAATGGTTTATGAATTTCTATTGACAATTCTAATAAGAAATTCGGTTAAACATTGAAATTTAAATCCCTCTATAGATATATGGAGAATGCGCGAGTATAGGCAAGGCATGCAAGCAGATTGGCAGGAAGCTTGAAGATGACACACATCTCACAACAAGCATGGTTGAATGGAACATGCAAAATTAGAATTTGCAAGAGAAGCTCTCACAATATTTGATCTAATCAAGCCTTCAGTAGCTTGAGTTGCGACTTATAGAAAGTAAACAAGACATTGCAAATGGATAATGCATGGTACTAGACATGTTTGATGGATTTTCATAGACATCCTATTGCTTGTGCTGAAATGGGAAATTCGGAATAGTTATAAGCACCCATTCAAGCATAATGGAAGAAATTTTATAATTTAAATTTTCACAGTCAACATCCACGTAGAAGGTGGTGTTGTAGGAAACAAATGAAAGAGTTTAACAAAGTGCCTCCAATAGTTGTCATCACAAGAAATGAAATTATTGCAGTGTGTGTTCAAGATGGGGTTGGTGAAACTCTTCACAAACTTTCAAGCATTTGCAAATGTTTGTTATTGTTCTTTTGATAAATCATTTATCCACCACAAAGGAGGCACGCGAAAGGTTGCCAAAATATTTGAGAGAGATATCATTTTTAGGAAAGAAGTAAAATGCCCAAAATGAATTTATGAAAAGGAACTTTACAAACTTTTGAACAATCACAATTAGTTACCATGGAACTAAACTTCCATGCTAGGCTTGCAACTTTGAGAGGGTATATGGATATCTAAAAACACTCATGATGAAAATAAGAGAGCACTTAAAAAATTCATTTCCTGTCTTTCTTATATCTAAAATGTAAAGTTGTGGATGGCTATGGATCAATTTTAAGAACTTGGAACTATTCGTGATTGCTATGTTCTATTGAATACATCATCAAGATTAGTATGGTATCAAAGATGGATGTGTGAGAATTTATCATGCATTTTACAAGCCTCTTCCTACTTAAAGGAATGTCACATTCATAAAATAGGGGAATTGTCATTGCAAAGAGCAGATGGAGCTGACAAAGATGGATGGGATAAAGTTTTATAAATACTTTGGAGAGCATAAAGATTGTATCCACAAGACTAGTGTTTTGGTTATTCATTGATGTCATGGTTTCTTCTCATTGTAATTGAAAGTTACAATTTCAATTATTCTTGTATAAAAGTGACTTATGTCACTTATTGTAACTAAAGGTTAATGTTTTAGCTTTGATTTTTGTAGAAGTTAGAGTTAGTTGCAAAAAGCATAAATAACTACCAAACTCTAACTTAGTTGGTTCCTAACCCCACAAGTTAGTTAGCAATAGGAGTCTATAAATATGAAGCACGGTCATTATACAAGGGAGGAAGAATACTATTTGCAAAGGGGATATAATGGAGAAATTCCTAAACAAATTGATGGCTTCTCGTTGTGTACACAAGAGTCTTTGAACTTGTATATTTTCAAAGAGATAATTACGATTGCATTTAGTTGTACGTCTTAGATGTATTCACGAGTTGTTATTATTGTTTTTTTGTATGTCAAATTGGTGATCTCTTTATGTATTGATGGAGTCCAATCTCTCATTCATGTAAATGGTTCGGCAAAATGCAATTCATTTCCTAGTATTTGTGATATGGATGTAATAGAATAACTTATCTTTTCTGAAAGATCCCAAAAGTATCCTTTCACCGAACTTCTGTAAATTTTAATTAAAATAATAGATTTTCCTGTGCTTTCCTTGTGGTCTTAGAGAATTAGAGAAAAGTTGCAGAAGGATTGTTTCTTTTTTGTATTTTGCAGATATAAGTAAAACAATAATTAACAACAGTAGCAAATAATATAATATTCAGTCAACCAGATTAGCCACAAATCGTACCAGGTAAGATATGTAATCAGTACACCAACAAGGGTGTTTACAAACAAGCAATGGTGATGCCAGTTGCAAGAATAGACCAACCACGCACCAAAAGGGTAGAGATGGTTGACGTAAGCCAACCAACAAATCACGTGCCAACTAAAAGGCAACCATACAACTGCTATAGTCACGCCAAGGCAGCAAGAAGATACCAATGTGTCGAACAAGACCCTCAACGTGCAATGCACAAGCACCCCCAAACGCTGAACTTAACAATCTTTGTCAACTGCTGAAACAATACTATAGAATGCTGTTGAAACCATCTATTGGGGTTTGCGTCCCAATAGCCAGGCTCTAGGGTTTGCATCCCAGTCCTTTAGAATTGCTCCTTAGAGCAAAATTGCAAATACCAAGAATGAAGATGTAAAAGATGATGAAAGAGTGAGCCAACATCTCCTTTTATCTCCCTCTCAAAGCCAATCGAACCCTAAAAGGAGAATATGTCTTCCCCTTTATTATAAAATGCATCTTCTCAATTAAAAGACCTTTATGTATAGGGAAAACACCCCTTTCCTCAAATAACATAACTCTAGGTGCCCGAAGGTCTCCGGATGATGAAAATAAGTTATAATAATTCAAGACCTTTCCAACGAGCTATAACACATAGGCTTGCCTAACCAAATGAAGCCAAAATTCCCTTATAATAATTCAAGACCTTTCCAACGAGCTATAACACATAGGCTTGCCTGACCAAATGAAGCCAAAATTCCCTTATTACTCCAATTAGCTATATAAATAACTTTATTTTAATTTATTTAAACACAAACTTAGGAAATATTAAAACTTTTATTCAACTAGAAAGCCAAACCAACCAAATAACCAGTGAACTGGTCCTGTCATCTCCCTGTGATTGATGTCAGGCAATGTGGGCCAACTGGCAGTCCCATCCCTAAAAACTAGGAATGCTCCTAGAAACTAGGGAAGATACCTTGTCACCTTGAAACTGAAATCGTATACTGGTCTCGGGGAGCCTCAAATTTGATCACTTCCACAAACTCCTAAATTTTAGGAAAATCCCTAAAATTAAGGAACTGTCTCGACTGGCTCTCAAATTGACTATACAACCAACTCTGGTCATTGAGTATCCAGTATGAGTCTCTATCCACCACTGCTAGCCTACGAGATTCCAATAATAGGCCAACTCTCATGACTCTATTAGTTAGACTAGAGAGGGGACATGACAGTCCTCCCCTCTTAGAGATGCTTGCCCACAAGCAACTGCAATGCTAGATGTTGCAAAATGGACTCATCCTCCCAGGTGGCATCCTCTATGGGTAGACCTCTCCAGCTTACCAAGTACTCCTGAATCACCCTACTCAATCATCTCTCCTTGACCTCTAGAATCTCCTCAGGGACCAAAGTCAATTTACCCTCTTCATCCAAAGGAGGTAAATCACGTGATGCTATAATATGCTACCCTAGTGCCTTCTTTAGGTATGACACGTCGAACACATTATGGACCCTACTATCTGGTGGTAACTTGATCTCATAGGCCACCTCTCCAACTCGCTTGAGTGCTTTGTAAGGTCCATAAAAACGAGGCTTAAGCTTCTCATCTCCTCCCCATTTAAGGGTGCTCTGTTTTTAAGGCTGTAGACGAAGGAAAACCATGTCACCCACCTCAAATGCTCTCTCTGTCCTGTGCCAATCAGCGTACATCTTCTGCTGATTCTGTGCATGTTGCAAGTTCTCTTTGAGAGATCTCATGATATCTTGGTTCTCCTGCAACCAATCCCGTGCCAAGGGAACTCTGTTGTCAATGAAAGCCAAATCAACAAAAGATAATGCCTCGTAGTCATAAAGAGCTCTGAAGGGAGTCATGTCAATGGACATGTGGTGCGTAGTATTATAACAATATTCGCCCAAATACAACCAATGCACCCATGCCTTCTGCTGCCCTGACAAATAGTTGCGCAGATACCCTTCCACCCGCTTATTAACTATCTCAGTTTGTCCATCCGTCTGAGGATGAAAGCTAGTGCTCGGAGTCAACTCTGTGCCTGCTAGCTTGAAAAGTTCCAGCTAGAAGGAACTCATGAACCTGCTGTCCCTGTCACTCACTATGGTCTTGGGAGACCATGGAGTCTAAATATCTCTTTGAAAAACAACTCAACTACCTGTGAAGCTGTGAAGTTTGTTGTAATAGGAAAGAAGTGGGCATACTTAGTCAACCTATCCACCACAACATAAATACAGTCCTTCCTCTGAACTCGAGGAAGACCTGTAATGAAGTCCATAGATATCCTTGTCCACTTTTGCTCTGGTATAGGCGGAGGCTGCAATAATCCAGCTGGAAAAGTATGCTTTGACTTGTTTTGCTGACAAGTCATGCATTCACGAACATGGTGTAAGACATCATCCTTGAGACCCTTCCAAGAGAATCTCTCCCGTACCACCCTATAGGTCTTACCATAACCGGGATGTCCCGTTGTAGGAGTATCATGGTAAGCATGCAAAACGTGCTCCTTAATTGTGATTCAGGAACAAGGTAGACCTTGCCATTGCAGTAGATGACATCATCCACTACACTATATCTGTCATCCTGTGTCAACCCATCCATGATCTCACAAGTATGCTGGTTTTTGGAATAGTCAACTAAAAGTTGAGCCTTCCAATTTGCCGAAATCTCGCTCAATGAACATAGGGCAGCAAGTGATGACTTTTTGGAAAGTGCATTAGCAACGGTATTGTTCTTCCCCTTGATGAACTCTATGTCAAAATCATACGCCCCTACCTTGCTTACCCACTTTTGTTGCCTATCATTCAGCTTTGTCTAATCAAGGAAATATTTTAGACTATTATGGTCCATCCTCATCACAAATTTACTGCCAACAAGATACTATCTGAATTTGGCTAATGCATGCATGGTAGTCAACATTTCCTTTTCATATGTGGAATACAACCTCTCATTATTCCGCAGCTTCCTACTCTTGTAAGCAATGGGGTGTCTTTTCTGCATCAACATCGCCCCTATGCTTTCACCTGAAGCATCACGTACAAATGGCTGCGAGAAATCAAGGAGTGCCAAAAATGGACAAGTGCTCATAACCTCCTTGAGTCTCTCAAAGACTCCCTATGCCGGTTCTGTCCATCTGAAGGCTCCCTTCTTCGTGAGATCTATTAAAGGTGTTGCTAATTGAGAGAATCCCCTCACGAACCTCCTATAATAGGAACATAAACCAAGGAACCCACGCAACTCAGTGATGTTCCTAGGAGGGGGCCAATCGCGAATCACTTGAATCTTCTCCTCATGCACTTACACTCCCTGTGCACTGATCACGTGACCCAAGTATAAAATCTCTGAGTCCAAATTCACGTTTGGACAACTTAGCAAATAGAGACTGAATCTCCATGATGCTAAGCAGCTCCTCAACGTGTTTGAGATGATCCTCCCATGTCCGACTGTAAATCAATATGTCATCAAAAAATACTAGAATTGATTTCCTCAACTGCTTGTTGAAGATGTAGTTCATACAGGATTGGAAGGTGGCAAGTGCATTAGTGAGGCCAAAAGGCATCACCAGAAACTCATAGTGCCCATAGTGACAACAGAAAGCAGTCTTCTGCACGTCCTCATCTTGCACACGAATATGATGATAGCCCGAATGGAGATCAATCTTTGAGAAGTAGATAGCTCCATGTAGCTCATCTAACAACTCAACAATGTGTGGAATGGGGTATCTATTCCTAATTGTCTTTTTGTTCAAGGCTCTGTAATCAATACACATTTGTAAAGTCCCATACTTCCTCTTAACAAGCACCACAAAAGAAGCAAAAGGGCTAGAGCTAGGGCGAATGAATCCCATATCTAATAACTCAGGGATGGTCCTCTCAATCTCATCCTTGTATGCTCTAGGATGACGATATGGGGTAGTAATCACAGGCTTAGCTCCATCCTCCATCTCTATCCCATGCTCGAAACCTCTATTAGGAGGTACACCAGAAGTTATGACACCAAAGACACGACCATGCCTGTCCATCACTTACTGCATGTCTACATGAAAGGCCTTGCTATCCTGAGGTGTAGGTATTTTGGACTTCACAAATCGTGTAGCCCAAAGTATGTCATCATGATGAATGATAGTCTCCATCCTGCGGAAAGTTACCTCCTTAGGACCACTGTCTGAAGCCGCCCTCAAGATAGTCTTCTACCTTGTAGAAAGAAACTCCATTTGTAGAAAGAAACTCCATTTGCATGCGGTGGTGGTCCATGATGTATCGCCCAATACCTTGTAACCATTGCATGCCCAAAACTACATCATAATCCTCCAACGGTAGCACATAAAAATCATCTGTCAGAGTATAGTCCCCCATTTGGATGCTAAGCTGAGGAATCCACCGAGGACAACTCAAAACGACACCATCTGCAACCTTCACTCCAAAACCAACAAACTCCTCAGATTGGAACCCATGCTTGTCAACTAGCTTCTAGTCAATAAAGTTATGCGTGACACTTGTGTCTACTAAGCTCATAACTTGCTGGCCTCTCAATGTACCTTTCAAACAAAAGGCATGAGATCTGGGATAACTGGAGAGAGTAGCCATAGTCACTTTAGTTGACGCCAAAGGCTCTAGAATGTCTAGCTCTAACTGTGGGTGTTCTTGCTCAACCTCCTCCAGACTATCCTTAGTATCAGTATTAGGTATCTCCTCATCGCCTATCTCAGATGTCACCTCTATCAAATAAACCTTGCCTTTACTAAGGCAATGATGTCTAGGCTCCCATGGCTCCTTATAGGAGAAGCATAGTTTCTTCCTCCTCAACTCATTCCTTGTCTCCTAGTCCATCTTGGGTGGTCTAGAAGGTGGTCCCCTTTTGCCCTAGGAAGTGTTGGTCTTCTGAGAAGGCTGAGAATCCTCTAAAGGTTTCTTATCTGCCTAATAAGGAGTAGGAGGGGTGTCTAGTCTAAATGTAACATCAATGGCCTCCTTGAGGGTGGCTGGCTTGAATGCTCATACCAGTCCCTTCAACCTATCTTGCAAACCCTCTATGAATAACATAACACGACTATGAGACATGTCCGAAACCATGACTGCAATACGCTAGAACTCATTCACAAAAGACTCCATGTTCCCTGTCTGCCTAATATGTGCCAACTCCCTATAGTAAAGCTCAGTGTCTTTACGACCAAACCTAGCAATGAGCCGCTTAGTGAATTTAGCATAAGAATTAACCATGGTGTGATCTTGGGTGACCAATCCATGGTGCCACCAATCATAGGCAACCCCGTCTAAATGCAAAACTGCAAACTGTATAGCCTCTCTCTCAGGCATAGGTCTCAATGATAAATAGATATCCAGCTTATGCACCCAAGCTCGTGCACTCGTATCACCCATGCCATCATAGGTAGCTAGTGTGATCTTCCTAGTGGCTCTACTTAGGTCATTGTTTTGCTTTGGTCTGTAGACCCTGTCTCCTTTGAACTTGGTGTTATCCTTACGTTGTGCACAATATTGTGGAAAAGGAAGAAATCCCTAACCTCTGGGGGTAGGGCCCTCCACTCAACTGTGGCTGCCATGACTGAATCTTGGAATCTAACCTTAGGTGGCTCCACCTGTGCTGGCTGCTCAACTTGCCCAATCTAAGGCAATAATGGTTTGTCCAGAGCAGGAATACATGGACGTTCCTACCTATGGGAATGAAGGGAGCTCTTTGCTAAGACATGGGATCGATGACTGCGCTGGCTTCCTGCAATAGAAACCGACATGCTCCTTCCCTGTCTCTCCTGTCTTTATTGATTTACTCCAATTCGGTACTGATTCACCCACGCTCAGTACCGGTTGGGACCAACAATTGGTATCCGAGCTCAGACCTTACTAACGGAAAGCCTGACAACTTGAGGGAAGATCAGATAGAAGCCATGAAATACAAGAAGCAATTTGAGGAAGCTCTTGACACTATTGAAGATCTGAAAAAGAAGTTGAGAGAATCAGTGTAAAAAAGAACGAAACTTATGAAGAAACTCAATGAGAGCCTTGAAATCATTGAGCAGATGGAAGAGCATAGTGATACAGATGGATTTGAAGAAACAATCTTTTACCCTATGAGTGACAACGAGAAGTTGAGAAAATTTGTCTCACGACTGTAGAATGAATTAGAAGATACATAAGAAAAGCTATGTCAAGCTCGGAATGTGAAAGGTAATACTGTACAGGCGTTAGAGAAAGATGAAAAGGCACTATGGGAAGCACTGGAAGCAAAGAGAATGGTTGAAGAGAATGTCAAAAAAAAAAGGATGAGCAGATTCAAAAGCTGAGTGAGGAGCTAAGGAGCACCAATAAAAGAAATGAGAAGCTGAAATTTTTTAACAACTTTGAAAAGATAGACAAACAACTCAAGGCTGAGACGAAGACCAAGAGCACAACCGATGTTGCTATGAAGGTGACAACAAGACTGAAAGAGGTGAGTCTTTTGGAAGCAAGGACTAGAACCAACAAAGACAAGGGTAAATATTGTCTAAAGGTAAGAAGCCTAAGAAACCAACTTGTCATTGTTGTGGTAAAGTAGGTCATACCTCCATGTATGCTGGCATAGAAAAGTTATACCTGTAATTTTGAATACCTTCAACGGGTATTATAACACGTGCAATCGATATGGTCACTGTCCTCGAGAGTGCAAATCTCATCAAAATGAGAAAGATTCAATGGATATTGCTACTTTCGTAACACGTACGGACACAAGGCCAATGTCTGTAGATCCAAGGAAAGATCAATCCAACAGTCCTAGAGAACACCTACTCCTAGCTCAAAGAACAAGTTTACTATACTGGTATGCTCAACTTGTGAGAGTAGAGGGCATTCTGTAGAATATTGCAAACTAGGAATTGGTCAAAGAAATCATTCAAGACCTTGGAGAGGAACATGCATGACCTGTTACTGCTGTGGCAAGATAGGTCATCTTGCAAGAGATTGTAGATCAAGAAGAGGACTCTAGATGTAGAACACAAAGAACAAGATAGTGGATAAAGAGGAAGTCAGAAGGCACTTCAACAAGTTTTGGGCTAGGAAGGTCGACGAGGTTGTAGTGGCTAAGTTTGAAGAAGTTGGAAGCTCATTGGTCGAGGGCGAGGTTTCAAAAGTGAATTAAGCTAATCCAAGCTTAAAAGGATTGTATGTGAAGGTGAATAATCACTAACCGGTCCCCTATTCAAAATTGGTAAAAAGATGTATTAGTAAAACAAGAAGCAGACTAGCAAAGCACGAAGAACCTATGACAAGACAATAGTGTATAAGGATTATGATCATTGTTGTATGAGTCCTTAACATTCATTGCAAGTTAAGTGGTAGGTAAGTGTTTTCTTTACTGTTGCGTATTAACGATAACCTAACATTATTTATTGAAGGGTATAAATGGGTTAACAAAGTGCCATTAACTACTTTACAAACTCGAATTCTTGACCTATGCAAAATTTGCGAAAACCTTGATTTAGCATTTGTGCGCCATTCTACTTGCCAAGAGATTTCTAAACTGAAGGTACAAACACGAAAGTAAGGAAAGTTAATTAGCAACAGATAACTCAACATTTAGAAAGGCAGTGTGGTACAAGGAATTCATAAAGTTTAACTGGTCAACAACAAGGAAATTGATGAGCCAAATTATGTGGTCACCCCGCTAAAGGGAGATATAGCAAATCAGACTGGAGTGTTGTCCTCACCACCTGTAGATGTACTGCTTATTGAGGATGTGAGTGTTAGCATGAATGCTGATGGTATTCCTTTGGGGGAGTATCCTAAGCATTGGTGAGAATGTGGCAGTATTGACATGTTGCATTCATGACTATGTTTGTCATTGATGTCAACATAGCAGTCTATGAAGACTGGTAGAGTAGCTGATAGAGATCAAGGTCATACGGACATAGTTTTGATTGTCAGGTGATGTGCGGATAAGGACATGTTCCTTACTGTGTCCTGACGATAAGGTTCAATGCGCGTAACATGAGTCGAAGTCATGCGGAAGTTGTAAGTAATTTATAGAGAGCAGTATAGAGATAAACTGTTAAGCAGTTTCTGATGGATTGCATTATATCTTCTAACAAAGATATAATTTGGAGATGCACAGTTAGACAATAATAGAAGACAGTCTGATGGTGACGTTAGCAAGTGTGCAAGCCCTAGTGTCACACGTGTGAGAAGTTGTATAGATTGTGAGCCGACAGTGCTGTTGTAATTACGAAATAATTAATTATCTTATTATAATTAATTGGGAAAGCCTCAAGGCCGACTCAAGGAATTATTTTGAAAATAGGGTATAAAGGAAAGATGTTTTCCTTGTTTGATAAAAGGGTGTGTGAAGTGCGAAGTATTAAAGCAAGTGTGAACAAGAGCAGAGTATTTGGTAAATGCGAGTAAGTGATCCAAGGGATTATTGGATGCGAAGTCAATGATCTAGTATCGTGATCAGAAGGAGCAAAAGTCCGGTTGATAGGATAGAGATAGAGGAAGGAGCAATATAGTTCAATTCTTTTATTCTACAAGGAATAATATAGAGATCATTTGGACAGTGGGTTCATTGGTATTGCCCTTGAAGCTGTTTGGACAATGGGTCTATCTGCCTTTTACAACTCCTAACAGGGTGGCACAATTCTTAATAGGGTTAGAATCTCCTAACAGGGATTCAAAGTCTCCTAACAGAGGCTGATATGTACTGAATGTTTTTATAGACTCCTAATAGGGTCCATCTTCTAACAAGGAATATTTATATTAGTACATCATCTTATAGGTATCATCCCCATTGGGGTTTTCCCTCTGATCAAGGGTCTCCCTAGTTAACATATTAGGTGTTATTGTGCATGAGTATCTTGTTGTGGTTTCGGATTATATTGTTCATATGGTTAAGTTTTATTAAGGTTGATAATTGTGATAATATTTGTATAACTGATTCCCTCCCCCCCCCTCTCAGTTATATTCGTGGACTATATATTCTATCAATTGGTATCAAAGCCTTAGGTCCTTGAAGAGAAAGCTTAACAGCTTTGGGAGATCAGTGGCGAGTCATTTCAGAAAAGATAGTCCTAAGTTTGATGGAGGAAATTTTGGCTCCCAGAAGATGGAGCTTCTTGGTGAGATTTTAGAATTGTGTAGAGAACTAAGCATCGAGTTTCCAGATCCAGAATCCTTTTGTTGCATACAAATGAATAGAAGCACAAGTAAAGATAGATCGAGATCCGAAGAAGACAAGAAGATCAAGGAAGGTATTGATCTGCTTATGAAAAGAGAGCAAGAAGGTATGAAATTTTTTGTTTGTTGGACATGTAAAGAATTTGGTAATTTTTCGTCTAGATGTCCTAAGAGAGTAAGAAAAACTAGAAAGAATTCACTTTTTGATGAAGATGAAGAATTTAAAGCAAGTATGGAAAGATTCTTGAATGACTGTGATGATGAGCTTGAATTCGTTAAGAAAGATGAAGTAATGGAAGAGATAGCTTTGGTAACTATTGTTGATCCAAAGGCTAACCATGAAAATGTAGAAGTATTCTTTGAGACTAACAATGATCTACAGAATGATGTGCAAATTGTTGAGCATAGAGGAGAACAAAGATTTGAACCAAGAGAAGAGATAAGAGTTGAGTTAGCAACTCCTAGATCTAACAAGAATCTGACAAAAAATCACCCTCTAGAGCAAATAATTGGAAGCAAAGACAAAGGAGTAATGACAAGGAACAAAGTTAATGAAGAGATATGTTTGATTTCTCAAATTGAACTTAAGAGTACAAGCATGTAAAGATCATTGGTTTCAAGCAATGAAGGAAGAATTAGATAAGATTGTGAAGAATGACACATGAGAATTAGTTCCAAGACCTAAAGACAAGAATTTTATTGGAACCAAATGGATATTCAGATACAAGATGAATGAACAAGGTGAAGTTGTGAGAAACAAGGCTAGACTTGTGTGCAAAGGATATTCACAGCAAGAAGGAACAAACTATGAGGAGACATATGCCCCTGTAGCTAGAATGGAAGTAGTAAGAATGTTCTTGGTTTATGCAGCAAATAAGAAATTCAAAGTGTATTAGAGGGATGTCAAATCAGCCTTCTTGAATGGAGAACTTGAAGAAGAGGTATACATTGAGCAGCCTGAAGGTTTCCCTTTGACAGAGGAGAAAGACATGGTATGCAGATTGAAGAAAGCTCTATATGGTCTGAAGCAAGCACCAAAAACCTGGTATACAAGGTTGGACAAATATTTGGAAAAATTTGGATTTGCTAAAGGTACAGTAGATAGTAACTTGTATTTGAACGAAATAGAGAATGGTTTGTTGATAATAGTTATATTTGTTGATGACATAATATTTGGAGGTAATGATGAAGTGAGTGATAAGTTTGCTGAAGAAGTGAAGAATGAGTTTGAAATGAGTATGATAGGAGAAGTGAAGTTTTCCCTAGGTTTGCAGATTGTATAGAATAGTGATGGCATTTTTATCTCACAAGCAAAATATTTGAAGGACTTGTTGAAGAGATTTGGCTTGGAAAGTTGTAAGCCTGTTGGTATACGAATGATAACTGGTCACAATTTATCTAGCAAAGATGAGACACCTACAGTTGAGCAAAAGAAGTACAGATCCATGATTGGAGGTTTGCAATATTTGACTCGCACCAGACTAGATATAGCAAATGCAGTTGGGATTGTAGCTAGATTTCAAGCTGATCCTAAGGAGTATCATTATGCAACAATAAAGAGGATATTCAGATATTTGAAAGGAACATCTAATTATGGGATATGGTATGATAGATCAAGTGATTTTACTTTATGTGCTTATACTGATGCGGATTGAGTAGGCAATATGGATGATAGAAAGAGCACCAGTGGTGGAGCATTCTTTTTTGGATGAAGATTGGTTTCTTGGTTAAGAAACAAAATTGTATTTCGTAGAGTACAACTGAGGCAGAGTATGTAGCATCAGCAAATAACTATAATCAAGTTATGTGGATGAAGCAGATGTTGAAAGATATTAGGATAGAATTTTTAGAACCTATTATCATATACCGTGATAACACAAGTACAATAAGTATGTCTAAAAATCTTGTTTTGCATTCTAAGACTAAGCATATATCTATTAAGTATCATGTTTTGAGAGAGAAGGTAGCAGAAAAGAAGATTAGATTGGAGTATGTGAGTACTAAAGATCAGATTGCAAATTTTTTTACAAAGCCCTTATCTAAAGATACATTTGAGTACTTGAGAGGTATTCTTGGGGCTATGCCCCTACTTACTTCAGAGTAGATGATGCAGAGATTGCATCAGTCCAGTGGCACAAAGCACTATTGTTTGACTGGACTGAATGTTGATGCTTTCTATATGGGGGAGTATCTATGATAAGTAAAGTCATTGAGGACTCTTGGTATTTGGTATTGAACAGTGTCCTTGGACACTTGAGCTGGTTGAAGACTTGAAGCAGTAGATTGACATTATGAGGCCTTTGTCATTGATGTCAATGGGGGAGAAATGTGCATGAAAACCATCGTCTAAGTGAATGGGGGAGATATATAGCATGAAGAGTTTTTGATGTATGGGAGAGATGCAGAATAGAGTAGTGTTCCAGAGGATTTCGAATTTGATTAATGAAGAGGATTTGAAAACATAAGAGCAACAACAACGACAAAGTACTATTTGGTATTCTTGGAACTTAGATTTTTTTTCATCTATGTTGCCATTAATACCAAAAGGGGAGATTGCTAGCATGAATCCTGATGGTATTCCTTTAGGGGAGTATGCTAAGCATTGGTGAGCATGTGGCAGTATTGACATGTTGCATTCATGACTATGTTTGTCATTGATGTCAACATAGTAGTAAGTTTGTATAGACTGACAGAGTAGCTGATAGAGATCAAGGTCGTACGGACAAAGTTTTTATTGTCAGGTGAAGTGCAAATAAGGACTTGTTCCTTATTGTGTCCTGATGATAAGGTCTAGTGTGCATAACATAAGTCGAAGCCATGCGGAAGTTGTAAGTGATTTACAAAGAGCAGTATAGAGACAGAGTAACTGTTAAGTAGTTTTTGATGATTGCATTATATCTTCTAATAGAAATATAATTCGGAGATGCGCAATTAGATAGTAATAAAAGACAGTCTGATGGTGATGTTAGCAAGTACGCAAGCCCTAGTGTCGCGCGTGTGAGAAGTTGTATAGACTATGAGCTGATAGTGCTATTGTAATTACAAAATAATTAATTGTTTTATTATAATTAATTGGGAAAGCCTCAAGGCTGACTCCAGGAATTATTTTGAAGATAGGGTATAAAGGAAAGATGTTTTCCTTGTTTGAAAAAAGGGTGTGTGAAGTGCAAAGTATTAAAGCAAGTATGAACAACAATAGAGTATTTGGTAAATGCGAGTAAGCGATCCAAGGGATTATTGGATGCAAAGTTGATGATTTGGTATCGTGATTAGAAGAAGCAGAAGTCCGATTGACAGGACAAAGAAAGAGGAAGGAGCAGTATAGTTCAATTCTATTATTTTGCAAGGAATAAAGAGATCATTTGGATAGTGGGTTCATTGGTCTTGCCTCTGAAGCTGTTTGGACAGTGGGTCCATTTGCCTTCTACAACTTCTAACAGGGTTGGCACAACTTCTAATAGGGTTGGAATCTCCTAACAGGGACTAATATGTACTGAATGTTTTCATAGACTCTTAATAGAGTCCATCATCAAACAAGGAATATTTATATTAGTACATCATTTTGTGGGTATCATCCCCACTGGAGTTTCCCCAGCTAACATATATGTTGTTATTGTGCATGAGTATTTTGTTGTGGTTTATGATTATATTGTGTTGCGAGGTTTTCACACCATCGCCCCAAATTTTTTGGGGACCCCTTTTTTGGGCAGGCCTTGGCAATTTTCGCAGGTGTTGGGAATTTTTCGGTTGTCTTAGTAAAATTTGTAGTTGTCTAGAATTTTTTTTTTAAATTGACAATTTTACACCTTAGACGCCTTTGGGCCAAGCTTTGATTTGGTTTGTTTTCACTTGGTGCGAAACTTGATTTTCTGGAACATGTAATTTTATCCTTAGGTCAAACAGGTTTCAACAACATTTTTTGATGGTTAAAACGATATCGAGCAATTAAAATTGCAAATTTTGGACTTACATGGTTTTTGAAAATTTGGTATAATTGTACGAGCTTGAGCATTTTCAAAATAAATTTTAGATTTAGTTGTTTTGGAAAATCTTGAAATTTTTCGGTGAAAAGAAATTTGTTGACAGTAAAATTGGATTTAGAGTTCAAATTTTGATTGCCAGGAAAATGATTTATTTTGTTAAAAAGTTGTTTAAGTATTGCAAAATTGAAATTGGATTAAATTGCAAAATCTCATTAATTTGGTTGAAATTTTTTCTAGAGGATTTTAGAAATGTTAAAGGAAATTGGTAATTTGGAATTCAAAATTGATTTTGGCTTGCTAAATTTGATTTTAATGATATTTTAATTGCCAAAACATTATTAAGTGAAAATTTGACATCTCTTAGGCTTACCTTGTTTCTATTTTGCAATTTCTGATCAAAACTAGCAATTAAATGGGCCAATTTCACTATAGGGCTAAGTAATTTTCTTGTTGCATTTAAATCTGGGCCATTAATTAAGCGAATAATTTAATTTTGTTTTCCCTCCAGGTAGGTCGGCCCACTTGGAGAGGCAAAAAGTTGGGTATAACAAGGGCTTCCCCTCTTATTTCCTCATTCCTTTTTCCTCCTCCTCCTTGGGTGTGCGATTTTCTTCAAAGGGAAGCGAATTTCAGCTTGGGCGATTTTTGGGGTAGATTCTCCATTTCTTGGCAGTATTTTTCTCCTTGCTTGGGCGATTTTTGGGTTAGATTCTTCATTTCTTGGCAGCATTTTTCTCCTTCTTGTTTGGTTGAATTTTTGCCTTGGGATGGTTTTTGGAGCAGATCTGATTTTTTCCAGCTTGGGCGATTTTTTTTGAAGTCTGATTTCTCCATCTTTGCCAGTGATTTCTCCTTCTAGAATTTGGTGATTTTATTTGGTGAAAGGACAATGTGATTTAAGGTCTGATTTTTGGCAAGTGTGGGCAATTTCAAAGAAGTCAAATTTCTGATTTTTGCTAGGGCATCATTATTTGCAAGGTAGGATTGAAATTTTTCGAGATCTGATCTGAACTTGAAGAGGGCTGGTTATTGGAAAGGCAGATTTAAGGTAAAATTCTATTAATTTTTAGAGGTGAAGATTGGTTTTAAAGGTGGATTCTATTCTTTGTTCTTGTTTGGTTCATTTCCCTTATCTTCTTCTTGCACTATTCATCCACCACTTCATCATTTCCATTGATAGGCTGAAGTTGGGAGATACAAGTGTAGATTTCATGATAGGACATTTGGAAATGCAGAAATAAATTAGACCACCCTAGGATTGAAGTTAGGAGATTGATAAGTTTAGTCCATCCTAAGGTAATGAAGAGGCAAAAATAAGTGGTAGTCCCACCCCTAGGATTGAAGTTTGGAGATTGATAAGTGTAGAGATAGGACTTGAAGAGGCAAAAATAAGCTAGATTCCATCGATAGAAAGGTTGGAGATTGATAAGTGTAGTCCATATCATTTAGAACAAAGGGGCAAAAATAAGTGTTTAAGATGGTAGATGTTAGTGCAAGCAAGAACCCAAAGGGAACAAATACCAAAAAAGACAAGGAAGACATGTTTCCTAAGACCACCTTCTTCTCAAAAGTGAGGTGAACAAGTGATACCAATATCGGCATAGTGTGTTGGTGCTCAAAATTGTAGCCAAAATTTTGAGCACAGTTGAGAAATTTTTAAGCCCTTAAATGCTTTTTGATGAGATTGTACCCGGCTGTCAGTGTGAGACCTCTGAGGTGTTCAATATTTCTAACACCTTCCATTCAGCTTGTCTACCTATTCCATGAAGTTAATCGCCATTTTGAGCCATTTTGTAAGATCTCGTTTTGAGCAATTGTTAAATTTGCATTTTGCCCCTAGTGTCAAACAGCGACAGGAGGCCATGTTTGCGATTGAATATCGCGCACCCAGAAATATTTTTATAATTTTCCGCTTTGGGAGTACCTAATATCCATACTTGAGGACCTATGTTTCAGATTCCGAGTCGTTTCGAGTCCGTTTGACTAGGTTTTGAATCCCTCAAAGTTGGTTAGTTACTGTTTTCACACATTTGCAAATTGCACACATTTTTGGGAAGCCTTGTTTGACTTGTAATAACTTTTGACCAGTTGATCGAAATGCTGAAATTCCTGTTGTGTTGTATTGTAGACATAAAAAACTTGTTATGTTTCAAGTTTTAGCTTTTGACGAATCCGTTTGATCAGTTTTCAAATGTGATTCCAAATGGAATTTCTACCTTTTTACTGCTGTCAGCAAATGCAGATTGTTTGGTACCCCTGTTCGTGATGTTATAATTCAAAATCCGTGATTGCCTAGATCGAATGGATTGTACCCTTGTGTTGTACTCCGAAAGTACTTTAAGTGTGCTAGTTTGTAAGTCATGACGAATCCATTTGCACACTTTTCAAGGTCAATTCCATTCGCAAAAAATATTTTTTGTCAGTGTTTCGAGTTTACAAATTCCAAGTAGTCCAGTTTGACCACTTGCCAAATGCGTCCTGTTATTCGTCATGAGCCCAAGTCCCAGATCCATAATGTCCTCATGACGGAGAATGAGTGTCCCAGTTTTCATTTCCCCATGTGCTCATTTGCCTAGTTTTCCAAGCCGATTCCAGAGCCAATTTGTTGTTTTCTGACGTGTTTGCTTGCAGGTAATCCTGAGAAGGCAACTTTGACGGTCAATATCTTTTGACTGGAAATTCGTCATGAGACGAGATGTGACAGGGTAGAAGTATGCAGAGAAAAGATTCAGTGTGTTAGTTTTCAGATCCTCATCAGGTGTTCAGGTCAGTTTTTAAAGGTAGTCAATAGACCTCTTGGTATTAGATTCACAGTTGGTAGAAAGTGGCAAATTGAGATTTAACGATTAATCTGTGATCAAAATTGTTTCCAATCAGTCTGAGAAGGTCAGTGGATCAATTTGAAAGTTCAGTTGTCTGGAAATGAAATTTTTTTTTAGCCGGACCCACCTTGGGGTCCGACTGATTCCATCAAATTGATAAGGTTAAATAAGGGTTATCATGGAGGGAATTGGATTCAAGAGTGTTTTCTTGATAACAAAATGGCCTTATTTTTTAGCAATGAATTCAAAATTCGATTCAATTAAATAACTCCACCTGAGGTCACAATTGGTTATAGAGAAGAGATTGAGATAATAAAAAATGGTATAAGACATTTCAAAATATCGGGATTCAGCCTGATATAAGGACATTTGAAATATTGATTGGTTCATATGCTAAAGAAATTTTGTATGAATTTAAAAAGAAAACCACACGGCATTCAAATAGAAGACAACGGTAGTTTAAGGAAAAGGACCTTGCGGCTAAGTAGGTAGTCCCCGCGCAATAAAAGGCAGTTAGTAAAAGAAATGCCACGGGTTTTAGCAAAGAAGCCCATGCAGTTAAGAAGATGCCAACGCATTTTACAAGGAAAAGAACTTGCTGGCATATAAAAAGAAGATGCTCAACGTTAGAACAGAGCAAGGCGTGAGCAGTATAAAGAAAACCGTCTAGCAATGGATAAAAAGAAGACCAGGCTCACGTTTTTGTAGCAGTCTGAGTAGCCAACCCAGCTCCCCATGCTAATAAGAAGATAACCTACAATTAAAAGGCCAATGATATCTCACGCAGGGCAGGGAGCCGATCACTCGCAGGAATAGTTGAAGAGCACGTAGCTATTAAAGTAGTGGTCAACGCTTTCAAAGAAACATACATGCAAGGGAAGTTCCCGCCCTGTATGAAGAACATATCTCGCATATAAAAAGAGGAAGACATTGCTGTAATGCAATCAGTGTCAGAGGAAAGCTGCTCATGCACCATTCAAAGAAAAATCAGTATCAAATAGAAACCAGCAAGCCTCCGCAGTAAGAAGAATGATAGAAATTGGTTTTAAACTAGCAGTTGTTATATATAACAAATTGTACAGTCACTTATGTACTGAAGGAAAGCTTGATGAAGCAAGCAGGCTTTTTCACCAGCAGTTTGATGCAGGGGCAGAACGACAGTTCAAAAACCTTTGTGCCACATTGGTTGCGGCAAGGAGTTTTTGGTGTTTAAATACAAAAGGACACCAGTATCATTGTGTCTTTGAGACAAAGCCCTTTAAAGGTAGTGCTTAGCCTTGTGTGGGGCCCGCGGGTCGAAATAAATAAATTTTGGCGGTCAACACAAGTGATAAAAAGGATGATGTCAAATGAATGAAGGCGACCGGAAAGTTAAAAAATCTGGCTAGTCGCTATGGCGCTAGTCGGAAGATCTAAGAAGATTCCGGCTAGCGACATAACGACCCATTGAAAATACCTTGAAATCCGGCGAGGGGTGGATGAGCCCGTGGGTCCGCTGTGCGGTATCATCAATGAATGATGGAAGGACAAGTGGCAGCCAAGCAGTGACTCGTGATGAGGTGGCGGGATTTTGAATTCGGGCTTAGAGATCATGCCACGTGGATGATTCGACGATCGTCGCTATGACGCTGTAAAGAAAAATGCTCGGAGGTTACCATAGCGACATAGCGAGTATGACGTGGCAGCGAGCAAGATGATGATGTGGCGCCCAGCTGTGCAAAGTTCAGAGCCAGTAAAAGAGTGACATGTGGCGGATGGTCAAACCATGTTTGATCCGGATTGAAACCTGTGGGGAAAATTTCAAGAGGTTTTAAAAAGTTAATTTTTAGAGATTTTTCTCAAACGTACAGGTCAGACATTTAAATCAAGTCTGAAAGTTTATATGGTTTAAACTATATGAAAGTTTAATTTTTTGCAAAAAATAATGGCAAGCCTGGAGTCAGAGCTTGAAACTTCAAACAAGCATAACCTGGGCAATTTTTGTCGAAAACTAGCACTCCAATATACCACCGGAACCGAGAAGAGCTGAACTTTCCGAATCTGAAGTCAGTTTTTGCACAGGTCCTCACCGGTTCGCACTGTAGGCCAATTTGTATTACTTAGGGCATTGGCGGTAGAACAAGCAGTTTTCACCATTGAGCACCTGAATTGGTTAGGGGGCAGATTTAAAAGCTTGTTAGGATCTGAATGTGGAAAGAATCAATTCTCAGTGAATTTTCAATGTCATAAGATTGAACTGATTTGTTACTTTTACCAAGTTCATTTTTACACCAAAATCAGTTACAATGGTGAATGAAATTTCTGAGATACTTGATTCCTTTGAGAGATAAGAATGATGAAGATTTGATTCAACAAGATGGAAGAGAGAAGAAAGAGGTTGTTCAGTTGCTAAGAGAGGGAATCCTGAAGGGACACATGTCGATTGCAGATTCAATTCGGAAATTCCTTCAACCTATATCTTTCTCATTCTTTCTCATTGCAAGGGTACTAGTTCTTTGGAGAAAATTGGCACATTACTATGATACCAAGGTTTTGGATCTAGTTCTTGATGCATTCCCATGACTGTGACGACATTTTTCAGCAAATTTCTCTTGTATGAACAGTAGTAGGATGGTTAATACAGCAAGTTCTGATATGTTAGGTTTCTCTGTGTTTTCATTTCATGCATATGGTTGTATTGTTTCAAAGAGATTAATACAAAGAACATGAGGATTTCATCAGTTTCATCTTAAATCTTGTCTCCTTTCTTAGTAAGCTTCAATGTTTTACGATCTTTGAACAAAGAGCCTAGGTCGTAGTTGCAGTCCCTTGAGGCTGTATGATGTTTTATTGTTGCTTATAACTCAAGGGGTTGTGTAAATGCTTCAGTAAATCAACAGGGTTGCAAGTTTATTAAGGGGGATATCAGGTAAGAATGAGGTTTAAATTGAGCATTGATGTCTATTTACAAGTTAAATAGATAGATTAAATGTCTGAATATATGTATAAGTATCAGATATCCATATGTATGCATTTGATTCATGGATTTGCCCAATGGATAAGGCACTGATCTAAAACCTTGTTATCAAGAACTGAATCCAAAACCTTAAAGATATTATTGGTGTTTTAAAACTACTAAACAACAAAATGCTTAATACCAAGATGACAGTACTCACACAATCTAAAGACTAGCCAATTCTTATTAACAATTGCATGTGCAAAGCATTTGGGCCCAACTTCAACAAAACCAAGGGTGGTTTTCTACTCTTCTGGCTCTGCAAAACCAGGGTGGGTATACCTAGGGATGATTCAAGACTGGGAAAACTGTATGAGGATTATTTTCAGTTTCATTCTGATTTTCATCTCAAATCCTCAAATACATACACAATTCTTGATAACTTGATAAACACATCCCATATAACAGATATGGCCAAGAAATCTTCTATAGATCTGCAGGGGTTCTTAGCAATAGTGGCTAATTGAAGCTAAAATATTCCATGCAGACAAGTACTGGCCAACTTTTAAGATCTACAGGAAATAAAAGTAAAATTGATTTAATTCTGCATTTTTGACAACCATTTGTGACATATTTCTCTTTCAGCTGGATCAAATTTGATCAGTGCCTAATCCATTGGGGCTCAGAGTCTACTACAAATTTCTAGATCTAATTTGTTGCCTTACAACAAATTTCATCAGCAATTCTTATCAGAACTCATCATTCAAAATCCTTTCCCCTACTACAGCAATCTTATCATATTCATCAGAGCTTTTACTTAATCCATTGAATTAACAGCAGTGATAAACAGATATACAACCTAACTGGATTGCATTCAATTGCACAAGCCTTTACCTATACAACATCAAGATAACCAAATAATAGAAAGAAGACAAAGTTCAGAAAGAAAAGATATGGGGACAGTTCATAATTTGTATTCATTTTCCTTGAAAATTGTATACAATTTACAGTAAACTCAGAATGACCTTAAGAAAGAAACACATATCATTCTATATTCATGTATTCTCAAGATCTGACAGAGAAAATACACCACCAATTTTTACTCAATACAATGGACCAAAAACAGACTAAGCATATCACTTAGAAAAATAGAATTCGGACCCTTTCTCTAGCCCTGGGATCTCACTTATATAGTGTGAGATGCAACAAGCTTTAGGCTAAGAGAAAATGATAGGTGTCCTTTACATGAAGAAGACGCACACATCTGTCCTAAAAGAAAAGATTAGCAGGAAGTTATGCAAACCATATATTCTTTTGCAGGTTTCTATCTACCACATCCTTTTGCTGATTTAGCTCCAACTGTGATTCTGTCGTATATTGTAACTGCTAAGCTTGCCCATGACAAAATCTAATCTGATGATTGCAAATTGACTTGAACCCATGGGTTTTACCATCATCACGGTACTGGGAGAAACATCCTTACTTCGCACTCTTCGCTGATTAACACAACTCCTTAGGAAAATGGGATTAACTTTTAATAAACAACCCTTGAGCATGGAAACAATGTGGCTGTCAAATATAACAGAATGAACAATTTCTGCTTAGCCAACCACGTTTGTATCCAAAACCAGCTTTCAATCAAAATTTGTCATCTACTGACACAAAAAGATGTGAACTAACAAAAAGATAGAGGGACTATTTGCATGTAGCCCATGGGCATAAAATCTTCTTCACCTTCTCTAAAATCAATTCTATTCTTTGCTCCCCTCATTACCTTAGTAGCTTGATCACAACCCATAAAAACACTTGGGATTACTAGTCTTCCTCGATCAAAACTCCACATATTGACATACGAGAGAAACAAATTCCCCTCAGCAAACCACCTTCCAAACAAACTTGAACTAATTCTAGAGGAAGAATTACTAGGGATCCAAATACTCTTGTTAAGTAATCCCTCTGCTATCCACAATCTAAGGGTTAATGAATTCTTTAGAGCCATTTCTGCTATACCATGCAAGACTACAATACTTCAGAGACTTCAGTAAAATACTCACTTGGAAATCTCTTATCTGTAGTTCTTTTATGCTGTTTGGTACTCATGCCAAAATCCGCACAATCCTCTTAGTAAATGATCCTATTCAGAAAAGACTTCAAAATCTTTATTCGCATAAGGTGCAACTGAGAAAATCTTATAAGTTACATTCTGGTTTTTCTTTTCACATGCGAAACTTTTCATATCTCATTAATATGCAGAGTGCCACTACCTTCAACATTTAAAACCTGCGCCGTCGATCCTTTGAAATCATACGATTAAGGAATGAAAACTAGGCTGACTTAATATTCCTTTTAGCACGCTGGCAGTCAAACCAATAAACTGCCTCCATCTGTATGTTTCCTTCAAAGCTGGCGTTTCAAAATGGGCCCACGGATGACCAAGGACACGTGTCATTGACTCGTTAACTCGCTATACTTATCTTTCGAGCACCTTTCCATAGCGAGCTAACGATAACCACTGATCTTGCTTTGATCATACGGCAGATATTCAAAGCGACTTTTAAGAACACAATGGTGGGTCCCTCGCTTGTTAACTCGCTATACTTAACTTTCAAGCATTTATCCATAGCGAGTTAACGAGCACCGTCGATCCATACTTGATCTTGTGGACAGCAATGTACTGCAATAGTGGTGGGTCATCGCTTGCTAACTCGCTATACCTAACTTTCGAGCAATTTTCCATAGCGAATTAACAATGGCCTTTGATCCTGGTTTGATCTAATGATCAAAATTCTTTGTGTGCTTCGTACATGGGGAGTGGGTCCATACACTTCTGTTGCTGAGATGGCTGAACACGCTGGCACACACATGTACTCCTTTTTTATTTGTTAACGACATCACATGTTCTTGGCCTTGCCGCGTTTGTGACTTTCAGGTGGGTTGCCACATCGCTACCGACAAAAACACTAAATATTCGGCTAGCGACCTCCCGGTAGACAGACGCCGGGAAATAAAGCTCCACTTGCGCAGAAGTAAAAGCAAAATCTGCACAAGATTTCCTTCGGGATCCTCAAGAAAATTTGTAGTTATAATAGAAACGCCATGTTTTGCAATTGATCGAGCCCTCGATATGTCGCTATCGGGAAAGTGGTGTTCCATTCCGGCTAGCGATATAGCGACCTTTGATGGATTCTAAATTCTGGCGAGAGAAAACAAAACACCTACTGATTGAAAAACCCTTTCAATTAACGCTGGTGTCAGAGGAGGTGGCCGTGCACATTTATAATACTGCGTGGGAACTTTCGCGGTCATATCAGCCCTTTAAGAGAACACTGCACTTTTGCCAAAATCCAAGCATTCGCTATGTAGCCACCGGCGAGTCGCATGGATTTTTCCGATAGCGACTTAGCGAATGCCGAAAAAACTTGGACGCCGGTGACACCATTCACAGTTTTCTTCACGTGTGATTATTCTTGAAATTGACAAGCCTGGGACACATCACGTGCCAAAATTTACCTAATGTTAACACAATTCTTGGTGCTTGATTTCTCTTTTCAGTATCACGAACACGTGTCATCAAACTCGTTAACTCGCTATACTTATCTTTCGAGCATTTTCTCATAGTGAGTTAACAATGACCGTAGATTCAAAAGGATCCGACGGTGGGGTAAAACTAACTCAACATGGGCGGGAAAAGAATATTCGCTTATCCTTATTCTTTTAAAATTTTCGTGCTATGGAAAAAATTTAAATGGAATAGGATACAGAGTTTTAACAAAAATTTTCAAAGGCTAACAAAATATGACTTAGCTAGAAATCCTATTCACCATTAATGGATCTCAATTGGACAACGGAAAATTTATTACGCAAAAATTCAGACCAACACGGTAAACATGGTATAGTTGAAGGATTGATAAGTGTAGTCCATATCATTTAGAACAAAGGGGCATAAATAAGTGTTTAAGATGGTAGATGTTAGTGCAAGCAAGAACCCAAAGGGAACGAATACCAAAAAAGACAAGGAAGACATGATGCCTAAGACCACCTTCTTCTCAAAAGTGAGGCGAACAAGTGATACCAATATCGGCACAATGAACATGGTATAGTTGAAGGATAGATTGAAGGAAGGACGATCCCCCATGGCAAAGAAGATCTACAAGAGTAGAATTGTACACGCGTCGACTTTCCCTCCTACCTTGCCTTGTCCGGAATTGGTAATGGAATGTGCATCCCGGTTTGATATTATTACCAAGTCCATCATTTTTGATGAAGGGAAGAGAGTGTTGGGTAACATCAGCGGACAAGTGGTCGAAGAAGTATTCAATATTCCCCAGCATAGAGGAATGACGGTGGTAACAATGGATCAAATGACCAAGTTCTTTTAGGGTAACCAAGAGGCCTACTTCATTCATCTAAAACAAAATTGGTTACACGAAGGCAAGAAGGGAGTCACCAAGTCGTCAAAGCTCACCAAGTCAGATTTCAAACTGGACTACAGTGATCTTATTGTGCTTCTTATCTGAATCATGGGCGTGGCTCAAGGTATGCAATTCGAGAGCTGGATGTACTACTTTATTGATGAAATTGAAAATGGAAAGAGAAAATTTGATTGGGCTAGAATTATAAGTGAAAATCTAGATTTGCAACTTAGGACAGTGCAAAATCAAAAGCAATTCTATATGGGATCCTATCTTTTCTATCTAATTGCTAGACTATATGAAAATCTTGGACTTAAGGCCTTAGGAGTGATTGGCAATGGGCCAGGGCAATCTTTGGTGCATGAGTGCTATCCACAACTTCATTTGCACAACACCAAAGATTATAAGATGTTTTATGATGCCTTTGCCATGAAGACAGTAAGGATATTACAAGGGACACCTGCTAGAAAGATCTCAATGGAAGCGGAAGTAAACGTTAAGGAGTATGGGAGTTGGTTCATCCAATTTCCACAATTCACATATATTAGAGTGGCAGGAAGTACAATTTGTCCCAAGAGACTTCCAAGGTACCCATTCGACAAGATAGTTTTGATGGAGTTGGCTAGGCAACTTGAGCATTATGATAAAATGATGAAACTTATAGATGAGATAGGGATTACCTTCTCATTTGGAATAGGCAATGATACTTGCCCCAAGCAGTTGCGGAGAAAAAATTAGACCAATATCATCTAAGATGGTATAGAGCAAGACAGGGATTCGATCGTAATGGTCTTATCAAGGCATCTCACAAAAACACATTCAAACATATTACTACTACAGAAGATTTTTGAGCCAATGCACAGGATGACTTTCATGTGAGGAAGCTAGCTTTCTCAAGATTGTCAATGGGCATGATGAGGGCAATTAGATGGAGAGGCCTTGATATTCCCGATCAACTGGAAGATGATGAAAATGTGCTAAGAGAAGATTATGATACAGTGGATGGAACAAAATTGGGTCTAGTGGATTGGGATGATCATTAGGATCCTTAGAGGTAGTTACAAGGATAGTTGATCTACACACTGAGTCATGGTACAATGAGAAGTTGAGGCAATTACAAAGTCGAAGAGTACGCCTTACTTATGGGAAGATGAAATCGGAGGAAAGAAGGTCTAGCGAAGTTAGTTGGACAGAAAGGTGGGGGCACTAGCTAGCAACAAAGAGCAGTTAAAAGAAAGAAGAGAAATTTGGAGGTTGAGAAAAGTAAAGAACATCAGGAGCCTCCAACAAAGAGATAGAGTTCGACATCGTCAAGGGGGAGCATAATTGAGGCTAGAGGCCAAGAGGATAATACAAGGAGACAAGGGGTCTAGGTAGAGGTGAGCTCTGATTTGGAATCGAGTGGTTTCAGTGACAATATCGAGTACTCTCCTCTCTCAGAGAACCAACATGGAGATGATATGATAATCACTAGTGAAGAAGAGTATAGGCCAATTGATATTGAGGAAATAAGCCAGGCGCCTGAGGCTGTTGGTGATGCTTTGCTAGTCGAACTGAATCCAAATTTGGGGAGATGCATTGCACCACTATGGTTAAGGCAAATGCTTATGCCAAGAGGCGAGGTGGTGAATGTCCGAACAGTTGAAGATATTCAAGGGTTAGTGGAAAAGGAAGATAGCGATAAACAAAGACAAATTGCAAAAACGGTGGCAAAGGTAATTAGGAGTGATGAGGGTCACCAAAAAGATCAGATTGCTATACCAAAGGTTAGCAAGGCAATGGATGAGATTGTAGCTTAGGAGTATGAGATAGTTGAGCATAACTTGGGAAGAATCATAGATGACATGGAATGTGAGGAGATCCAGGAAGGCATGATTTCAATTAGAGAAAGATTAAGGAAGGCAAACGAGAGGATTGTAAAGTTGGAGGCCAAAAACAAGTATTGGAGAGATTGCTAGTCTATCCAACAGGTGCATTAGGCAACCCTTCTGCAAGAAAGCGGGAGCAACATGGAAGAGATATCGGCTCAGCTGTGCGAAGTCAAACATTGGACCAGTGATATAATTCAAGATGGGCGAAATTTCTTGCCTTCCTTTATCTCGACATTCAAGTCATTGGTGGCTATTAGAGACATTCAGAACATTTGAAGGGGAGTGGAAGGATTTCCTTCTAGTCAAGGACTTAGCCACTCCTAGGCTACATGCATTTATTGAGCTACCAGAGAGATATTTGGAGAGAACCAAGTTGGTAGATGAAGGAGGAATGAGTACAGTGGAGTCTTGCTTTGTTGCCTTGACCATCGGATTGAGGATACTTGAAGAGATACAAAATGAGATTGCACAACATAGTCCAGGCGTTGACACTTCCATTTCAACCATGCTGAGTGATGTTGGGGTTGCGCTTGAATTTGAAGATATCAAAGAGAACGTCAACGAGACAAAATTTGGGAGTTCAAGATGAAGCACATGCTTTGCCCTCCCATGAAGGAAGTCAACGACAGGCTAGCCAAGTTCATTGCCTTGGCTAAAAAGATGAAAGAAAATGGTAGAATTATATTAGAAGATCATTTGATGTAAACCCAAGCGGCAATTTCTCCGTTCTTTTGGATAGGATAGGTGTTTGATTCTGATTGGCTACCATTTTGATGCCTTCTCATTGGTTGCCACTTTTTTTATTTTTCATTTGTCCATTGATGAGGTGGCATCTTCTCATTGGTCGATGGGGTGGCAACCCTAATTAGGGTTTCTAGGATTCAATCTGGATTGTTGATTTTGCCTCTTAATCTCTACCTTTGGTTGTAATTTTGGCCCCTATATAAGGCCATTTGCTCTCATTTGTAAGGGGTTGAAAAAAATTGCTGCTTTAGATAATACCAAAATTGCTTCTCTTTATCATTATTGTGACTTGCATGGTGATTAAGAACACTTGGTGTTATTGCATGGTTTCTACTTTCAATAGTAGAGTTAAATTTCATTGAAGTTGTTAAAGTAGATTTTATTTCAAGAAAGTTGTTAAGAGTAAGAGTAGATGGATAGTTGTATGGTGATATTAGTGGATGTTTGATAGGGATCCATAAACTAGGCCACTAGCATCTTAGCGGTTTGTTAGGAAGCCTTGCATGGTAATCTAGTCTTTTTTTCCTTGAATCATTGCATCTATGGAGGTAGCGCCGTTGGTAAGCTTTCATTAGATTTGATCCCTGTCCATTTGTTAATCTTTCCATCCATAGGAGTAGAGGTAAAGTAGCAAGTAGTTGAGTAGGAGTTCATTTAAGAAGAAAGTTAGAAAAGGAGAAACATCATTGGTAGACATACCCTCCATCATCACCATCAACATCATTTGGCGCTCATATGCTTCACAAAGCCAGACATCATCACCATCACAACAAGAGTTCGACAATCCCTCAATGAACAATGTAAGGCCGCCTATGTGATTAACCAACAAATCACATTAATATAACTGAGTTAGTGTCGATAGGTGTAAGGAACCTTGGAGTTTTTCTCATGTTCTTTATGACTATTCACTTTTCAAGAGAGGGTTGAGTGTTTGATATTTTGTATCGAGTATTCAATTGCTATATGTTATGTAGTGGTACAAAATTGACATCAACATATTGCTCATATGGTCAAGTTTTATTAAGGTTGATAATTGTGATAATAGTTGTATAACTGATTCACCCCCCCCCCCCCCCCCCCCTCTCAGTTATATTGGTGGACTGTATATTCTAACAGTGAGTGCATATTTAAAGGCAAAAATCTTGAAACTAGGTGTTGGTTCCCAAAACTGCAGTTTGGAATCCTATGATTCTTGCCAACTCGATGCTGAGATATCCAACTGGTTATGGCCAACTTGACAAGATCAATCGGTTTGATCTTCTGCACTTCTGGCTTTGCAAGGCCAAGGCGGGTGCACCTGATCCTTAACAAATCACTTAAGTCCAAGATATTTATAGCAGATTGGTTAATATGCGAATACTATGAAAGTTCCAAATTGAAAGGATTATAGAAAACTTTTAAACTTGCAAATTATGAATTGAGAAAAATAAATGAATATATGAATGTGAAGGTGTTTCAAATAAAAATAACTATTTTGGATTATTGCAATAAATGAATCTATTAATTCTTCAAAGGAAAGATATGAAATTATTGCTAGCATATGGATTATGATTATAAGTTATTACGTACAACTTTATAAAGTTCTATGCACCTTAACCATAAATAATTTTGTAATCAAGATGCGACAAATCAAATATATAAACACAATTTTAAACTAGTCTAGAATGCGCTTTGACTCTGACATACTAGGCACAGATAAGGAAACAATTAAATATTTGACAATATCTATGATAATCGAGTTTAAAATGTTATAATTAACCCTATCCACTTATCTATCAAATAAATTATTTATACAATTAAAAATAATTATAAAAGACACAACTTAATAATATTTCCAACTCCAGAAATTAAATTATGCTTACTGATTATGCCAAAAATAAAATTGCAATAAAGACACTCCTTACGGATGATCCATCTATTGCAAATTTACACCAGAATCGCATAAAATTTTATTAGTAATCTAAATCCATGGGCTTTGCTCAATCATTCAATCTTTTCGCCAATAGAAGAAGATAATATATCAAATGTGCAATAATAGCTTGAGTATGTAATTTTTTTAGGAAATTGTATATAATATTGAATTGTGCATATTGTGTCGCCCTTTGTTTTTAACATCTGATATATATGTGTGAAAGGGTGCCAATATGAATCGAAACATCTCTCCGCACCTCCTAATCACAACTGCCTTCTAACCTAAACTGTAATAATAACTTAATGAATTACAATATGATATGAAATGAGGGTGGCTAGGAATATATAATAAGTTCTCTGAGATTTTTCAGTGAACTAAATAACAAATCCATAATTTGAAAAAGATCTCCTAGGTGGTATCCAAGACATAGGAATTTCTACATTCCACAATCTCTATGTATTTGCATTAACCGGCTATTCCCAAATGAGGAGCGATTTCGTAACTCCTATAACTTCAATCGATAACTCCACTTGTGTCTGGAATAGCTCCTTCCGCTCCTCCAAACCAAAGTTTCCAGGATAACCATTTTCGGGCATCTAAGACTTTCTCGCACAAGGTATTTCTTTTGTCATGGATGTAACTTTGTTTCTTTAGAAGAGAAACACATTGTGTATTTAGAATCACCGGGCTCTTCCATTAATTGTGACATCTGCAGGCATGAATGACGTGTCTTCATGAGATTATCATCTGGAAGTGCCCAATTCAAGAAAAAATTTCTAATTTCACCACTTCCATCTTGTAAGTCCACATGGTGTCTGCAAGAAACAAAAAAGTATCATTGTAATGTTTTGATAATGCTCTGAGACCTAATCGTGGCAGAAGTTAATGCTCAAGCATGAAGACTAAAAAGTGAAACATCTGTTCATTTGCGACTGATGGAGATTGTGTATGTCTTCCGTTTCTATTTCTTCATCAGATAAAACAATGACAAATTTTCCACTTCAGAATTCCTGTCTTTTATTTTATCGGGCTCGTCTTTTATTTTATCGGGCTCCTATCGAAATATGATCTCACATTAAACACAAATTTCATACACACCATCACTTCTGCGAGCCATTTCAAGACGAAGATTTTGTTCCGCTGTAGCAATACATCACCTATTGTTTGTGTGTCTTCACGACGTTAATATTGGATATGTTATTTATTTTGGAGTCCGAAACTTCTTTGTTGCTGCCACTGGATACGCACAAAATAGCATTGCTCCTTTCCAGGAATCTATGTGAATGAGTGACATGGAACCGTTGATCACTAAGAACCCATAGTGACTTGGCAGATGACATACGCATGGCTTCCAGCACTGTTTGTGACTCCTGTGTTGATAACCCTTGTCACATCATTTTTCCAATAAGGCTTTAATTATATATACTTTGCCCCTCTACTGATGTTTCTTCAATTTACTGACAGCCTGCACGACTCATTCAATGGACTCCTCGACCTTTTGCAGATTTACCTTCATCAATTGCTATCACACATTCAAACATGCTTGTGTTGTCACAATCACCTGCTTGTTCTGGGACCATCTTGTGCATGGCTATGTACAGCAGATGTATGTTTGATATTCACATGCTCCATGCTATTACTGAACAAATAGTCTGATAATACTCCCATAAATATGCTGAAAATATTTTGATCATTTCCAGATTTCATATGCTTCACCAAAGTTCATTCCAGTTTCTAAAACTGCCTTTCATTCAGGTTGTGCAGAGATATGCAGACACTTTTATTAAAACATCACAGATTAATAATGTACAAAATGTTTATGATTGCCGGCACAAGATTCACAGACATTGAGACTCATACCCTGCACCAAGCATGATATCCCTGTACCAGGAGGACCATACAAAAGAACAACTTCCTAGGGCCTTCATACTCTTGTCTAGAGAAAGATATAATCAATTTAGACATTGAAATTTGTTTTCTGATGTCATTCTCAACATATCTTCATAACTGCAGTAGTCAGATTTTCCTTTTCTTTGAGCACATTCTTTCACAAAGATGCTCACTTTGATGCCAGAAATATGAATCATTTCGCTCCCAAGGAAAAACTTTCTCAACCACCAAAATATGAAACATGTTGCTTTAACGATATTGTCTCTAACAGATAGTAAAAGTGGTTCATATAAGAAATCAAAATGGAGGTCCTAATTTTCAAATTAGGACTCTATCAGTGGCTCTGATTGGGGACATCTTCCCCTTGCATGCATAATGAGATTCCAGCTATCTCTGGAGGAGCATATTGAGCATCCATGCTTAACACGATGCAAGGTGAACTTGGGTGGTTCTGGGCCCCCCAAAAGTGAACACTGATTCTTTCCTCTATCGAACACTTGATTCTGATCATGTAACACTTTGGATCCCTTGAATATGGTATCATATTGTTCCTTACTAGAATCTGATCTGTTAGCAAATAAAAGACAATCATTACATGACGTGCTTTTTTTTCATAATTTGTTGAGGGTTAGAATTTACCTTTGCCTTGTCAATAGGATCATTTGAAGGGAAGTAAATTTCATTATCATTTAATCCAAACATCTGATCTCTTGCTTCACTCATTTGATCAGTATACATAGAAGAAAAATCCTTGAAAGAGTTATGATGAAAACTTAAAAGCATTTTTCTAAGCATATTCTTAACAAATATATTCAGAGAGTTTTCAGGGATACTTACCTCGGTATGCTGCTTATACTTCATACCTGTATTAAATCATCATTCTTATGTGCAATAATTATTATCTCTGTTTCATCAATGCAATATTTCACATCCAACTTTTGTTTAGCTTTTGAGAGATCAGCATGTACATTGTGTTCCTCATTATATAGAAAATCCCTCGAGTCATGCTTTTGATCAGTCATATAAGCATTTAGATAGATTTTCTCTGCTTGGATATCTTCTTGTGCATAATTCTTTCCACCTCCATTCTCGAAATGCATATCATCTCCGCCACAAGACTTTGAAGATAATCCATATTTAAAAGGTGTCACTTCACGTATATCTTCTAAATGCATATCATGAATTGTGTCAACGTCAAAACTATTAATAGACCTGCTATCTTCATTATGCTGATGGACTTGACTGCAGAGAAAATCCTCTTAAAAAAATGAATTCAAGAACATAGAGAATTTGAGCATACTTCCAGGAGAGTTTTCATCTGGCTCCTAATGTGTTCCATTACATATAATATCAGTACTAAACTGATCCTTTTGATAATCATATCATCAATTCCATCTAGACACCATGATTCATATTTGGAGGGGACTTCTTAATGTTCACAGACTTGTTTGTACAATGAATCATCTTCAAATGTTTCATCCCTTTAAGGCTGATCTGGAGCTTCATCAAAAGCTAAATCATTAGTTAGTTTATTCTGATGGGAAATGAAATTTTTTTGAACATGTTTCTTGATATACTTTTGGTATTCTGTTTCAAATAAATTAGAGATCTCTTCTACACTAAGAAAATCATCTTCCCTATAATCATCGGTATTGGATACTTCCATGCAAATTTCACCATTGATGGGCTCTTCCTCCATCTGATCTACAACTTCTCTTGCATCTGAAACCTTACTTAACTCATATGTTTCCTCAATTTTGTGCTCATTTTCTTCTGCTATCAACTCATCATTTACATGCTTGAGAAGGATAAGCAATTGAGGATCATGTAAGAGACCGAGTTTATCCATTCTGTTGAAAAGATGAGAGAATGAAGGTTTGCATTCTTAAGGTATTTCTTGATAGATGTTAAACATTCGCAGGAAATTTTTTACTGCAGGTCCTTCTTCTTGTTTCTTTAAGTTCATAAAAGGATCCAAAGGATCATCTCCAACATTACTAAGACTGTCGTTAAATATAAGGCCTCGCTGATCATAAGCCTCCTCTTTGGTTTTGCATTCACTGTCATCTGTTATTGCAAAAGTCTTATCATGGATGGACCCTTAAAAGATGATTTCTTCATTCGAATTTGAAACATCATTCACTTCTATATATTTTTCTTCATCTTTATCAGCTTCCTCTAATATTTGAAATAAAAGCTTCACATTAGGGTCCTTCGGCGAGATTCCCACTCACAAAGTTTTCTTATGAGTTCCTTGCGTGGAGGCATGATGTCTGAAGGTATTTCCCGAAAGATATTCACCATCCTTATAATCAAATGTGCTGCAGATTCACCTTCATATCTTTCCAAATTGAAAAATGTATCTAAAAGGTTCTTGTGTGCTTCCTCCATGTATTGACTTTGGTCTTCATACATATCATCTTCTTCCTTATCATGGAATACAGCAAGGAACCACTGCTCTGGATCCGTCCATGATGCAATATTTTGTGCGGGTAACGAGTCATATGCCTCCTTCACAAAATCCTTCAAGTTTCTAACAAAAAGCCTCATTGCTTGACCATCCGAATCTACCTTGTATGTATGCAGGAACCTATAGAAGGCATCCAAATGGTCGAGAGCAGATTCACCACCCTCTGCATAGAATTTAGGAGCAAGGTACAAAAGTTTCAAATATAAATTATTTGGACTGCATTGAAACCTTCTAAAGTCTGATGGCATAATCTCACTTGGAAAGCACTATCTTCTTTTCCGGGGCTGAAACATTTTGCAATAACAATGTCTGCTTTTTAAAAAATGAGAAAAGTACATTTCTCAGAGTCACTACCCTCAGCAGAGTCACTAATCATGTGGGCACTCCTTTTTTCTTGAAGTACCAATCAAAATTTTGTCGGAACACAATAGAGTCGCCACCTCCAAATAGAGGAAGTGAATTGTTTCCAAGAATTTGAGTTCTTCTCTCCAGTAGAGTATACCTCATCAAAGATCAAATCTGCATCCAAAGCTTAAAGAGAATATACAATGCTCTACAAGATAAAATCTCCACAAAGTAATATAGAAAAAAAATCATTAGAGATCAAAAACTTAAAGGAAATTAAATGCATTGTAAAAAACCTATTAATTTTAAATCTCAAATATATAAAAATGCTTTAACAAATTAAATAGAGTCTAACTCTTACTAGTCTGAAATCAGAAACTCTCAGGGTTGCAACTCTTACCTAGTAGAGTCGCCAATCTATTGGTTCCCAAAACTGCAGATTGAAATCTTACGAGTTTTGACAATTCGATGCTGGGATATCCAACCGGTTATGGCCAACTTGACAAGATCAATCAGTTTGATCTTCTGCAATTTTGGTTCTGCAAGGCCAAGGCACCAGTGCACCTGATCCTTAACAAATCACTTAAGGGCAAGATTCTTACAGCAGATTGGTTAGAATGCGAATGCAATGAAAGTTTCCCAAATGGCAAGGATTATAGAAAACTTTTAAACTTGCAAATTATGAATTGAGAATAATAAATGAATATATGAATGTGAGAGTGTTTCAAATAAAAATAATTATTATGGATTGTTGCTGTTAGGTGGATATTTTGCAACCGACAGTTTTGGGTAAAAATCTAGTCGCAAAATAGGATGACTAGCTAGAGCGTGTGAGACAAAGTCTCTCCTACCTTAAAGGGAAGGCTCCCCCTTCTCATCGTTCCTTGGATCAACGCAAGGTAAGCAAGAAGTCGAGAGATTTTATAAAATGGATGTTACCAATATCCTTTTTTCTTAGCTTTCAAGAAAGAATCCACTTACTCGTGGAGCGAGTAATGGGCAGGGTGAATCCCTAACTATACTTCTATCAAGAGCTGGATACAGTGATATCGATAAACCTTCACTAACTCAAAGACTAGCTGAAAATGTACCGGTTTGGCTCTAAGTCCGGTCGTACTTCTATATGGAAAAGCTTTACAATTAGGGCACAAAGACACCTAAAAGTAAGAATAACTTAACTATTTTGCGAATTAAGAAATAAGTATAAGCTATAGACAAAGCTTCTAGCTATACACTTCCACAATTGCTCCTAGTCAAAGCTTTGGCCCCAATTGCTTCTTGACTCTTATATATTCAATTCACAAGATACAATAACCAAAAACACAAGATAACATGAATCAAAGATAACTTAGATGAATTATAGACAAAGCTTATAACTCACACAAGTAACAATCTCACTCAATCAAAGTTAAGTCTCAAATGCTCCTTTGTATTCACTTTCTCCCAAAACAGTGCTACACAAACAAAGTTCTGCTAGCACAATTTCTCTAGAGCTCTCTTGTACAAAGATAAAGATGATTTTACAATGAGGGGGCACTTCTTTATATAGGCACAGGAGTTGAGAAAAAAAGTGGAGGAAAAAGTGGGAGCAACTCAACCAACTTTGACATAGTCTAACAATAGGAGAAAATATAGGGTTATATGCAACCGCACATGCAACTTGCATTACATCCTTTTACATACATGTAACTCGCATTACATGTAATTACACTTTTTCATGTAATGCATCCTTTTTCAACTACTAACATGAAATAAAAACAAAAACAACAATCTTAAAGATTGTTTCTCAGTGCCTTGAATTTGACGATGATGTCATGCACTGTGGGAAGATCAGCAATTTCCATGGTCTTTGATATGGTTTCTACTTTCATTGCATTTGCATACGTTGATTGCACAACTTTGGAATTTGCTGCTGTAGTATCTAACAAGTGTTTTGTCAAGGATTTACACAAGACAAACTTGTTCATTGTATGTGAACCAAAGTCTTTAGAATCTACATCAACATTGATCCTGATTGTATATTTTGAGTTTACTCTTTCTACTGCAATGAGATTACCAGATTCATCAATAACATGGCATCCCATTTGATCTAAATCACAAGTAACACTTGTTTCAACTGCTTGATAATCTCCAAAGGCCACCTGCAACTTTGTGATCAGCTTCCTCAATATTTCCTCTTTGTAACCAATTAGCCCTTGAAGTTTGAAGAACATTTCACATGAGGGAAGAATGTCACATGAGACCAAGGCATTCAGATCGAACTTTACCATTTCATCCCAATCATTGAGGATTTCCTTCAAGTTATCCACTTCTTGAGTCAAAGAAGAAATTAAGTTTCGTTCCATTTCATTCATCTCTTTGAGGCGCCTAAGAACAACAAATGTCTTCGTGATGGCTCGAACTCCTTCAGAAATGATTTCCTGTATCCAAGACTTGGTGGCTTCAATCAACTTTCTCTCCTTAGATGTTTGAGACATAACAACAACACTCTGACAAGATTGTTGCTGAATGATGTAATATCCCTAATTTTGACATATATTTTAATAATAAATAGATAATAATAAATATTATAATTACATTATGAAACCAATGAAGATTATAATATATTCACATTTGAATATATATAATATTAATAACTAATGATAATAATAATAAATTGATTAATAAACTAATCAATATAATATTATATATATTAATGATACAAGAATTAATATAAACAATAATACAATATGGTATTATATTTATAATAACATATATTTAAATATGTTATAATGACATATAATATTATATAACATATTTAAATTAAAAAAAAAAAAAAAAAAAATATATATATATATATATATATATATATGATAACAATAATATTTAAATAACATATAAACAATACATGATATTATATATATATATATTAACATAACTATAACCAATCAATCTCCAAACCGATGAAGGGTCATGTCTTATTGGCAAGTTTGAATATTTTGCTCACCATTCAAAGGGTGGAATGAAGCGTTGAGTGGGAAATATATATATATATATAAAACACCAAATGATTGGGAGGAATAGGGAACTACGAAGGAGAAAAGCAGGACACGTGAGGATACAATACCAGTTTAATACCAATGAATGGAATAGAGTTTGTATGCGCATTAAACTTACCGCACGCTGATCAAAGTGAGAAGACACCGGCTTGGGAGATCGTGGACTCGGCACAGGGGTCAGGAAAGTAAAGACATTGAAATAATACAAGCCACTACAATTTGCAGTCAACTGTGGGGAACCAGCCACGTCGGTACAGAGCAGCGTCATTACACACAATGCAATAATCATAAATTCATTACTATTGTTTCAACTTTATCGATAGGAAAGAGAGAATAAAGTTGATTTAAAGGGATATAAAATTATTAATAGGAAAAGAATATAAAGTTGATATACGAGAGGTCCCTAACTATAAATATAATTCATTTCACATACAAGTTATCAATCTATATATATATATATAAAATTATTCAAAACGACTTAGAATTTCTTGAAGAGAATTACAAATTCTATATAATTCCAAGTATAAAATGAATATTTGAAGTCTTTAAATTGGAACTAAGAGCAATTTGAGATACAGCCCTAAACAGGACATTACAAGTGGTATCAGAGCTTGATCTTGCCATCCTGGAAATATAGTAAATGAAAAAAGGAGCAAAAATGAACGAACAATTATCTAATGAAATTAGGAATGTTATGGAACAGACAAACCAAACATTAGCAGAGCAAATAGAAAGATCAAACCAAGCACTTCTTCAAGCACTGCAAAACATGTGAAATTCCATAAACAATCTTAAAAACAATCATTCTAGTGGAAGAGACATAAGTTCAAACCATTCAGAAAATAATGGAGCTTCATCATCTCAAGTACCCAAACCCCCTTTCTTACCTCGGGAGGACCCCTCGATGGAAGGAGAGGGACAAACAACCAATAATGCTATTGAGAATGCAAGAGCTTATGCCAGCCTTGAACCAGAAATCTGAGAGCTAGTAACATTTAGAGAATTCTGTGAAGCCAACAAGCAAGAAACTCCTAGGAGAGAAAGAAGACCGCAAAATCGAGATCTTAAAAGCAAAGTAAATAAAGTAACACTTCCAAATTTTGATGGATCGGACAAGACCACTGCACGCGCTTGGCTACAAAAATTGAACACTTATCTTACCCTTAGCCCGATGACAGAAGAGGATGCACTTCAATTTGCTATCCTTCACTTAGAAGGCACGACACATGATTGGTGGCATCATTGCCTTGTTACTCAAGGACACCAAAATATTACTTCTTATGAAGAATTCTCTCAAAAACTCATTAAAAGGTTTGATAGAAAGCACCCTCAAGAAGACTTTAGAAAGTTGACTCAAATCAAGCAACAAGGATTAGTTGAAGGTTATATAGCCGAATTCCAAAAACTCTCAGTCAGAGTTACAGGAGTAGATAATGACAGACTCACTTGTGTTAGAAGTTGTAATCTTTCCTTGGTGTATTTATAAACCAAGGTTAGACCCCCTTTATTTATTATTATAATATATTAGGATATAAGCCAAGGTATCCTAATATATTTCTTTTTTGTCCTTTTTCCACTACATCTTATTTTGTCATCTAGTGGAATATGTGAGGATAAATATGTATTGTAATTTCTAATTTTAGATTATTCCTCCTTAAGAGGAATTTCACACTTGGCCTCACACACATATGAATGGTGGCATTCATAGACATGGGAGTTACATTCCAACTCCTCTCTCTCATCTCTATTTAAGAGATGACCCTCTTCTCTCATTTAACAATGAGGTTTCTTCCTCTTCTCATTATTGTATGAGCAATTGCTCTCTTGCTCTTTCTCTTTTTCTTCTTAGGCTTTTCATGCCTCATTCATAATGTCACAAGGGGTTTTCTTTGCTTTCCCCTTTCCAAATATCTTGTCTCATGGTGTTGGAGCTTGAAGCTTTCTCTCTCCTATTTTATGGTAATATCTTTTCATGCATTTACTCACTTAGATTCTTTCCTGGTTTTGCTTATTTACAGATTTCCTTTTTCATTTCTAACAACTTGTTTGTGGAAGGACTAAAAGATTCACTAAGCGGGTTGGTCAGTGCTCTTAAACCAACATCTCTTGATGACGCCATTGAAACAGCTTTGAGATTAGAAATTTCATCATCAAGTTGTAGACCTTCAAGCAACCATAGCAAACCATTCCACGATACAAGTGAAAAGCACAAGCAAGAACTCCCAAAAAGAAAATGTTTTCACTGTGGTGAGGACTTTGAAAAGGGTCACCTATGCCAAGATGAGAAAGCTCGAAAACAACAAGAAGACTTAAGAAGGAAGAAATTATGTTTCAAATGCAAGGAATCATGGGAACCAGGACATAAATGCGGGAAGAAAAGTCAAGTTCATAGAATAGAGGAAATACTCAACCAAGAATTAGAAGGGACAACACCGAAGAAGATGAGATATGATCAAGGGAACATCAATAACATTCAGTCAATGAATAGAGAGGGAAGCCAATGGAGCTTCGAGGAAGTTCAACCATAGTTAAAAATATGAAATTGTAAGTTTTCTTAATTAATGTAACCATAAAGGTGTAAAATTGATTATTTGAGAAATGATTTAGGGATTTCAAGTAGCTTTCCTATAGAGTCTACAATCAAGGAAGGTCTATAAGACGCCTTATTGTAGTACTCGTTAAGGGAAAGACTATATAGAAACCCTACCGTATATAGCTTTCCTATGGAGTCTGCAATTAAGGGAGGTTTGTTAAGACACCTTATTGTAGTACTAGTTAAGGGAAAGGCCACATTTAACTTTCCTATGGAGTCTGCAATTAAGGAAGGTCTGTTAAAACATCTTATTGTAGTACTAGTTAAGGGAAAGACTATAAGGGCACCTATCCTTCCTATGGAGTCTACAATCGGGGAAGAGCTGCTATGATACCCTATTGCAGTACTAGTTAAGGGGAAAATAGTAAGGGAACCCTGCCACTTTCCTATGGAGGCTGCAATCAGGGGAGAACACCCTATCGTAGTACTAGTTAAAGGGAAGATAGTAAGGGCACTCTATCAACTTTCCTATGGAGTCTGCAATCAAGGGAGAGCGGTTAGGACACCCTATTGTAGTGCTAGTTAAAGGAAAGATAGTAATGGCTCCTTTTCACAAGAACCTTTCTAGCCAAACAAGCAATCCACTAAGTAGACCACCTCGTGTGGATGCCTGACACCCACCACTGGGGCCAAGGGGGGCCAAAGTTCCGCTCTTGGGCTTAGGTAAGAAGAATAAGATTACCCTCTAAGTAAACCACCTTGATGGATGTCACTGGTTGCCATCAAGGCTAGGAGGGCCAAAGTTCTGCTCCTGGGTTTAGATTGGTTAAGTTAAGGCTTGACATAATGTCAGCTTAATTCAGTTAAGAATCTGCCAAGTAGACCACCTTGATGGATGTCACTGGTTGCCATCAAGGCCAGGAGGGCCAAAGTTTTGCTCCTGGGCTTAGATTGGTTAAGTTAAGGCTTGACATCATGTCAGCTTAATTCAGTTAAGAATCTGCCAAGTAGACCACCTTGATGGATGTCACTGGCTGCCATCAAGGCCAAGAGGGCCAAAGTTCTGCTCTTGGGCTTGGTAGGAAATTGGTTCATAACTAATTTATCATGACTAATCTTTTCTTTGGAGCTATTATATACATGTACATGCTAATAATTGTTTGTGTTGCAGGATCTATGATCAAAAGGTGTACTAGGGAACTATATATTATAAATCATTCCCTTTACTCAACTTCATTGTGAAAAATTATAAAGAATGTATAATGTGTCTGCATCGTGTTTGCTTTGTGTCTTCATCTGTCTGCATCATGTTTGCTTTGTGTGTTCATTCATTAAAGATGTATGTTTTATGAAATCTTCTAGGCTTTTGTATGAAAATATGTTTTTTGTCTATAAAAGAGCTGGTATATGAATGATTTTGCTTGAGGACAAGCAAATTCAAGAAGGGAGGGCTGTAATATCCCTAATTTTGACATATATTTTAATAATAAATATTATAATTACATTATGAAACCAATGAAGATTATAAAATATTCACATTTGAATATATATAATATTAATAACTAATGATAATAATAATAAATTGATTAATAAACTAATCAATATAATATTATATATATTAATGATACAAGAATTAATATAAACAATAATACAATATGGTATTATATTTATAATAACATATATTTAAATATGTTATAATGACATATAATATTATATAACATATTTATATATATATGATAACAATTATATTTAAATAACATATAAACAATAAATGATATTATATATATATTTTAACATAACTGTAACCAATCAATCTCCAAATTGACGAAGGGTCATGTCTTATCGGCAAGTTTGAATATTTTGCTCACCATTCAAAGGGTGGAATGAAGCGTTGAGTGGGAAATATATATATAACACCAAATGATTGGGAGGAATAGGGAACTATGAAGGAGAAAAGCACGACACGTGAGGATACAATACCAGTTTAATACCAACAAATGGAATAGAGTTTGTATGCGCATTAAACTTACCGCACGCTGATCAAAGTGAGAAGACAACGGCTTTGGAGATCGTGGACTCGGCATAGGGGTCAGGAAAGTACAAGGCATTGAAATAATACAAGCCACTGCAATCTGCAGTCAGCTGTGGGGAACCAGCTACATTGGTACAGAGCGGCGTCATTACACACAATGCAATAATCATAAATTCATTACTATTGTTTCAACTTTATCGATAGGAAAGAGAGAATAAAGTTGATTTAAAGGGATATAAAATTATTAATAGGAAAAGAATAAAGTTGATATACGAGAAGTCCCTAATTATAAATATAATTCATTTCACATACAAGTTATCAATGTATATATATATATATATATATAAATAAATAAATATTCAAAAAGATTTAGAATTTCTTGAAGAGAATTACAAATTCTATATAATTCCAAGTATAAAATGAATATTTGGAGTCTTTAAACTGGAACTAAGAGCAATTTGAGGTATAGCCCTAAACGGGACATTACAAATGACCTCGTTTAGGCGAGAGACCTCCTATTTCAATTGATTTTTCTTCTCCCATAGCTCATCATTGCTCTTTGATACATTAGCCAATGCATCTTGAGCATCTTGCAAACAACTCAAACGTGATTGCTTTCTGATTTCAACCTTGGTAAACTTGTAACTAGAACGAGTAAGTTCCTCAACAGGTTTGTCCACCAAGGGCTCAACAACTTCAACAAGTTTGGTTTTATCTGAATCAACCAAAATTCTTGAAACAATCTTATCTTTCAAAGATTTGGACTTGGTCTTCTAATAGGAAGATTGTCAGGAGGAACAACTACGTTTCTCCTTTTCGTTGTTACTTTGCTTAACCATGCTGGTAGGCTGAAACCTTATCCATAGAAGCAGATACAGTGGAAACCATTGGCATTCATCCTGATTGTATTTCCATTGTAACAAAACAAGATTCAGTCTGCACAGCTGAAGGCATAGGAACATGCTGAGAAGATTCTGTCATAAATAGCTCAAAACTTGTCAAAGATGTATCAAGTTGGGAAACTTGACCACTGGTAAGAGTCAGAAAATCCTCAAACACATTTGCTAAATGTTCATATTGTTCATTTGCAGGAATGCGAGGAGTAGCAGAAGAAATAGGGAGAGCCATTGTATTGATTTTCGAGACTGGAATAGGAGTGAAAACAGTGGAAAATGAATCCACATCGTCGTCTACTTCATGCAGAAAAGACTTCATGTATAGACGCTGGACAAGTTTGTGCAGGCTTTGGGGGAGATATGATCATGACTTCCCCTTCTTCGTTTGAAGATTCTTTATTTGATTTTGTCTCCAGTTCTTCTTCTGATTCTTGAATTGGTTCAGAGATTTGAGATGATTTGGCTCCTTTTCCACCCTTAAATTTGAATTTGAGGGAACCCTTAGCATCAGAGGATGAGGCACCATCTTTTCCTGTGATTTCCAGTTGTGACTTCCTATTAGGAGGACCAAAACTTCCACAATCCAAGCCCATCTTAGGATTTACTCTTTTAAGGCCTTTATTTTTCAATCATTAATTGGTGTTCACTAAAATGGATTGAAATCTATCCATGATAGATGTACCTTCCTTTTGTTGCCACTGAATAGGAAAATGGCACTTCTTATCAAAGCCAGCTTGATGAAATTCCGGATCAAGGATGTTGCCATCATCTTCAACTTGGAAATCTAAAGGGATCTCCAACATGTTAAGATTGATTATCTACTGCAGGGTTAATTTGCAGTAGTCCATCTTCAAGATGTCAAGCTCTGTCCTCATATCAATCCAGATGTCCTCGATGCGATGAACATGAGTGTAAGCTCTTTTTATTTGAGAATTCATCTCTTGGTAATCAAAGTCAAATCTGGCCTTGAACTTCTTCAAGGTGATCAACTGCAACTCTGCTTCCATGTTCTTTGCTTTAGGTACAAAAATGATCAAATAGTTGTCAATAGCCAAAGGTTTAGCTGAAGTAATGCCGAAACTAGGCCTGTGCATAGCATGCTGATCACACTGCACGTCTATGAGCTGTCTAGCTAACTCTATCAAAATAATTCGATCTATACCATAGCTAGGTAAGGTATACGACTCACCTTTGAAATATCCAACTCTCAAGTATGTGAAAGTTGGAAATTGAATGAAAATACAGCCGTACCGGTTCACCTTTTTCCATGCCGCATCAGATACTCTTTTGACAGATGATTGTTTATTGAACAAGCATCGGAAATGCCCAAAGAAGGCATCTTGGACTCTTTTGTAATGGAATTTTCTATTTACCAAAGTGATTTGGTCATAGTAATCCCAAATGGGAACCTGAAGACGATTTCCCTTGGTTGAGAGACTAGAGAAAGATCCCATGGCAGCAACAATGTAAACAAGGTAAGAGTTCATGTAGAAGGGCGCTGAAGTTCCCACGTTGCCTATCTGCTGACAAAGTGCGGTATTGATGAGCTCTCCCCTAAAGATGTGTTCTTTCTTCTCCATTATATGAAAGATGAACTTATACTTCCATGGTGCAAAATCAGTAGAATCTTTGAGACCGCAAATTCTGCTGAGAAGGATGATGAGATACTTATATTCTTGTTTGAAGTTAGATTGATGAACGGTCTTTGGCCATCTGGAGAAATTGTTCCTTTTATTGTCTAACCAGTAAAGGTTGACAAATTTCTGATAATCACCCTTTTGCCCATTCCAACATGCCAGCGATGGTTCCTTGGTTAAATTTGCATATTCTGCTTTATGTGGAACCTTGAAGATTTGTTCAATGACCTCAAGATCAAGGCTAATGATAACCTTGCTGTTAGCGTCTTTGATAGTCTCTCTCTTTGGAGTAAACTGCCGTGCACATCCAAGAACAAAATCAGGTTCTATGGTCGCCATAGGAAATGTAGACACCAGGTGAATGTTACTTCTCTTGATACGCTCCATTTCATGGCCAGCTGGAGTTTCAACTTTTTGCAAAAAATCAGCCACATCCACATGACCAATCTTGTCCATTACATTATCCGATATAGATATGACTGATGAGGGAGCTGCATGAGCCAACTCTTTATCATATTGATATTTCATTTTGCCTTTGGATTTTGATGTTGAGGACATTTCTTGTGCTTGTACTACAACACAAAAATTCCAAAACATAAATACATGATCAGATGGAATCGCCATACAAGTTGATTTGTGATCAACAACAAAGATTTGGAAACAAATTGGAGACTTTGAAGATCCGATGAAATGATCTCAAAAAGAAATCATATGCATATGCAATGAATGAAAATGAAATGAATGAAATGCAGAATGAAGTGTTATGGTGGAAAATGGAAGATGGAATGAAATGAGAATGTGTAAAGATGGAACACATGGGAATGCGCGCAAATGAAGATTGCTGATTTCAAATGTGACTTAGGGTTTTCAAGGCATTATTGCATGAAAAATGAGTACATGTAAGTGCAACATGTAACAAGAAATGAAAGGTGAGATGAAATGTGAATGCGGATGGAGGATGCACTTTACATGTAAGTGCGAAGGGAGGATGAGATGGAAAGCATGGAAAGATGCGAAACATATATTTGCTCATGGAGGCACAAATGCATATGGACAGATGGAAATGGAAAATGGAAGAGGGAAAATAAGCTTTATAGTCACCTTTGGTAAAAAGATGAAGTCAAAGTACATGAAAGATGAAAATGACATCTTTTTGACTTTTCAAAAATTGATTTTTGATCAAAATTGGCCCTTTTGGATGCAATTACACATAAGGCATTTCGTGTAATTGTATCGTACGAATGGATGCGGAAAGTAAGATGAGTGAAAATGGAAGCGGAAAATGAGATTACATGTATATATAGATGGTGAATGAGATGAAAAACATGTAATCGCATTTGTTGAATGAGAGGTGAGGTGTTGTGACACGGAAATAGAATGTGGAACGTGATGATACTTTTGCATGAAGTAAAGCAACAACAAGCTCTTGGGAAAGAACTTGTGACTTCTCCAAAGTGGAGAAAATCGGCAAGCAAACACAAAACACAAAAACACAAAGAAAAACGTACCTTTGAAAAGTGACTCAAACATGCCAAGATGCAAAGCACTTCAATACACAAATTCGAAATTGGAACTTGGGAAAGAAGCAAAAACATGAAAATGAACAAAATCTTCATTTTTAAAGGAAAAATGCGCTTTCCGTGGCATAGATTTCAACAAGTGGCAATCAGCAAGATAAGCACAAATTAAATAGCAATAAAGAAGAAGTCCACTTACATGAAGATTAAGTGCCAAAAATGAAGGAGAAAGATGCTCCAATGTTGAAAAATTCTCCAAAAATGCTAAGACTTTTTCCAACTTTGTAAATTCAAATGGGAAAGGGCATCAAACAAGGAATTCTTGTTAAAAGATACCAAAATGTGCCCTAAGAATGCTCCAAGATCCAACGTTTTTGGGATGCATGTGCTTGGAACATTTTTGGTCAAAAACGTTTTTCACCAAGATGCATGAACAAATTGATTTGATTATTAATCATCAAATCATGCACCAGCATGCAATGTAATCACCAAATAAAGCCAAACTAATTTGTATTGGAGCAAAAATATTGATAAAACAGAGTTATTTGCTTATTTCTCCAAAAACATGCCCTAGAAATAATGCCCTAAAAATGTTATAATTTTTTAACATCTGATATATATAAGTGTGAAAGGGTGCCAATATGAACTGACACATCTCTCCATACTTCCTAATCACAACTGCCTTCTATCCTAAACGGTAATAATAACTTAATTAATTACAATATGAAATGAGGGCAGCTAGGAATATATAATAAGTTTTTTGAGATTTTTTGGTGAACTAAATAACAAATCCATACTTTGACAAAGATCTCCCAGGTGGTATCCAAGACATAGGAATTTCTACATTCCACATTCTTTGTGTATTTGCATTAATCGGCTACTCCTAGATGAGGAGCGATTTCATAACTACTATAACTTCAATCGATAACTTTGCTTGTGTCTGGAATAGATCCTTCCACTCCAAACCAAAATTTCCAGGAAAACCATTTTCGGGCATCCAAGACTTTCTTGCACATGGTATTTTCGGGCATCCAAGACTTAAATAATCGAGCTCTTCCATTAATTGTGACATCTTTAGGCATTAATGACACGTCTTCATGAGATTATCATCTGGAAGTGCTCGATTCAAGAAAAAATTCTTATTTCACTGTGTCCATCTTCTAAGTCTGCACGGGGTCTGCAAGAAACAAAAAAGTATCATTAGAATGTTTTAATAATGGTTTTAGACCTAACCATGGCGGGAATTAATACTCAAGCACGAAGACTAAAAGGCGAAACATCTGTTCATTTGCAACTGATGGAGATTGTGAATGTCTTCCGTCTCTATTTCTTCATTAGATAAAATAGTGACAATTTTCCACTTCAGATATCCTGTCTTATATTTAATTGGGCTCTATCAAAATATGATCTCACGTTAAACGCAACTTTCATATACACCATCACTTCTGCGAGCCATTTCAAGAGGAATATTTTTGTCTGCTAGAGCTATACATCACCTATTGTTTGCGTGTATTCACGACGTTAATATTGGATATGTTATTTATTTTGGAGTCTGAAAATTTTTTATTGCTAAAATAACATTGCTCCTTTCCAAGAATCTATGTGAATGAGCGACATGGAATCGTTGATTATTGAGAACCCATAGTGACTTGGCAGATGACATATGCATGGCTTCCAGCGCTGTTAGTGACTCCTGTGTTGATAACCCTTGTCACATCATTTTTCCAATAAGGCTTTAAGTATATATACTTCTTTACTAATGTTTTTTCAATTTACTGACAGCCTACATGACTCATTCAACGGACTCCTCGACCTTTTGCAAATTTACCTTCATCAATTGCTATCGCACTATCAAAGATGCTTGTGTTCTCACAATCACCTGCTCGTTTTGGGACCATATTCTTTGTATGCGGATTGCTTTATCTTGTGCATGGCTATGTACAGTAGGTGTATGTTTGATATTCACATGCCCTATGCTATTACTGAACAAATAGTTTGATAATACTCCCATAAATATGCTGAAAATATTTTGATCATTTCTAGATTTCGTATGCTTCACCAAAGTTCATTCTAGTTTCTAAAACCGCCTTTTGTTCAAGTTGTGAAGAGATATGTAGACACATTCATTCAAACATCACAGATTAATAATGTATAGAATGTTTATGATTGTCGACACAAGATTCACAGATATTGAGACTCAGACCCTGCACCAAGCATGATATCCCTATACTAGGAGGACCATACAAAAGAACAACTTCCTAGGTCTTTCAGATTTGTCTAGAGAAAGATAAAATCAATTTAGACATTGAAATTTGTTTTTTGATGTCATTCTCAACATATCTTCATAACTGCAGTAGTTACATTTTCCTTTTCTTTGAGCACATTCTTTCACAAAGATACTCACTTTGTTGCCAGAAATATAAATCATTTCACTCCCAAGGCAAAACTTTCTCTACTACCAAAGTATGAAACACAAAGCTTTAACGATATTGTCTCTAACAGATAGTAAAAGAGGTTAATAGAAGCAATCAAAATATAGGTCATAATTTGTGAAAATTAGGACTCCACCACTAGGGATAGACAAAATAAATGAAATATTTTATACATTCCTTGATAATGGAAAACTGAAAAAGGAATGGAGATATCTGCTGAACAACATATTGCATCATGCAATAGACATTCCTGACTTCTTCTAGGATAATTGGGTAAGACCTGTACTGAGCAGAGTACATGGTGAATATATGTAGCCTCATAGGCCCTACAAAGTCAGAAAGCAAGTGATCCAGAGGACTCAATGGCTCTAGGAAAAAACTAACAATAGGGTAGATTTCGCTCAATGAAGCTATCAGAGTCACTGGGTCAAGAAAGGAAGGACGATCAATTGCCATCGATGACATACCTGACCCTAAAAAGAGAATTGTTGCAATGGTGATAGCCTATCGAATCTACTACTCCAATAAGGAGAACAATGTATCTAGTGGAGAAGCATACGATGCATACCAAATCATCCATAACCATGCCCCACTTGACCTAAGTGGATGGTGGCACAAACAATTGATGATTAACCTGACGAAGAGCAAAGAAAACTACAAACTACACTCATTCATTTATGGAGCCATTCTGGTATGTGTATCTTTTTACTTCAAAAGAGAATATCTTGAATGGTCATCATTCAGTTGGCTAAAGGATATGCTTATCTTCGAACAAATTTGCAAAGTGTATATGCTACTAGGAGACAATAGGGATGATTTGTTTGTCATATTTCAATGGATTCCAAAGGGTTATGCAGAGAAAGGAAAGGATACCCTTTAGCCTAGTGGAAGAGTATAAGAATGAATTGTGTTTCCTAGCACGCACAAACTTTTGCATAATACATGCAACAGAGCCCAGAACACACTAGTTGATGACATTCAAATATCAAATGATGAAAGAAGATGTTGGACCCTTTATTGAGTTACTTCAGTCAATGCCCATTGACTGCATGACACGAGCACAATGAGGAGTGTAGTTGTCAAACTTGAGAAAGATAAGGATCAAGCCAATGAGGAGGGAAGAAAAGAAAGCAAAAAGAAAGGTGGAAACAAATCTCAAACCGGTACAAGCAAGAAGACGAAGATCATCGGTCAAGAGACACCAAGCCCAAAGAGACAGACAGATGTAGAGATGAATATTGACTTAGGATGAGAATCATCCTTGCCTGAACTTGAGATGATCACAGAGGAAACAACCAAGAAGAACAAGAATGAAGATAAAGCAAAGAAGAAGGAACCCACTTCAGTTCATTAGAGATCTAACCCATCTATGGGAGAATCATCATCAAGGACAACCAAACCTGTGAAATGATATAGCGCACAATGGTAATTACCATACAATAAAGTATAGATATCCACTCATGAGTGAGAAAGATCAAAACAGTGTTATTAGTGCTATTCTACTTAGCGTGAGAACTTACAGTAGAACACCAACATATGTGAAAGATGAATTACTGAAGGAGCTAGTGCCTATCATAATAAAAAGATGGCAAGTTGGAATCGTAAGACTAAAAGGAATTCTAGATGATGCACTAACCAAGGTTAGACTAGAATATGCACCATCAGAGAGGACATATGTAGAAGCCTATATTGATGAATTTGCCACTTAGGAGAACATTGCATTGGTCGTCATTGGCAGAGAGAAAGAGGCATTTGAACAAGCAATAGGGTGTTGGAAGACTATAGAAAAACAAATGGAAATAATTTGCGCAAGGAACCAGGGATAGAAGACAAAGCTCACACATAGATCGATCTAGAAGACAAGGGAATTTAGATACAAGAAAAGAAAAAGAAAATTAAGCCAATTGGATCCAGCAGGGCAGCTGAAAATGAGGGATACATTGAAGAACTCCTAGAGATACCTGTTAAATTCAACCCTGTCACATCACCAAGGAGAGTGGAAGATGCAATTGCTTGTAGTGGAGTTGCACCAGAAAGAGAGAAATCACGTGAGCTGATTAATCCACAAACTATCTCAGCAATAATTGAACAAACAAAATAGGTAATTAAAGACAAGTTGCCTGAAAGGGACGACTCATCACTTGGAGAAGGACAACCTGCAAGTATGGAAGGGACATAGGTTTGATCCCAAAAGTTCATTAACACAGGAAGATGTACTACCACAAGTAGTCAATCCAAATGATAATGTTACTAAAGATAAGAGGAGTCCAAAAAGGGACATGACATAAATAGTCCAATAGGAATCTGTACAAGGTGTTACACAATAGGAAGTTGATCCATTGGTCAAGCATGCTACTCAAGACAAGTCAAGAATGACTTTTGACACCACTCAAAGGTCTTGGAGCTCGATAAAACTCAAATCTACAAAAAGGAAACTCCAACTAGACAAGGATGAACTAGAGCAAAGAAAGGAGAAGAGGAAAAGGCGAAGATTGCCATCCTCGTCATCATCATCTTCAAGCTCGGAAGATGAAGGAGCATTGTTTGAAAATGATGTCCAAGCAGTAGGAGACTTCATCAAAGTCCAAGAAGAGCTAGAATTGAATTCTAGAAGACTAAAGGAGATGAGCAACAAAGAACTTGATCACCATTACAAGATTGTTTGAAGATTCAAGATATTGAGATTGTCTAGCAAGAAACAAAAACAAGCTCAAGCGCTGATAAAATCACGAGAAGTGATCAATGGGCTAGTCATTGATGCTAAGTATGATATAGATGCCTATCTCATAAGTCAACTTGAGCAATTACTTATAATTGCAAATATTGATGAATCAACTGGTGAAATTGGCACAAGGAACAAAGGGAGAAGCCCACACAACTGATTGAGCAACGCACAAAGGAACTTGCACAAGCAAAGGACACAACAATAGAATTGCTAAAGGATGTTTCGCCCATTCTATAGAAGATGTTAGACTTGCAAACTTACATGACGCATTTGGAGAGTACCATGAAGAAAGCCCTAGTCATTGATGCTAAGTATGATATAGATGCCTATCTCATAAGTCAACTTGAGCAATTACTTATAATTGCAAATATTGATGAATCAACTGGTGAAATTGGCACAAGGAACAAAGGGAGAAGCCCACACAACTGATTGAGCAACGCACAAAGGAACTTGCACAAGCAAAGGACACAACAATAGAATTGCTAAAGGATGTTTCGCCCATTCTATAGAAGATGTTAGACTTGCAAACTTACATGACGCATTTGGAGAGTACCATGAAGAAAGCCCATGAAGAACTATAGGCTACACAAACCTCATTTGACATCATGACAAGTTCTACAACTATGTATACCAATCAGATATAGGAAAATCTACATATAATCAGCATGATCACAGCAGAGCAACATGAGAGAACCTCTATGCTCTTTGAACTACAATGCTTCCTATCCGCAATGATAGGAATTATCCAAGAGCATGTAAAAGAAGCAAAGATATTGCTAATCCATTGGCCTCGTGGATACCATCAAAGAAATGGAGATCCGACTACCAGAGGTCACAAGCCTAGCTCTGTCACTCAAAAAACTCTACAACTCATGCAAGACACATTTGGATGTTGCGAAGACAATGTACCCAAACATCCTATGACCCTTTGTCATTGATGACAAAAAGGGGGAGAATATTCAAAAGAAAAAAGGGGGAGATATCGAGTATACAGGTAAGATGACAAAAAGGGGAGAATACACACAAGAAAAAGAGATGATTATCAAAGAATACAACATAAGAGAATAGGCGAGAGGAGAGAAGAAAATAAATAAAGTTGAGAGCATACAATATAGGAAGGAGTCAATAAGGGGGAGTATATAAATGTAGAGCAATATAAGTAGAACAGTGAACAAGAAGAACAAAGGAAGAGATGAACAAAGACAAGGGGAGTTACAATGACAATAATGAAGAAAAGAAAAAGGGAGTACTATACTTCTGGTTAAATCCATCTGCCAATGAAGGTTCTACCGGTATCAGTCTAAGGAAAGTTCAAACACAAAGATGAACAAATCAAGAAGCATCATAAGTGTTGCTGTCAATGCCGAAGGGAGAGATTGTTGACCCTATAGGTCTCATTGGCATTAAGAAGGGTAGTTGCTGTTGTAAATGTCTTGCACACCAAACTGTTGTCATTGATTCGCAACCAGTTGAGTATGAAGTATACCATCTCATGATCACCGATAGACATCTACATCGGTCTGCATGGAGATGGAGAGAGTTATAGTCAACATGATGAGTCATCACTGTGACGCAGTAGAAGCGGACATGGTTTGCATTGCGATGGGATTAGTGTTTTGGTGAAATGACAGAAAGAAGGAAGGACAAAGAGGCTAAGGCTATCCCTAACACAGATTGGTAGGGCTACTAGTCTAGACCCTATGGCATAGGTGTCATGGGTTGTTCATGAACTGCTCAAAGATGCAATTCAAATTTTGAATTCATTGTTTTGGGCAAGATGTTTTTTTAGGGTTTCAACACCCAGAAATGCAAGGATGCATATAATAAAAAAGGAAGAGAGTGATGGTGTGTGTGCATGTAGAATAAAAAGAAGAAGAGAGAGACGAGAAGAGAAGATCGAACAAAGCAAGTGTTGTTGAACAGAGAAAGAACGAAGAGGAACATTAAGCCAATACAGTTTGGTGCACTGTTGACATGGCCAAGCAGAGAAAGAATGCGGTGATACAAAAGCTATCACAAAGATTGTCTAAGCAGCAAGAAAAGATCGAGATATCTTTTGGATATACACTAGAGATCTATCAGGCAAGGTATGCCATACAACCTAGATCATATTTGATTGCTTTCAAACTATTGTAATAATTTTGTAAGCTCTTAACTGGGCATGCTTCAGTAGCAAGCATATTTTAAATCCTCCAACAAGGTACCTCTCTAAAGGAGTGCTAAAATCCTTTAACAAGGTAGCCTTAATAGGCTGATTGTAATCATAACAAGTTGTAGACATTCTTAACCGGATGTGTTCTCAGAAAGAACAAGTTGTAGCTCTTAACCGGGCAACCTTTTATTTGCAGTAAAAGGCTAGTGGGTATATTATCCCCACCATGGTTTTTATCCTCTCATCGAGGGTTTCCACATACAAATTTGTGACATTTGATGAATGATTTTGTGTGCGAGTTTACATGCTTCTACTTTATTGCATTTATCACTGTGTTGTTAGTTATGTGGCTATTATTCAATTTGTTTAGAATAGTTAAGAGAGTAACCAGTTTTAGAGTCGATATTGATTCACCCCCCCTCTCAGTACCGGTTGGGACCAACATTATGTTCTATGAATACATTGATTTCCTTTTGTTTTTTGTAAAACTACAGTTTTTTTTGTTTTGTTGAATCCTTTCCCACGTTTTTGCCGATTCTGAGTTCAAGTTCAATTTTTTGGGCTGCCAAGCCCTTTCCCAAGTTTTTTCTGAGTCCGAGTCCAAGCCCAAGTTTTTGGGCTGCTCTATTTGAGGTGAAGTTGAGCTTTCCAACTATGGTTGGGAGAATGCCTTGGAATGCAGGTGTTCCTATACAGTTGATCAATATCTTTGCAAGGTTAGCCCACAATTAAATTATAAAACATGCATTACAGATCTTATTTAAATTGGAAGCATAGATGACATTGAGAACACCAAAATAAGTCAGTAGACAAGTCTTTCTTGCATTAAAAATGTACAAAACAAGATGATCTTCCTTTTCAAGTGGAGTTCAATTTTAATCTATGGCATGTGTGTTTCAGGCTCAAATTATTGTGTAGAACTCAATACCTAAATGATTTTGGCAAGCCAATCGAAGTTAAAATGAAAAAGGCTATCTTACCTAAAAGGTTTCCAAATCAAATAAATCACAATCCATTTCCAAAACATGCTTGTGCTATTGTTTAAATCTTCATGCGTTGCGAGCAGTTTGTTAGAGATTATAGAGGAAGCATTAGTTTAAGTCTCAAACTGGACAATTATAGTTTACAGATTAATGTTTCCTAATCTCTTATAATCATTCTTTACCATTGTTGTGAGGTTTTCACACCATCGCCCCAAATCTTGGGGACCCCCCTTTTTTTTAATCACCTTGGCAAATTTTTGGATTGTCCAACAATTTTGATTTTTTGAGTGTTTTGAGTCTTAGACACCTTTAGGCTAGATGGGGAGAAGGCTAGGTTTATTTTCACCCGGTTCCAACTTGATTTTCTAGAACAACCAATTTCATCCTTAGGCTGGACAAAATTTCAAAAGCAACATTTGGCAGGATAAAATTGTACTTAGACATTTTCTTTTGAAAATCTGGATATAACTGTGTAAATTTGAATAATTTTCAAAAGGGAAATTTTGTTAGACTTGAGTTTTGAAAAATCTTAAAATTTTCTTTGGTGAAGAAATTAATTTTGTGGAGATGAAGTCAAATTGCAAAATCGATTTTAGACTCAAGAAGTAATTTTATTTTTGTCAATTTTTTTTTTTAATGGCATTAGCAAAATCGATTTGGATAAAAATTGCAAAAATTGGCTTTAACGGATTAAAATTGCCTTGAAAAAATTCAAGCCTTTAATGAAATTGGTAATTTAATATTGAAAAATGGCTTTTGGTTAGCCAAAATCTGGTTTTAATGATGTTAATTACTAAATCCTCATTAAATGGGAGTATTTAACACCTCCAAGGCATTATTTAATTTCTTTTTGCAATTTGGAACTAATTGGCAATTTAAAAAAGTAAATTTTATCTTGGCAAAGTTAATTTTGGGCTAAGCATTTATTTGGGGGCCATGCCTTGTGTTCTAATTAATTTATTTTTGCTCCCAAGGTCCCAGTCGGCCAGCTTGGAGGAGTGGAGGGAAAATGGTATAAGAGGGCTCTTCCCTCTCCCATTTTCTTCATTCCTCACAGCCTTTTCTTGCTTAGCGAATTTTCTAAGGGAGCAAATTTTCAGACCTTGGGCGATCTTTTTCTTGCAAGGGCAGTTTTTCTTCCTCCTTGGGCGATTTTTGAGAGGGCAGATTTGCATTTTTTTTGGCAATTTTTTCATGCTTGGGCAGAATTTCCATGTTTGGTGAATTTTCTAAGGGGCAGATCTGAGACTTCTTCTATGTTTGGCAATTTTTTCAAGTTTCAAGAGTTTGAAATTCTGATTTGCAAGAGGGTAAAAAATTCTCAAGTCTGATCCTAAATTCCAAAAGAAAGATCTGGCTATTGGTAGAAGTGACTTTTAATCATTTAGAGTTGAAAGGGGTGTTTAAGCTGACTTCCTTCTTTCGTTGTAGTCTAAGGATTGCCTTCCTTGGTTTTGTAGTCTAATTGTCCACCACTTTACCATCCTGTAATAGGGCAATGAGTTGGAGGATGTTAGTACAAGCAAGAAACTTAAGGGGACAAACACTAAGAAAGACAAAGAGGATATGATGCCCAAAACACCTTTTTTCTCGAAAATGAAGCGAATAACCGATACCAATGTCAGTACAGTAAATATGCTACAGATAAAGGATAGACTAAAGGAAGGACAATCCCCCTTGGCAAAGAAGATACAGAAGGCGGTTGCACATCACAGCCCAAGCGTTGACACTTCTATTTCAACCATGATGAGCGATGTTGGGGTGGCGCTTGATTTTGAAGACATCAGAGAAGAGGATATTAATGAGAAAAGACTCGGATCGAGATTGGATGAGTTAGGAAGGGTTGCTAGCAAGAAGAAACATTTAAACACCCTTTCCTCCTTAAGCGCTTTCATTGGATTTGCAAAAGAATATGAGAAGGTTCATGAGAAGACACTACAAGCAGCAAACAGCATGGTGAAATCGGCGGAGCTCAAGATAAAACACACACCTTGTCCTCTTATAGAGGAAGTCAACGAAAGGCTAGCTAGGTTCATTGCCTTAGCTAAAAGAACAAGAGAAAAGGGGAGAGTCATATTAGAAGATCATTTAATGTAAGCCCAAGTGGCAATTTCTCTTTCTTCTAGAATAGGACAACTGTCTATTTCTAATTGGCCGCCATTTTGGTGCCTTCTCATTGGTTGCCACTTTTACACTTTTTTTATTGGTCCATTGACGAGGTGGCGTCTTCTCATTGGCCGATGGGGTGGCAATCCTAATTAGGGTTTCTAGGATTCAATCTGGATCGTCAGTTTTGCCTTTGATCTCCACTGTCGGTTGTAATTTTGGCATCTATAAAAGGCCATTTGCTCTCATTTGTAAGGGTCGGCGAAAATTATTGCATAAGATAACACCAAAATTCGCTATTTCTTTCTCATTGTTGTGACTTGCATGGTGATTAAGGGCCTTTGGTATTATTGCATGGTTTCTACTTCCAAAAAGTTAGAGTAGATTTCTTTTCAAGTTGTTGAAGCAAATTTCATTTCAAGTTGCTGAGTAAAGTAGTTGCATGGTAGCATTAGTAGGTGTTTAATAGGGATCAATACTAGACCACTAGCATCCTAGTGGCTTGTTGGGAAGCCTTGCATGGCAAGCTAGTTTATTTTTCCTTTGAATCATTGCACCTGTGGAAGTGAGGCCACTGGTTAACTTTCATTAGGTTCGATCCCAGCCCATTTGCTAGTATTCCATCCATAGGAGTAGGAGTAGGATAGCAAGTAATTTAGGACTTAGAACTTAGGAGAAGAGAGTTATAAAAACACTAGTTGTAAGGACCATTCACCCTCCCCCACCATTACTGTCACCATCAACATCATCTAGCGCTCATACAAAATCATCACCATCTTACCAAAAACCCAAGTCATCCTTGAATGAATAGTGTAAGGCTGCCTACGTGATTACCAGCAAATCACATCAATAAAACTGAGTGAGTATCCACAAGTGTAAGGAACATTGGAGTTATTCTCATATCCCATGAGCAATAACTTTTCAAGAGAGGAATTGTATGTTTGATATTCCGTATCAGATATCCAATTACTAATATGTTATGTAAGTGATACAAAACTCGCATCAACAACCACCTTCTTGTTTTGTCCTCTACAATTTATTAAATAAGATTTGTAGAATGGGATTTCATTAAGAACCACAGATATATATATACTTAATTTTTTGATAATTGTCTTTCTTATAAAATATTTATAAAATGAAAAACATAAGTTGCGATTAATTTTAAAACTCAAAGCTATACTATATAATGTAGTTCTTCCACAAAATGCGTACAGAACAAGCAAGAAGATATTCCTTTTCGAAAACACATTTTAGTTCTATTCTCCAGTTCTCATATTATACACTCACATTACTGTGGAAGTAAAACCTGAAATAATTTTAGCAGATCAAAACATCTTGAAAAGGTGTCAAGTCATGGTCCATTTCAAAACCATTGTCATTTTATTCGTGAGAGTTTCAAGTACTCTTACAGTTCCTAAAGGAAGCAAAAGGACAGGTGCAAACTGCATCAATTATTAATTTATTCTCTATCTGTCAATGTTTCATGTTTTTAAAATGATGCATTATGACCTGCTTGTGTTGTGCTTTCGAAAGGGATTGCATAAGAAATACACAAATAAGCATGTTTTCTTATTTGCAATTAGTTGTCTTAGGGGAAAATGTTATTTTTTCACATCATTTGAACAGAAAATTTGACATGAAAATTGCAAATGTTACATTCCTGATGATTGTGAAAGCGGGAAGTTCGGATAGGTGACCATAATTGGGTACTATTTCCAGAAGAATTAAGTACCTGGGGGAGACTGGTTACAACGCCTGCAACCAAGCACAAGAAGAATGCCATAACTGCAATGTGTTACCTGCCTTCTTTTGAAGGATTTAGTAACAATTCTGATGACAGTTCAGGATGGCTTATTAGCTCATCTGAGAGGCTTTTGAATCTGTGGCAGTGCACAGCTAGAAGCAGTGTATCAGAACCCTCTCTCCAGGTTCTTTTTTAATTTATGACATTTTTGTTCTTTCTCGTACCTTTTAAATTTCTCATGTTTTTTCTGCATTGAGCTGCTATGACAAAATCACTTTCTACTTTCTGGTTATGGATTGGTTAATATTCATTGATACCATTTTTTAACAGTTCATGATAGATAGTGAATATTTTCTGGATGAAACCATGTATCTTTTTCATTTGACGTTTTGAATCACTCACAGTGATTCATCATCAAGAAAATGACTATTAGTGATCTCTATCCTTTTCCTGATGATGAATAATTGTGTGATTCAAAACATTGAACGAAAAAGATACACAGTTTTATCCAATAAAAAGGTTCACATTACTTGATTAATATTCTCATAATTCTCCTGTGGGTAATGTTTTGTGTGGATTGTTTCTCCCAAAAGAACGAGCAGTTATTAATATACATTTTTGGCCAGGTCAAGAGCTTCCAACGGACTGAGTTTGTTATGGAAGATATGGTTGTGGATATGGATGCCAAATTCTTGTGTGCCTTCTGTTCCTATCCTGGAGAAAAGGCCCTGTGCATCACAATGCACAGTCTTGGTGGTCCGGCATTTTTCAAATACCAGGTACATTGACGCATATTTCTTGAAGCTGCTTTGATAATTCATGATATACAAAATTCCTTGAAGTGAAGGTTTCCTTCATTGTTTGAAGATATTGAATATGCAGGGCATGATTCATATTCCTTGTGAAGATGAATCTCTATGTACGAAGAAAAGTTCGTATAGACTCAAAAAGCTTCACTTAGCACCCTTGCAGCCCATGGGAGGTACATTTGGCAACTCTGTAGCTGCAGCATTTGACAAAAATATTTGTGTTTACGATCTCTCATCTGTGTCAGCATCTCCATCAACAAGAGTGCCACCGAAGACACTGTGGCAGGCTCATGATTCTCCTGTTTCATGTATGCATCTTAATTCATCTGTCTGTTCTCTCATTACGGGTTCTTCTGATGGCTGTATTCAGCTTTGGGACATGAAAGCAAAGCCCTGCAGCCCAGTTAGACACTACTGTCAAAAGGATTATATTACATGTATAGAAATGTTGGATGGAACAACAATGTGCAGCAGCAGCCTAGACGGAGCCATTCAGCTACATGATATTCGCTACAATGATTCATCATTTATGTCAATCGTTCCCGATGAGAAGCCAATCGTTAACATGGCTAGCTTTCCAACGAATAATACAGTTGCCTTCACTACTGTAGATAGATCATTTTGCTTGGCGCTTCAAAGTAGCAATTCCAGGATTGCCGGTGCAACATCAAGATACTTATCTTCAGGATCGACTGCCACCATTAGCAGATTTTCCTCTTCCTTATGGACTTTAATGCCATTGCCTTCCAATGAGTTGTCTACAAGCATCAAGTGGAATACAAGGACTTGCACTGAAATTTATACATCTCAGAGTGATGGATCTATTGCTATCTTTGCAATCAAAGACAGATATCTGTAACATCAATGGTTAAATGCCCCTCTCATATATTTTTAGATACAAAGGCTTCTTTTTTATTGTTTAAGTGTACTTTTCGGCATATCAGATTCCAGCCAACTTGAGTTCATACAAGTTTCTGTATATCCCATGTTTGTAGCTTTAAAAGGCTCATTTATCAAGCTAAACCAAATAATTCAGTTTCTTTTATTGAAGATCATCAGTAAATATAACTTTTAATTTGAATATGCTCATCAGTGCTTCAATATAGCACGAGTTTTTTGATTTGGTAATTTGATTCTCTCAGTTTCCATCTATAATGAGTGGGAGAGCACATTAATAAACTTGTAATTGAACTGTCTTAAAAATTAACTTTGGACTTTCACTGGCTAATTCCCTGTTTTATGCCCACATTAATGTAGTCGGTTGAATGTCAGGAGCATGCTTTACGGGTTTACTGATTGTGCTAAAATTAGCATTTGAGTTGAAATGAGCTCTCCATGCACAATATCATATCTGTACCTGTACTTTAAGATACCCTCTTCTAGTTAAATATTTGTATCTTCCCTCTTCATGGAACTATATTTAGTTGTTTTCTTGTCTTTTACTGGATTCTAAAGTAAGCCAGTTTTGTTTAAGTTTCTGGTCTATATTTGCTTTGTATAAAGTGACAGATCCTAGAGACAACATCATGCATCCAGTGATGTTTACAATTGATTGCATACCATACACATTATGATGAAATATAGGATACTGGAAAAATCAGATTACTGTAGAATGACAATATCTTATTATCCCATGTAAGGACATTGTGCCTCTTTTCCTTGTCCCCCAAAAATATGCATGGCAGCTGGGAGTCAACTAGTTGGAGTGTATGTACATTGTGACAAATGTGAAGGAAAGGAGGGTTTGATCGTCAAGTGTTATTAAAGATCATGCTTAAAGTTTTAAGTTCTAACCATAGAGGCTGCAGTCAAAGAGTGAAGTGACAAATTATCAGTAGGGGTGTACTTCAACATACTGTTGGCAAGTTGGATGTGTCGTCATTGATGTCAACATATCTGTTGGGTAGTTTAGCCAGTGGTGCAGTATGCTCAAAGTTCTGGTGAGGATTGGTTATAGAATATGAGTAGTCATGAGATGTTGTAGATAGTGTGTACTTGGTGTATGTCAACTTACAGAGGTGGAAATGATGATTTGGATATGATATGAGGTCAGATATGGTGATTGGTTATTTCACCATTTACCAGTATTGACAGTGTGACAGAGGTTGCTATCGATATGCACTTTCAGGTCGATAAATTTTCTCTGTGCATTTGGGAGTATGTTTGGGACATTGTGATGTGTTCTCAAGTCAAATGGCTTGCAGTCCAGAGGGTCTGCAAGGTATTTTCAAGTGTATCAATTGAAGTTGACAGTGTTTTTGAGGTTCGGAAAATCTAATGATTTGGATTGGTTAGATGTTTGTGTGCTCTTCATGATGCCTATGGATGTTCTTGGATTGTGTTCCTCCAATGTTTGTAATCTAGATTGACTATGGTGAATGGATTTGAAAGGTTTCTCATCACTTGGTGCTTGTTCTTGTGTTCCTGGCCGACATGATTGGTAAAACATTTTATGAATGATCGGTTAAACATTTTATGAACGAGTTGCAAAAATGACGTTGCTGATAAGGAACCTTGCTATGTTTTGACAGTGGAACATGTTTGAATTATTATCTTTGGTGGTTGGATTTGCAATTTGAGATCAAGGTTGAGCTGACCTCATTTATTTTTCTAGGTCGATGAATTATATAAAGAATTTAGGGCAATAATTTGCACTGAAGATGCTTGGCTGATTGTGAAGCAGTAGTGGTGGATCTGTTGGTAATCAGAGTGTTGGTTTGTAAGAGGCAGAGGAGAATTGAGCAAAGATTTGCATTGTATTTCAATTAAATTAACCTTGACATGAGATAACTGTCATTATTCAGTTCATAAAATTACTATGATCATTGCAGAAATCTTGTAAGGCAGTGAATCTTCCATAGGGTTATAACCCTCTTGTAATTGAGCAGTGAGATCTAGGCAATGTGTGTGAGTGCAAGTGCATTTCCCATTGAAATAAATTATACTTCTAACAAAGTATATTCTTATTTTGGGTTTCAACCCCACTTCAGATTTTCCCTTAGCAAGGTTTCCTTGCTAAAAATCCTTGTGTGTTATGGATGTGTTTTTGATTTGTGCATGCTTAAGTAATTCATTAAGATACAAAATAAGGCTTTAAAGGCTTAAAGGTTTAAAGAGTTGAAGCTTTGAAGCAACTGATTCTCCTCCCCCTCTCGGTTGCTTGCTGCTTTATTTCCTACAATTGGTATTAGATCCTAATCCCATGGAGGAAACTTAACAACTTGAAGGTGATCTAAAGATGGAGAATTATAAGAAAAATAGTCCAAGGTTTGATGGATCCAACTACACCTTGCGGAAGAGCATTATAGTTTAACTAAGATGTATTAATGAAGATTATTGAAAGGTTACCAATTAACTTACAATGCTCTTGAAAAATCTTTTACCGTAGATTAGTTCAGTGATGCCAAAGCCAATATCAGGGAAAATGAAGCTTTGTTGAGTGCATTAATTGATGCAAGAGCATCTTGGGCTCATTGCAATCTTGCATAAACCAAAAATATTTCCTTCGTTCTCTTTCTTTCAGTCCATTGATTGATTGAACAATCTTCCTGCTCTTGTTTGTTTCATCTGCGAGCACAATTTTCTAATGTGGACCTATTGTTGATCTTATGACTTTGATTGCAGGTCTTAATGTTTTGTCGCTGGAGAGTTTCGATCACATGTGGACATTTTCCTAAGATTGTAACTCTTCATTTGCTTAGTTGTGTGGTCGCTGATTTCCCTTTGGGACATGACCTATTTTTTTTGGAATACATTTTGCAATTTGTAATTTGTTAGCTGATGTGTGTCCTTGTGGCTATATATTGTAATGTAGTCGATGAATAGGGGGAACACTTAGAAGAAGAGATCTGGACGTTGATCTCTCTAATTTCTAAGCTCGCAGGTTAGTTTTTTGTTGTAATTGAAGGCTGCAACTGTGTAGGCCTTATGTCTGGCAAATTGTAATCAATCTGCATTAGATCTGTATAAAATCTGTATAAAATCAAGTGAATTTTGTATCCCCTATCTCTCTCTAATGTTATGCTGTTGTGTGTTTACTCTAGCAAGTTCGTTTAGAGAACTCCCTGGAGTTTTCCCAACCAACCTTGTGCAATTGACTGATGCTGAAATCACTAATGTTATTGGATTGGAGATGGCTAACGAGATACATGCCTTGCATGAGGGAGACAAAGAAGTGAAGGTTGCTGAGTTGCAAAGTTCAAAGGGAAAGTATGAAGCCTTGAAGATGAAAATATTGGCTCTTTCATGCTTAGGGTAAATGAGGTAGTGTGTGCTATCAAATGTGTTGGAGGAACTTTGGATGAAGAGAAGATTGTGCAAAGGTGCTAACCTCACTGCCCCTACATATAGACACAAAGTTGCAACAGTCAGGGAGATTAGGACCATAACAAAGGCGACGAGATAATTTGGTTGACAAGCTTACTACCTTTAAGTTAATTTTGTTTGTTATTACCTAAGGCCGAGATAACTTAAAAGCTATTGTACATGGAAAGGACATGTAAACATTCGATCAGGGAGAAGAATCCATAAGGAGAATGTTAAAGCTTTAAGAAGAAGAGTGAGAATTACAAGAGCTAAAAGAGTACCAGAAGGTTCTGGTAAGTACAAAGGAACAATGCCTCTCAAATATTTTTTATGCAATAAGATAGAGCACTTTGCATCTAGATTTCCTGGAAGGGTTCCCAAGTTTATGCCTAATACACCTAGAGTTCTAAGGAAATGTTGCTTTGTTGATGATGATGGAGCTACCTATAATGTGTCTGATGATGCTAACAAGAGTGATAATCAATTTACATCTATTGCTATTAAAGAAGAAGAGCCCAAGTTTGAAGTTTCCATGCCTACTTAGTTCTAGTAGTGTTGTTAAAGAGAAATCCCTAGCTGTTCAAGTTGTTAAAAAAGATGAATGGGCAATAGACAACATATGCTCTCATCATGATTGGTGATAAGAGAAAATTTGCGACCTATGAGAAGTATCATGGTGATATTTTAAGATGGACATACAATATTTGTGATGTGTGTTAGTGTTAGTTAATTCTAACACATCGATACCTTCTGTTTCATTCAGTATTTACGAAGATCTCAGCTATTGGTGTAGTCAATATGAAGTAGACTATTTGTTTTAATTATTCATTGCATCTTCATTGCAATTTTCTCTTATAAACAATGGTTAACTGTTTCTATGTTCATGCATTTATTTCTTTTATAAATCATGCGCATTGTAAGCAATTTTTATGAAATGTGAGGAGTTTTCTAAATTCTCTGTTTTTTTGTGGTTTGTAATTCTATTTTTCTTGAGTTGTGCAAATTTTGCTTCTTTTCTAGCTAGATCTAGTTGTTCTACAACAGTTGTAGAAAATTTTACATGGTATCAGAGCTTAGTTGCTAGGAAAGAGAGCAATTTTTTTTGCAGGTATTGAAAATCAGATTTGTTGGACATTGAATTTCTAGCCTCTGCGTTTCTTACTCCATACAACTATTTTGATTGGAAGCCCAAGATTCAACTTAAGCTTGGAAGTAAAGGCTTGTATGAATGATGGGGATAGAGGTTGAATCCACTTCTGCGGTTCAAAAGTCTAAATACTTCAACTGCATGGATGAAGCCATGGTTTGCTATGCTTATCTATCTCTCCAGAATTGTTGTTTCATGTTGAAACATGCACAACTCCAAACGAATTTTGGACTACACTGTGTTGGTTCCCAAAACCGCAGATTGGAATCCTACGAGTCTTGCCAATTCGATGCTGGGATATCCAATCGGTTATGGCCAACTTGATGGAACTGAACAATGTGGTATGAGTTCCCTGCACTTCTGACTCAACAAAACCAAGGCGAGTGTACTTGATCTTGAACTAATCACTCGAATCCAAGATCCTTATAGAGGATTGGTTAGAACACGAATATAATGAAAGCGTCTGAAATGGCAAGAATTATAGAAAGCTTTTAACTTGCAAATTATGAACTGAGAATGATAAATGAATAGATGAATGCTTTTTAAATAAGAAGTATGGATTAATGCGACAAATATATATATTAATTCTTCAAAAGAAAGAAATAAAACAATTGCCAGTGTATGGATTGTGAATTATGAAAAATATAAAACGAGTTTAGAACGTATAATTTTATAAAATTCTACACACATCAATTATAAACAATTAGTAATCAAGATGCGATAGATCAAATATATGGATACAATAGTAAAACAATTCAGAGTGTATTTTAACTCTTGTGGCTGGGAGACAAACTAGACATAGATTCAGAAACAATTAAATATTTTTCAATATCTATGATGTTCGATTTTAAAATGCTATAATTGATCTTGTCCACTTATCTATCATATAAATTATTTATAAAATTTAAAATAATAATTATAAAAGACAAAACTATATAATATTTTAACTCTAAAGCTTCACGCAAATAAAATAAAATAAATATTGCTTAGTGATCATGCAATCACACTCCTTATGGATGATCTATCCAATGCAGTTTGACTCCATAAACACATATAAATATATTTATTCAATAATTCAACATCCACTAGAGGCTTAGTTCAAAAATTCTATTTCTTCACCAATGAGAAAATAATAGTTTGACTCCAGAATCGCAATAAATATATTTATTCAATAATTCAAAATCTACCCACCAGAGGCTTAGTTCAAAAATTCTATTTCTTGACCAATGAGAAAATAATATACCAAGCGTGCAATAATAACTTGTGTAAAATGTTAGGAAGTGTATATGTATATAAAATTGTGTTGTTTTGATTTTTTCATCTACTACTCAAAGAGAACTATGGGTCATATGGTTATCTCCAAATGACACACCACCGCTTCAAGATAAATAACTAAATATTGTTTACATACCATCAATGCATGTCTCCAGGCCTGCAAAATAATAGATTACCATTAGATATTTGCTTCTGAAATTAATCAATATGCCATTACGGTTAGTCTCTGCAACTTGAATTGATCAAGGAGTATTGTCCCTGATGAATCTCTGAATACATTAAGTAATGAATTTTCAATTGCCATCTTTAATTCCTTTTGTTGTGCATCATTAATGTATTCATATTTCCGTTTATGACTTCAATTGAAAACTATGCTGGTGATACACATTACTCATTTCGCTAAATGACTTCCTGGTTAACTGAGACGTATCTCTGATATAGCTCACTTCATTAGTCGTTAGCTTTCATATAGATTGACTCTTCCGATAATCAAGTATAATATTATCATGTGAGATTCTACTGATCATTTGTCCTGTACAATGTCCTGACATGCATGTTCTAGGAGTAATACTTTGTCTACAAAATACACATACGAATTCTTAACTCATCAACAAGTTTTGGTGATGATGCTTATATTGAAAACAGATTGGAGTCTTCTGTGCCAGACACATTATACTAATCTGTATGCTGTTAAATATCATCTGGTGAATTTGGCTCATGGTCTCCATGAAAGTCTGATAAATAGAAAAAACTTTTTATTTTACCATCCTTGTAAAACGCATGATTCCAGAATGCCCTTTCAATATACTAAAAATGATCTAATTGGAATGGTGCTGCCAATTCATGAACACATAGAAAGATCTTAATGGTGCCAAATATTGTTTGCTTATAAACTGATTGTAGAACTCATTATTACTGATAACTACCAGCTTCAATACACACTCTTAACCAAAAGCTATATCTAGTGTGGAAGGACAACAAAAATGTCCATAGACTGACAACAACACTACACATCCCCTGAGCACATACTTTGCCAAGAAATATGAAGACTCTTCTTTAGACCCTTCTTTTGCCTCCACTTATGCTTCTTCATCCTGTGCCATCATTTGCAATTATGCTACTGCTTCTATGTCAAATAAAGTTTGATGGGAGAAGGACCACAAATGGAGGCCCAAATTTTTGGCTCCATCACACTGGAGGGTCTTTTTGGGAAGCAAGATGAGATGTAGGGTCACATCCTTGAAAATGAGCTCAACTCATTAGATCTAGGTAATTTTGAGAATATTCAAGACTTCACAAAGTTCAAGGCTTTAATATTTCAGCTGAAAGAGTGTGGAATTGACAAATCCACACAAGAAAGAAAATTAATTCTTTCTATATTGTGAAAATTGGGTCCACAATATGTTGTGTTTGTCTTTGCACTTCACACCATCATGCTTACAACAGGGAAAAGTTGGAAGATGCTCACTCTTGATGCTTTCATTGAGTCCTTGGTACATAAGCATGATAAGCTTATAAAGATGGGTACATTAAAAAGTTCCAAAGCTTGTGCTCTGGTTGTGCACACAAGTGACAAGAGAAATTCAGAATCTAATCAAAATTCCAAGACAAAGAAGTTGGATGAATCTTGTAGTTTCTGTGGTAAGGAGGGACATGGAGTCAACATAAGTTGGAAGAGACTAGAGACCTTGGAAAAGACCACACAACAACATAAAATTTCTGCCCCTACGTCTTCTTCATCATAGACTAGTCAAGGCCATGCTTTTACTGCATGGGCGTCATCTTCATTTCATTTTTAGTGATAGTTTTCTTTTTGTGGATCTACCATGCCTCTTGGTAAATGCTTTCTTGGTTCCATAGTTGATCAGATTTAGAGACTATTCACACTTGTATTTTCAATCAACATTTTATTCTTGCATGAATGAGTAGTGTCATTAGGGTCACTCATACAGATTTATGTGTCACATGCATCCTTGACAAATAGATGTTTTGCCTTCATTTGCCATCGATTTATTGTTTGAAGGACCTATGTAGGTTATTGTCTTCTATATCTTCGATTGACATATGTTTTGCCTTATTTTTCCATCTACTCATTGTTCAAGTAGTGTCATTGGGGGCACTCATGTAGATTGATCCTGGTCTTCGCCTTGGTTTCAAAGGAAGTTCTTTATACCATACTATGAAGATTATCATTCGATAGATGTCCACAATTTTCTCATCTCAAAGAACTTTCATTGCATCTCTATAGATTTTGAGGGGGGGTTTTATTCCCACTATTTTTTCCCTCTTTCCTCCTTTCTTCATTTTCTTCTATTCCCCTTAGTTAGAATTAAGGGGGGGTGTCAGTGTTAGTTAATTCTAACACATTGATACCTTATATTTTGTTCAATATTTATAGAGATCTCAGCTATTGGCATAGTAAATCTGAAGTAGACTATTCGTTTTAATTATTGAGTTCTTCTTCATTGCAATTTTCTTTTATAAATGCTCGTTAATCGTTTCTATGTTCATGAATTGATTTCTTTTATAAATCATGTGTATTGTAAGCATTTTTTATGAGTTGAGAGGAGTTTTCTAAATTCTCTGTTTTTTCCTAGTTTGTAATTTTATTTTTCTTTGAGTTGTGCAAATTATGCTTCTTTTCTAGCTAGATCTAGTTGTTCTATAACAACTGTAGAAAATTTTACAATGTCGTCCAAGGTAGAGATTCCATTTGCGTAGATGACAAGAATAATGTAGATGATGTGTTGCGTGTCGAAGGTTTGATGAATTGAACTTTAACCAAAACTTATATATCTCAACTCTTGTTAGCCCAACAGATAATGTAATTGATAGTGCGAGATTGTTAGCTAATGATGCTATGAATGTATGTAAGAGAGTCATATCGGTTGTTATATTGTCATTGATGTCAATGTCTTAATTGACTAGACATTATGCTAATTCAGTAGAGGACCGTATCATTTGCTTAATGAAGATGATTTGAAGAAAATATGATGAAGACAAAAGTGATATGTAAGGTATTCAATGGGTACTTGAATGCATTGGACAATGATAATATATTATTGGTTTGATTGTTTTACAATCATGTATTGTTGCAATATATTGAAGAACTCAATCTTAATTGAGTGACAAGGTTAATGAAGAGAGATAATATTAACCGAGTGACTAGACATGAAAAAGGGAAATACAATATTGCCTGAGCGAGTCAGTATTAAACAAGTTCTATATTACTCGAGTAAATATTATGTTTACTGAGTAACAACTGAATGAACAAGTTTGGATAATTGGAATCTAAGGCCGAATTTTGATGAAAATTTGGAAGTTCGAGATAGTCTAAGGCACAAGTCAAAGTTTGTTACAAGATGAACAAGAAGGAAAACTCAAGAAGGATATGATGATGGAGATTGAAGAAGGATAAGGATGTGCACAGAATTCTATACAAGTTATATTTTTTGAGTGTCTAGATACATTGTATGAAGTTTTCAAATTTGGAAATTTCATATGAACCTAAGATCAACAACTATGATTAAGAAACAAAAGATGGAAGAAGATGGAAGCTTGAAGATGACTATGTAAGGAGACAAAGACAATTTTAGGCTACTGGCTGATGTTGTTGGTTGCTGATTTTAAAGATGATCATATTGTTGGAATGCTAAGTTTCTGTGAATGCGAAGAAGGTGAAAGAAGATAGTTGAGCTAGGTGAGATGAGTAGTGGAAGGAGAAAGAGAAGGTATTAATCAACCAAGTCAATAGTACAGAGTGGAAGGTAAAAATTAAGCTAGATATTAGATAGAGAAATAGCAAGGAATAGAGATTGGAAAAAGAAAAGGTAGTTGCTATTTTTAACATATAATTTCTACCATTACTTTTAAACCATTGTACAAGAAAATCTTGGAAGTACCAAGTGGACCCAATAGGTTTGTGTAATCCTATATGGTAACATCGATTAGTTGTGTTCATAAGTCCTTTAAATCAGACCACTCTTAAGTCAGGAACAAGGAGCAATAAGATCTAGATGATTTACTGGTGAAATTCTCTAACAAGCTCACAATAACAATGTTTATGTAACCTTAAAAAATGTTCGATCCTAATATAACTCACTTCAGAAGAATGAATATTTTTGGCTTACTGGTCCTAGATGCTTTTTCTCTTCATAGGGTTTCCACGTTAAATTCATGGCGTCAAACTTGTGAACGTTATTTGTGTTGCAAGATGTTCTACATATTTTATAGTTTATTGCAACTCAGTAATAACTAAGTTTATGGTTAGTAATCACTAAGTAATTGTACTGATATTGGACAATACAATGAACTATAAGTTAACAATCTAGATTGAAAGTGAATGTAAGAGTTAAGTGTTAAGTTGAATGGTTACATCAAATGTTTGTTGTTAATGTTTATGAAGTTTTGTTGGTACTGAAATATTTTGAAGGGAATGTATGATAATTGGACATAACTGATTCACCACCCTTGCCTCTCAGTTATCTAACAATTGGTATCAGAGCCTAAGTGCTCGGAGAAAGAAGTTTAAAGAATCTTGAGCTAAAGATCAAAGATGTATAAGAGAGAGGTACCGAGATTAAACAAGGAGAACTTTTCATCATGGCAAGACCAAATGAAGCTGCATCTTTTTGACATTGGAGATAATGTCACACATTGGTTGGAGAATGAATATACCACACCTACTGGTCACCTCACTGTGGATACAATCAATGAGAAGAGGAATCACAATAGTATGATGATTGAGATTGCATCTTCTCTCAATGATGCCGAGTTTGATGATATGAAGAGCTGGACCAATGCTAAACAGATGTGGAATAAATGAAGCTTGTACATGGGGAGATGATAATGTTAAAAGAGCCAAAACTGAAAGTTTGAGAGGTAAGTATGATGACATGAGAATGAAAAAAGGTGATAATGCTAGACAACATGTGAATGATGCAAGAGTATCCTAGGGAAGTCAACATTCCTATATGCAGGAGCGTTGAGCTCGAATTTTTGGAGTTATGGTTTGTGTGGTTGGGTATGTGTTCGAGACATATTGGGCAACCTTGTCGTAACTGCGCATAGATTTTGGAGTTATTTGGAGTTAGAGTTGTTTTGGTGATTGCTCGTAACATTTTCCTGATTTTATTGACAAACTTTGGAGATTGTATCTGCAAGCTTTGATCTGAGGGAGTTTGCATGTGCGCTCTTGGATTTGGATAGTTGAATGACATGTGGACCTATGCCTATGGGTGTGTATTCTTATGTGGTCTTTTGAGTTAGTTATGCATTGTAAACTTGGAACGTGTCCTAAGTATTTAATTATTTCTTGTATTTAATATTTGTAGCCAAGCTGACTTGTGGCTTAAGGGTTTAGTTAATGTGAGTGTTTATTTAATGTAATCTTTCTAGGCCTACTTGTGGCTTGATTTAGTATTGTTGAAGTTGATGAAATCCAACTTCGAAGACGCCCAAGATCACCTGCATGCGAAAACTTGTCAAAGGGAAGCCAAGGAGAGAAGAGCGTGGAGCAAGGGAAAAACCCTAAACGGACATGAGAGAGAGAGAATATGCAACACAAAAAAATATGTATTTACAATATGCAAGAAGTGATGTTGATATGAAAATACAAAGAGGGAGCCCGAATATAAAGAGCTCCAGGAATCTCCTAGAACAAGCTAGAAGACGCTAGGAGATAAGTGTGACAACTAAGCATACATCCACATAAGGTGGGGAGTCCTCGAACAAGGTGAGAGGATAAGTATGACTTAGGAGAGAACAAACTCCCGTATTGTCAACAACTTATAACAAACTCTTAGACTACAACTAATTAATGAATGCATTTACCTAAGTAAGCTTAAGTAAATAGAATAAATAATTAGTAAATTAATTATTTACTCTAACAAGTATAAGTAGAGGGTCTTGTGGAATCTAGAGTCATGATTCATTCAACATGGAGTTCAACATAGAGTAGTTGAGAGGGGCAAAGTTGGAAGAGCTAGTAGCTAAATGTGGGCTTGAGAAACAAGAAGGTTGCTTGGTGGCTTGTGAGCACAAGTTTAGATTTTTCTTAGTTCTACTAGATTGTGGATATGGACTAGCTAGAGTCTGGATCTCACAAGGTCTTGCATAATTACTATTGCAATTGTTTATGTATTTGACTGCAACTCGAAAGACCTTACAGTCATACATGTTGGATGTAAATCTTATGACTGTAATATGAGAATTGGTGTTGTTTGGATCTAAATATTTGTGTTATTGTTTATATTTCATTGTGTGGTTAACTGTTGGAGGCTATGATATCTCCTTTGGGGATTTTCCTACCTTACACTACATTAGTGAAGTGAATGAAGGATGTTGTAAGTACAATCAGAGTTGTAGGAGGAACTATCATTGATTATGAAGTTGTAAGTAAATTTCTTAGAACTCTTCTACCTATTTATGCTATTAAAGTTTTTGCAATCTAAAAATTAAGAGCTACACATGGAGATGATTTGACACTTAAGAGTTTAGTTGGTCAGTTGATTGCATTTGCGTTGAGCAATTATGACAATAGTATGGTTACATTGGGAAATGCATTTAAGTGTCCACTAACCATCAATAATTCAAAAAACAAGAAGAAAAGTAAAGAAGAAAGTGAGTTTGAAACCAAATCTGATATGGAAGAACTTGAAGCATTGATTTCAAGGAGGTTGTCAAGAGGTAAAGGTAAATACAAAGGTAAGTTGCCCTTGATTTGTTTCAAATGTAATGAGGTTGGTCACTTATCTACCAAATATCCTAATAGAAGTAAGTCTAATAGAAATGCTAGAAATGACAAGAAAGATTTCAAGTAGAAAAGAACAAGGATTACAAAGACAAAGGAAAGAAGCAATGCTATATTGCTGAAGAAGAACATACAGAGTCTAGTTTTGATTATGATAAGGAAGTTGATGAAATGGTTTATGTTACAATCAAGGAAGATCCAAATGGTGAAAGGTATGAGAATGAAACTTCCCTAATTTCACATGTTAGGAAGAATTACTCATGAATTATTGATAGTGGTTGTTCACATCACATGAGTGTTGATCTAAGTAAGTTTGATAAATTTGAAGAAATTGATGATGGTTGAATTGTTAAGCTTGGTAATGATGTTCCATGCCCAGTGAAAGGTGAAGGGTCACTAATGTTGACTGAGAAGATTAGATGTGATGATGCATATTGGGTTCAAGGACTTAAATATAATCTTTTGAGTGTTGCATAGTTGAATGACTTAGGTCACAAGATGGAATTTGAGAAAAGGAAGGTCAAGATCTTTGATGATAAAGGAAATTTGATTGGAACAAAAATAAAAAAGTTAACTTATTCTATCTTGATCCTACAATTGAGACATGTTTATTTTCTAGAATTGAGGATGTGTGGTTATGACATAAAATGTTGTGTCATGTAAACTTTGAGAATATAGTGAAAATTAGTAGAAAGAAAAGAGTAAGAGGCTTATCGAATCTGCAAAAACTAGATAATGCTATGTGCAAAGAATGTCAACTTGGTAAGATGACAAAGTCTAGTTTTTCTAGCAAGTCACACACTTCAAATGATATTTTGGAATTGGTACATAAATATCTATGTGGTCCAATTGGAGTTGACAATTACTATGGTGATAAATATTTCATATTATTTGTTGATGATTACTCAAGGATGATGGCTGTAATGTTCATGAAGGTAAGATCATCATATATTCAAATGGTATAAAGTTAGAGTTGAAAAGGAAAATTGTAAATCTTTGAAATGTTTAAGATTTGATAGAGGTGATGAGTTTATGTCTAGTGAATTCACTAACTTTTGTGTTGAGAGCGGTATTACAAGACAATTATCTACACTAAGGACACCACAACAGAATGGTATTACTGAAAGGAAAAATAGATCTATCATGAATTGTGCAAGGACACTGATAATTAAGAAGGAGATTTCTAAGATATTATGGAGAGAAGCAATTAGTACTATTGTTTGAACACTTAACTAAGTTCAATTGAAGAAAGGAACAAAGAAGTCTCCTTATGAATTTTGGTATGGTCGTACACCGAATGTAAGTTATTTCAAAATATTTGGAAGTAGATGTTATATTCACAAAGATGAAATGAATGGTAAACTTGATGTTAAAGGAGATAAAGGTATATTCCTTGGTTATTCATCTAAGAGTAAAGCTTATAAATGTTTGAACAAAGCTACTAAAAAGATGATTGAAAGTGCAAATGTAAGGTTTGATGAGTTTGCAAAGAGGAATAATGTGGAAAGCAAGAAGGAATCTAAAGATTGAAATAAGTTTATTTATGTCTATGAAGAGGCTCTTGACACTCTCCTTGAGTTACAACACAAAGATACTGAGAATGAGACACAATCAAGTCAAGTCACAAACTGGTATACTCGAGAACTAGATAGTAGAACCTGAGTAGGAAGCTGAACTTCTACCAAGTGAAGAAAATGTTGAAAATCAAAGAACTGAATTTGTGTTGGCCAAATGTGAGTAAAAGTCATTCACCTAAACAATAAAGGTTACATTGGATGATGAATGTTGGGTTAATGTTATGAATGAAGAGATTAATTAGATTGAGAAGAACAATACCTAGACGCTAGAACTGAGACTTGCTAACAAGAATGTGATTGGTACCATATGAATTTTTATAAACAAATTGAATTAGAATGGAGAAGTGGTGAGGAACTAGGAAATATTGGTTTAAAAAGGTTATGCACAAGAGTAAGGAATAGATTATAGTAAAAAAAATTCACCTATGTAAAGATTGGAAGGAGTAAGGACACTACTAGCCTATGCTACATACAAGAAATTCAAAGTTTATCAAATGGATGTAAAATCTGATTTTCTGAATGAAATAATTGAGGAGGAAGTATATATTGAATAACCCAAAGGATTCATTGAACTTGAAAAGAAGAAAATGGTCTACAAGTTGAACAAAGCATTGTATGGATTGAAACAAACTCCTAGAGCATGGTATAAAATATTACAGTCTTATCTGATTAAGATTGGATTTGTTAGAACAAATGAAAACAATAGTCTATATTTGAAAAATGATTATGAAGATATGGTATTGATTGCCGAAATATTTGTTGATGACATAATATTTGGTGCAAATGACATGTTAAGTAAGACATTTTCTAAACAAATGAGTGTTGAATTTGAGATGTCTATGTTTGGTGAGATAAAATTTCATTGGATTGCAAGACTATCAAATAGAGAAAGGTATATATGTCACCCAGTCTAAGTATGTGACAGAAATCTTGAAGATATTTGGGATGGATGAGTCTAATCCAGTTGATACACCTATGGTGACTAGAGTGAAAATATCAAAAGAAGACACTACTCATGAGGTGAAAAAAACACTATACATATCTATGATTGGACAACTACTGTATGTTGTACATAGTACACTAGATATCACACTAACTATTTGAATTGTTCCAAGGTTTTCATCTAATTCAAAGGAGACTCATATGAATTTTCTAAAAAGGATATTTAGATATCTCAAAGGAAATGTAGATTATGGCTTATGGTACAAAAAAGAGGATGACTTTAATCTTAAATTCTACAAAGATGTTGATTGGGTTGGTAATGTTGATGACAGAAAAAAACAAGTGGTGGAGCTTTCTTTCTAGGAGAAAGATTGATTACATGGATAAGCAAGAAAAAAAGTTGTATTTCACAATCTATTGCTGAAGCTGAATATGTTGCTACTATAATCAATTATTCAAATAGTGCATCGATTAAGGAACTATTGGAAGGAATGCAAGAAGAGGTAATCGTGCTTGTTACCATTTATTGTGTTAATAAAAGTGCCATAAATATTTCAAAGAATATAGAAATTCATGCAAAAATAAAGCACATAACAATCAAACATCATTATTTAAGGGAACAAGTTCAATAGATACAAGTGAGGCTTGAGTATGTGAAATCTAAGGAACAAATTTTTGATATATTTACTAATCCATTACCTAAGGATTCTTTTGAATATCTAAGAGGAAAACTAGGGGTCTTTCCCCTATCCAAAATCAGGTGAAGAGACATGTTGCATGAATTCATGGATGAATTGTAATATCTTTACGGAGTTGATGCATAAGTGTTCATACTTTGGGAACATTTCTAAAGTTGTGAAGTTGACTATGATGAAATTGATGTAATTAGTACATGCAAGGTGCACAGAGAACTACAAGGTTTTATAAGTTTCATGTTAAAATTTATAATGACATTTGGAAATCCTATCAAAGGGGTAGAGAAATAGTGTGAAAGGGAGAGAATGTTATTGAAAGAAATTGTTTACTGAAAAGGAGGAGAAGTGGATCAAAAGATCATAAGGAAAAATATAATCAAAGGGAGAGTAAAGAAAGATAAATAATAAAGAAAGTAGATTACCTAAAGGGGGAGATCCTCAAACATATTAAAGAGGGAAATATTCTATAGAGATGAAGATGAATATGAATGAAGACCGTAATTAAATGAAGCTCACCTAGGGGGAGATATGCTGAAGTTGATCATTGCTACTAAAGATACACACTGAGTTATAAATTTTCTATAATTGAAGAAAAGAGCTAAAAACTTGTAATGTTGACAATGCATACATTTGATTATCTTATGTAATGTAAAATCATATGTTATGTGTTGCCATTGATGCCAAAGGGGGAAATTGTTAGCCCCAACTGATATTATAATTGATAGTGGGATATTGTTACCTAATAATGCTATGAATGTATGTAAGAGAGTCATATCAATTGTTATATTGTCATTGATGTCAAAGTATTAATTGGCTAGATAGTATGCTAGTTCAATAGAGTATTGTACCATTTGATTGATGAAGATGATTTGAAGAAAGTATGATGAATACATAAGTGATATGTAAGGTAGTATGATGAATACATAAGTGATATGTAAGGTATTCAATGCATACTTGAATAAGTTGGACAATGATAATGTATTATTGGTTTGATTCTTTTACAATCATGTACTATTGCAATATATTGAAGAACTCAAGCTTAACTGAGTGACAAGGTTAATGAAGTGAGACTGTATTCATTGAGTGACTACAATATTTCTTGAGTGATTCGAAAATAAAAAGGGAAACACGATATTGCTCGAGAAAGTTAGTATAATCGAGTTCTATATTACTTGAGTAGATTTCATATTTACGTAGTAATAACTGGATAAATATGTTTGGAGAATTGGAATCTAAGGCTGAATTTCAATAGAAATTTGGAAAGTTTGAGATGGTCTAAGGCACGAGTCAATTTTTTTTACTAGATCAATGATAGGGAAAATTCAAGAAGGATCCATGATGGAGATTGAAGAAGGATAAGGATGTGCATGATGTTCTATACAAGTTATATTTTTTGAGTGTCTAGATACATTGTATGAAGTTTTTGAATTTGGAAATTTCATATGAACCCAAGATTGATGACAATGTTTAAGTGACAAAAGATGGAAGAATTTGGAAGCTTGAAGATGACTATTTAAGAAAGAGACAAAGGAAATTTTAGGCTTTTGGCTGATGTTGTTGGTTTCTGATTTGAAAGTTGATCATATTGCTGGAGTGCTAAGTTGCTGTGAATGTGAAGAAGGTGAAGGAAGATAGTTGAGCGAGGTGAACTAAGTAGTGGAAGGAGAAAGAAAAGGTGTTAATCATCCAAGTCAATAGTACATAGTGAAAGCATATCCAAGAGAGAAATCAGATAGAGAAAGTGATGTAAGTAATGGGTGTAAATGGATAAATCAATCACAAACTCTTCACTTGGATTCTTCTAAGCCTTATCAATACCTTCACAACGTCCCTCAGGACCTTCAATAGGCTAGATATGTGGTGTGTGGTCTTATTCTACTGCCACATTCACCCTTCAGGTTGACCTCTACCTTTTACGTCACACAAAACAAGCCTCAAAAGGCAATAAAACTTCACCTTACAATGTATTCCCTTGCACCCTCTAGGATATCAAGCCTTCCTACCATTTCACAAGGTTTCTTGACCAAACAATAGGTTTTAGGCATCCTACTAGACTCAAACAACAAGATTTGACAAGGAGACCTAATTGGGGAACTTTCTAGTAGTCCCATTTCGTTGTTTTCCTCCTATAACACATTTTTTTTTTTGAATGACCTACTGGATAAATTTAGGAATCTTCAATCTATCCTTAAACCCTAAAAAATTCTAGAGAATGGGATCTGGGTTTTCTATTTTTGGTCTTTAACTACTGAGCCCTAGTGTAGGCCTAATAAGGGCTAATTCACCATTTTGTGCTAAAAATTGGTTTTGTTCAAAAATCACTTCACAAATGGTTCTACTAAATTCAAGGGTATCTCAAAAAATCCTCTACGCTAAGGTTCCAACTATCAATACCTCTCATAATGGTCTCTGCAATGATTTCTTTGACTGTCTATTTGCTAAGCACATGAAGATGCTTAGCCTAATGACCTACAAAGGACTCCAAGCTAGTGGGTGGAATTTTTTTTTTGAACAACCTTGAACTCCATCCTATACCCCTTCTTCATTCCAAGTTTCAAGATTTTTCACTGTGGGGTTTAGGAGGGAGAGTTCATTTTGTTTCAAAAACCCTAGTTACAAGTTAGGGTAACTAGTGAACAAAAATAAATCCAAAATTTTATGTAGAATTATCTACAATGACTAAAATAAATATCATCCACAAGTTAAAAGTCAACTACCTATATTGAAATATGTACAAGCTATTAACAAACATAATCTAATGTCAAACTATACTTACTGTCCTATACATAGTTTCCCACCAAAAACTTGAAATGCTTTATTGTGTTCAACTCCTCAAAATCAACAACCTTTTTCTTGGTTGGAATACATCATAATATAGGTCATGTGATTGGACCTTTCACCTTCTTTCATGTTTGATCAATCATTAAATGACCATGACTATTGGCCTTCACAAAATGACAAATGTTGCAAAGTTGCTCAGCAACAAAAAATGTTGCATGACAACATTTTTGACAACTTTTGACAATTTTTTGCTCCTAACCTTTATATACCCTCAAATGGGTTCAAATGCATGTCAAAACACACAAGACTCCTTAAAACATGAAAATGCACATTTTTGGTCAATCCACAACATTGACCAGTGTTGATTGTCTCAGACCTTGGACATAAGTCTCTTTACAAAAATAATCAAAATTCATTGCTATTAACCCTATTGATGCTTGAAACTAAATACTCTTTATTGACACTGTCTACCAAACTTATTGACACCCTAACATAGCAAAATTTCTTGCTTGATTTGACTAATCAAGACCTTGGGATCCTGCACCAGAAAGAGCAAGGAACAAAGATACGAACAAGAAAAGGTAGTTTCTATTCTTAAAAAATCATTTCTACTGTTACTTTTTAACCATTATAGTAGATTATCTTGAAAGTACAGAGTGGACCTAACAAGTCTGTGAAATCCTATATGGTAATATTGATTAGTGGTGTTTGTAAGTCCTTTAAACCAAGCCACTCTTTAGTTAGGAACAAGGAGTGATAAGGCCTAGATGATCTTTTGGTGAAATCCTATTAGAAGCTCACATTAACAATGTGTATATAACCTTTAACAAGGTTGACTCCTAGTAGAGCTCACTTTAAAAGAGTGAATATTTTTGGGTTGCTGATCCTAGGCAGTTTTTCCCTTCATAGGGTTTCCACATTATATTCATGATGTCAAATGTGTGAATATTATTTGTGATACAATATGTTTTACAATTTATTGCAATTCGGTAATAACTAAGTTTATGGTCAGTAGTCACTAAGTAATTTTATTGATACTCGGTAATGCAATGAATAGTAAGTTAACAATTTGGACCAAAGGTGAATGAAAGAGTTAAGTATTAAGTTGAATGGTTACATTGAGTGATTTCTAGTAATGTTTTTGAAGATTTATTGGTATTAAAATAATTTGAAGGGATTGTATAATAAATGGACGTAACTGATTCACCTTCCCTCTCAGTTATCTAACAAATTGAACAATTAAAACAATGATGCATGATAAGAGAAATCATATACCATAACACAATGATTTTTTGACTATGGGAATCCTTGATCAGATTGAAATGCTTGGTGGGGATGTCACCCACAAGATAATGAACTATTATATAAGATCTTTGTGAAAGGATGTGAGCTTGTTAGGAGCCAATTGTAGTGCATTCAGTACAATAGTCCTTGTTAGAGGATAGATCCCTATTAACAGACCTTGAACCCTTGTTTGAAGGTTCTAACCCTTTTAGAGGTTAGTAAAGAAATAAATAGATCCATATTGAAATGCTCCAATAAATGTTAAGGTCAATATTTAGAATAGAAAATCAAAATCAAGTGAATTGATTGATTTAAAACTTACTTGTCAAAATAATTCCTTTGAAGCTAAACATAATTAGCTGAATCAATCTCTACTCTGTTATGATCATGCAACATTCAAGCTCACAAAAAATTACTACATACATTATGTACATGATATCCATAGAATCTCCAACCAAAGAAAACAACTTCATTTATACCCTCACAAATAATTAATTAGGTCTTCCTATTCAAGCTTTCACAATGTATATTTAATTAATTAGGTCCATGCTAGGGCATACACGCCTTCAAAATCATCATTAAACATATTATATTAAGGTTCCCACACATTACAATACAATTATTACATTTTAAAATGATAACCAACATGTTTCCTCAACCTAGTCAACTACTAGTAAAACATAGTACATGTTTCACAACAATGATCATTCAAAAATAATTCTCAAGCCTTGCTATCATGAAAATAAATTCACTAGCATATCTTCCACCATGATCCAAGATCGCTAACACTAAATCTATCTCACCAATAAGATAGAAAAAATGTGATGTCAAGTGTCTCTATCATTATTTCCTCTACACTTGTCTACAACCAATGTTCACTAAACATACTATAACTCATCCATAACTCAACATAAGATCCAAAGAACATAGATATGATATCTATACTCATCCTGTTGGGAGCTTACAATTGGAATAATTATTATTTTGTCATTGACATCAAATCTACTGATGAGACATGTTGCTATCTAATCTAAACATCATACCTATTTTGATTGATGAAGAGGATTTGAGAAGTTGCTCATAACAATATCACCTAGAGGAAAGGTTGAAGTTATGAAAAGGAAGTTACAATGGACATTTGATTAGCTAGACTTTAACAAGCCAAAGTGATTGTTTATATCAAGAATGTAAAGCTTAACCAAGCAATAGAGTAAAAGATTAAGGTTTTTTTCAGTAATGCTAGTGTCAACCAAGCCACAGTAAGTGCCAAGAAAATTTAGTGTTGATCAAGAATCAATATCGACCAAGAAAGTTAGTTGATGCTGAGATCAAATTTTACAGTGACCAAGTGTCAGAACTTAGTAATTTCCGAGTAATAATATTTTGAATATATTTGAGGAATCACAATTTCCAGCCGACTTGGTTGATTTCTTGGGATGTGGAAACCATGTCGAAGATAAGGTTGATGAGTTGGATCATTCAATTCAAGGAAAGGATTAGGTATAATACCTATGATCAATTTCAATGGATAAGAAGTCTCTAGAAAAAAAGAAAGATGAATAGATACAATGAACTTGATGAACAAGATCGCAAACCCTAAGATCTACATTAATCATGGAAAATGGAAAAGAAAGAATTAACTATTTAAGGAGGTATTTAAAAGAAATAGAGAGAGGGAGTGCAGAGCAAGAGAAATGAATTTCTTACACAGATGCTGCTGAAGTTGATAAGTGAATCCGAGCAAAAGGCTTAAGTTTGAAAGGAGAAGATTGGCTTCTTGAAGGATTGCCAAGCAAATCAAGAATAAAGATGACAATGGGGGAATTATCAGTGAATGAACACATGAACCAAATAGTGATATAAACTTGTAAAACTGAGTCGTAATCATATAGATCAAAACCCTACTATTTTAGCTCTAATAATTGTAAACAATTTATATTGAAATCCTTTTAATAGAGGTTAGCCTAATAGTCATTTGAAGGACTTAACAATATATGTAAATTATTTAGCAAGGTGACATTCTAAGTGGAATGATCAAAGTCCTCCAACAAGGCCACTCCTAACAGGGTGATTAAATCCTCTAACAAGGTCACATTTAATAGTGTGTATTATAACCTTTAACATGGTTGGCTACTAACAAAGATCACTTCAAAAGAGTGAAAAAGTGGTGACATGTTGTTGGTGGTTTTTACCAAATTGGGTGTTTATGTAAAATCCTAGTGTCAAAATTTTGTTGAACATTTTATGATGTTTTATATTTACATGTTTACATTCAACAAGTTCATTATAATAGGACTATAAACTACTAGTAATTTTGTGTATCAATATTAGTAGAGACTGAGTTACAACAGGATAAGTAGAACAATGATTGTTATATGTTTGATTGTTCAAATGATACTTATGGACCTTGAGTTACTAATTCAACCCCCTCTTAGTTATTCTAAACATTTCTAACAATTGGTATCAGAGAAATAGTTCTTACAGAGAGAGGTTTAAAGGTACTTAAAGCTAAAGATCATGACTCACAAAAGAGAGGTACCAAAGCTGAACAAGGAGAACTTTCGTGCATGGAAAAATTTGATGAGGTTGCATATATCTAGTATAGGTGATGCTTCTATAAACTTTGTAGACAATGAGTATGTGAAGATAACAACTACTCCTTTGATAGCTGATCAACTAAAGAAGAAACATAACACAATCAAACAATGTTGGAGATTTCTCTAGCCCTAATATATGTCGAGTTTGATGATATAAAAGAATGTGATAGTGCAAAGAAAATGTGGGACAAACTAAAAACCATACATGGAGGTGATGTCAATGTCTTGAGAGCCAAATCAGAGAGCCTAAGAGGTAAATTTGATGACATGAGAATGATGGAAGGTGAAAATTGTTGGACTAATTGCCAACGTTCCCCTTTGAGATCGTGACATGGCTTAACCGCCTCCTGTGTTTTATAAGTCTAGTGGCTATGTCAGGCATTAACAAGTCAATCTTTTTGTGCAATGACAACTTGAGCTTGTAATAGGTGGTATCAAAGCTTGGTCAGTACAGGTTCAAATCTCCTCAGGTAACACTAAGGGGGGGATTTTTGGACTAACCACTAATGTTTCCCTTCGAGATTCGTGTCATGACTTAACTAACTCCTATGTTCTATAAGTGTAGTGGTTGTTTTGGGCATTAACAAGTTGATCTTTTGGTGCAATGACAACTGTAGTAACAAAAACATAGTACAGTACTGTACAAGAGAAAAAGATGGTGCAAATGGATAAATAAAATATGAAATAGTAAGAAGCAATGTATTGAAGACTCTACTTCCTATTTATGCCATTCTAGTCTCTGCAATACTTGAACTGAGATTTACTCTAGATAACACTTTAACTTTGGAAGGTGTAATTGGTAGACTTCTTGCTTTCGAGATGTCTAACTTTGACAACTACATACCTGCTACTATTGAATATGCTTTTAAGTCATAACTGGTTCTTAGCAAAAGAAAGGAAAGCATGTGAAGAGTGACAATGACAATTCTGATGATAAGCTTGATGAACTTGAATCCCTTATTGAAAAAAGATTTGGAAAAGACAAAGGTATATACAAAGGTAAACTACCTTTTTTTTTTTTCATGCAACAAGGTTGGTCATATTGCTGCTAGGTGTCCTAATAAAGAAGATAAGGATCAAAGAATGAAAAATCAAGTACAAAGGAAGAAGAGATGACTGAGACTACAAGAAAAAAATGGATGAAAAAGTTAAGAAATCTTGTTATATTGCTGAAGAAGAAATTGACAATGAATCTTAAAGTAATGATGATGATGTTCTCTATATTTCTATGAAAGAAGATTATGAAGAAGATAAAAAAATTGCATTAATCTCATACATAAACAAAAATGTTAGATGTATAATTGACAATGGATGCTCCAATCATATGATTGGTGATAGAGATAAATTTGAGGATATTGGACCATACAAAGGTGGATGTGTTAAATTTGGTAATGATATTCCATGTTTTGTAAATGACAAAGGTTCAATTCAATTGACTGACAAGATCAAATGTGACAATGTTTACTGTGTTGATGGACTTAACTATAATCTTTTGAGTGTTTCACAGTTGAACAAATCAGATTATAGAGTTGAATTCTATCATAGAAAGGCCAAGATATATGATGCTAATGATAAGTAACTGGAAGTGGTGATCAAACAAGAGGTAACTTGTTCTACCTAGATTTATCTAATGAGACAGGTTTTTTTGCACAAGAAGAAGATTTTTGGTAATGGCACAAGAGGTTATGTCATGTGAATTTTGATAATTTGGTGAACATTAGTAAAATGAAGAAAGTAAGAGGATTGCCAAAACTAAATAAGCCTAACAATGATATGTGTAAACAATGTCAATTGGGAAAATGACCAAGTCTAGTTTCAAGAGGAAAACATATACGTCAAGTGATATTTTGGAATTGGTTCATATTGACCTATGTGGACTTATTTATGTTCAAAGCTATTATGGAGATAAGTATTTCATTCTATTTTTTGATGACTATTCTAGAATGATGACTATGATTTTTCTTAAAGATAAATTTGATGCTTTTTAGTTCTTTAAGTGATATTTAGCCAGAGTTGAAAAAGAAACAAGGAAGAGTCTGAAGTGTTTGAGATTTGACAGAGGTGGTGAATTCATTTCCAATGAATTCAATACATTTTGCAATGACAGAGGAATCAAAAGACAAATGTCAACACCAAGGATCCCTCCTCAGAACGAGATAGATGAAAGGAGAAACAAATCAATAATGGATTGTGCAAGAACATTGATGATGGAGAATAATGTATCAAATAAGTATTGAAGAGAAGCTATCAAAATTGATGTCTATACCCTAAATAGAGTACAAGTCAAGAAAGGTACAAATGCTACACCTTTTGAACTATGGTATGAATATGCTTCTAATATAAAATATTTCAAAATCTTTCGAAGTAAATGCTATATATTAAAAGATAATAGGAATGGGAAAATCAATGCAATGAGTGACGAAGGTATGTTCCTAGGATATTCCACTAAAAGTAAAGCTTATGAGTGTTTAAACTCTAACAGTAAAAAATTTCTAGAAAGTGCAAATGTGAAATATGATGAATTTCTAGAAAGAAGTGACCTTGGATGTAATGAAGAACCTAAAGATTATAGTACATTCATCTATGTGGATGATGATGCTCCCAACACTCCAAATGGACAAGAAAACCAAGCTGTAATTTCCTAGTAGACATGAAATGATGAAGTGCAACAATAGATTGTCGAGCTACAAATAGTGGGTGCCAAGAAATAGAGTGAAGATGCCAAGTCACAGATAGGCAATGTCAAACATCAAAGAAATAATGTCAAGCATGCAGATTCTAGACCAGAACCAGAACAAGAAAGAGGAAATGAGCTTGAGATTATTTTTCAAGATGAACTTGTTGAAGAATAGAGAAGGAAACCACTTGTGCTAGCCAAGTTTGTAAGAAGACATCAAAAACCTGAAAAAATCATTGGTGATGCTGAATCAAGTGTTATGACAAGAAAAAAGACTCAAAGATGATACATGTTTACTTTGTGAATTTGAGCCTAAATCAATGAAGGATGCTCTAGAGAATGAAGGATGGATTCAGGCAATGAGTGAGAAAATTGAATAGATTGAGAAGATGAATACTTGGACCTTAGTACAAAGATCAAAAGAAAAAAATATTCTTGGAACAAAATGGGTTTTTAGGAATAAACTCAATGAAAATGGTGAAGTTACAAGGAACAAGGAAAGACTGGTATGCAAAGGATATGCTTAAGAAGGAGTTGATCATGGAGAAACTTTTTCTCCTATGACAAGACTTGAAAGAGTTAGAATTCTTCTTGCATATTCAGCCTACAAGAATTTCAAGGTATATCAAATGGATGTCAAATATACATTTTTGAATGGTATACTTGAGGAAGAAGTGTTAGAACAACCTAAATGATTTGTAGATCCAGACAAGAAGAATATGGTATGTAAATTGAATAAAGATCTTTATGGATTGAAATAAGCCCCAAGAACGTGGTATGAAAGATTACATAATTATTTGGTGAAGATTAGTTTTGAAAGGACAAATGATAACAATAATCTATATTTGAAGAATGACAAGACCAATGAAGTACTACTATATGAAATATTTGTTGATGGCATTATATTTGGAGGAAGAGAAACATTATGCAAATTATTTGCAGATGAAATGAAGAAGGAATTTGAAATGTCTATGTTTGGTAAAATCAAATTCTTTGTGGGATTGCAAGTATGTCAAATAAAGTTTGGTATTTTCATTACTCAATTAAAATACATCAAGGAGATACTAAAGACTTTTGGAATAGAAGAATGAAGACTAGTGAGCACACCTATGTCTACATGACATAAGTTATCAAAGAATGATGAATATATTGATGTGAACCAGACACTATGTAGATCAATGATTGGAAAATTATAATATGTTGTTCATAGTAGAGCTAATATTACATTAGGTATTGGGATAGTTGCTAGATTTTTAGAAAATCCTAAAGAAAATCACATGATGAAAGTAAAAAGGATATTGAGATATCTAAAAGGTACAGAAGATTATGGATGCTATTACAAGAGAAGTGATAGATTTGAACTGAAGGTATACACTGACTCTGATTGGGAAGGAAATATTGATGACAAAAAAAAAAAAACTAGTGGAGGTGCATTCTTTCTAGAAAAGAGTTTGGTGTCATGGACAAGAAAAATATAACTGTATTTCCCAATCAACAGATGAAGGCAAGTATGTGGCAGCTATAGTGAATTGTTCAAACATTATGTGGATTAAGAAATTGCCAAAGGGAATGAAAGAAGAATTTATAGATCCAGTGGTTACCTATTGTGATAACACAAGTTTTATTAACATTTAAAAGAATCCAGCGATGCATACAAAAAAAAGGCACATTGCTATCAAGTATCACTACTTGAGGGAACTAGTTCAAGACAAAGAAGTAAAGTTACCTAAACATGATCATTAATATCTTAGAGATAAATTAGGGGTGATTCCCCTAAACCAAAAAACTTAAGGAGAAAAGGTGTATTGCATCAAATGTGCTAATTAGAATATCCTACACATGGATGCAAAATAATTCTACTTTGGGAGATACCTAAGGTAGATAGTTAAGAACAACATAAAAAATTAGTCATAGATAGATGACATAAATCAGCCAGACATGCAAACATCTACATAATTAAGATGTATGAAGTGATAAGCGTATTTAGCATTGTTGTCAAAGAGGGAGAGACATACTATAGAGGGAGATAATTGTCAAAGAGGGAGAGATGTATCCAAGAGGGAAATTTATACCTTAGAGTGAGAAAATCAATAATGAAACTAAGGATATTGATCACTCATGATAGTGAAAATTTTTTGGATTCTATGGTAACAAAGTGGGAGATTATATTCCTATGTAGATTTGTATTGTAAGATGTATTGAGATGTTGCCATCAATGCCAAAGAGGGAGATTGTTGGAAACTTACAATTGGAACAATTGTTGTTTTGTCATTGATTTCAAATCTACTGATGAGACATGTTGCTATATGATCTACATGTCATATCTATTTTGATTGATGAAGAGGATTTGAGAAGTTACTCATAACAATATCATCTAGAAGAAAGGTTGAAGTTATGAAAAGGAAGCTGCAATGGACATTTGATTAGCTAGACTTTGATAATCCAAAGTGATTATTTATATCAGGAATGTAAAGATTAACTAAGCAATAGAGTAAAAGGTCAAGGTATGCTGAGTAATGATACTGTCAACCAAGCCACAGTAAGTGCTGAGAAAATCTAGTGTTGACCAAGCATCAATATCGACCAAGAAATTTAGTTGTTGTGGAGCTAGAAGTTTTATAGTGATTGAGTGATTAAGCAGTGACCGAGTGTTAGAACTTAGTGATTGTCTAGTAACAATATTTTGAATATATTTGAGGAATCATGATTTCCAGTCAACTCAGTTTATTTATTGTGATATGGAAACCGTGTTCAAGATAAGATTGATGAGTTGGATCATTTAATTCAATGTGAGGATTAGGTACTATAATACCTATGACTGAATTCGATGGATAAGGAGTTTCTAGAAAAGAAGAAAGATGAATAGATACAATGAACTTGATGAACAAAATCATAAACCCTAAGATATATAGTGATCATGGAAAATGGAAAAGTAAGAATTACCTATTTAATGAGGTATAGATTTAAAAGAAATAGAGAGAGGGAGTGTGAAGCAAGAGAAAGGAATTTCTTATGCAGATGCTACTGAAGTTGATAAGTGAATTTGAGTAGAAGGCTTAAGTTTGAAATGAGAAGATTGACTACTTGAAGGATTTCCAAGAAAATCAAGAATAAAGATGAACCCAAAAATGAAAGGAACATTGATCTAAACCTACAAAAGTGAGTTGTAATCATACAGATCAAAACTCTACTATTTTCTTTCTAATAATTGGAAAAAAATTGCATTGAAATTATTTTATAGTCTATGTGAATCCTTTAGCAAGATGAAATTCTAAATGGAATGATCAAAGTCCTCCAAAAAATCCACTACTAACATGGTGATTAAATCCTTTAACTGTTAGAATCTAAAAAGATTAAGAACCCAAAAAACTAGTGCAAAGAATAGATATTTAAACTATGAATGCAAATGATACAAAATCAAAATAGCAACACAGAGTTAGTTTCCAAGAGAGTAATGCAAATGCTAGAAGTAAAATAACATTAAGAGGATGAAAAACTAAGAGATTGCAAATACAAGCTAGGTAGCATGCTTATATAGACTGAAGAGGGAGGAGGTGGCAACACCAACCAATGAGGAGCAACCATCTATCGAACTAAAGATAGCAAAATATCTTCCCAAGATAGCTAATGGATGCTCACATGTAGGAAGGTGATACCTTGCAACTACTCACCTAATAAGACATCCTTTATTAACCTAAGCAAGATTATTAAAAGTGTAGGAAAAACCTAGCAATATAGGAAAAAATAAATAACCCACTAGGAAATAAAAAAACTACACTAACACCCCGCCATAAGTGAAGCTTAGCTAGATGTAGAAATGGGTCTTAACAAGTTAGGCTTGATGAGGTACCCATGTACATAAAATTCCCCTAAAAGAGAGAAAAGAGACTGACTTGGAGTGAGAGGAAGAGGCCACCCCAAAAGATGAAGCATCTCACATGCCAACAAAGCTTAGAAATAAAGGAACTTGCTCTCTATAAAGGGTTTGGTGAAGATATTAGCAACCTGATTAGAAGTTGGACAATAGCGAAGGTCGATGATGTGACCATGGATGAGCTCCTAGATGTAGTGCATGTGGATCTCTATGTGTTTGGTCCACTAATGTTTGACTAGTTCTCGTGAGATTTGAATGGCACTCTGGTTGTCACAAAATATGACTGATGATCATTTAATCTGGATACCAAGCTTAGTGAGAAGATGTTGAAGCCAAATGGCCTCAATGGTGGCATTCACAACCCCCTGATACTCAACCTTAGTAGAAGATAGAGCAATAGTAGATTGCTTTTTTCTTGACCAACAAATAGGACTTGAACCAAGTGAGAAGCTATAACTAGAAGTAGACTTGTGATCCTCAGAATCACCTGCCCAATCTAAATCCATGTAGACCACCAAATCAAGCTCAATACTTTCTATGTAGTGAATCCCACAACTGTGAGAACCTTGAATGTAGTGAAGGATCTACTTGGCTACTTTTGAGTGCAGCTCATGAGGCTCCTGCATGAATCGAGAGACCATGCCTATAGCATATGAGATGCCGGGTCTTGCATGAGTCAGATAAGTGAGACTCCCAACAAGTTAGTGGTAAAAAGTGCCATCAACAAGTGGAGAAGAACACTGAGCCTCAAGTTTGACTCTAGAAAGAAAGGGAGTCGAAGTTGGCTTACAATCAGCCATATGAAACCTTAAGAGTAAATTTAGAGCGTACTTGGACTATGTGATGGTGATCCCAGAAGGAGACTAAAAGGTCTCAATCTCGAGAAAGTAATGCAACAAGCCCAAGTTAGTCATCAAAAAAATTTCATGAAGGGAAACTTTGAAAACCTTAATGGTGGGTGAAGAACTTCTTGCGATCAACAATCATCAACATACAAAAGAAAGAATAGGAGTGAATTACCCTATTGTAGAATGTAGACATTAGGATCAAAATGACATCGAGTGAACCCAACTGATAGAAGGAAGGAGTCCATCTTGGCATACCAAGCTCGAGGAGCCTATTTGAGGCCATAGAGAGACTTTTGAAGATGACACACAAGTGAAGAATACTGAAGGAAGCCTTGTGGTTGCTCCATGTAGATCTCCTCATGAAGGTCACCGTGAAGAAAATAACTCTTCTCATCCATCTGATGTACTTCCCAATGATTAGCTACAATAATGGCAAGAACAAGTCGAATGAAATTCATTTGGGAAACTAGCGCAAAAGTCTCAGAGTAGTCAGTCCTAGGAACCTGGGAGAATCCTTTGACGACCAAGCAAGCCTTGTGCTTGTCAACTGAACCATCTACTATAAATTTTGTTTGATAGATCCACTTACATTTAACAAGTTTTCTTCCCTTAGGAAGAGGGACAAGATCCCAAGTGTGGTTCCTCATCAAGGAACTATACTCTCCCTGCAGTATCCCACTTAGGAATACTAGAAGCCTCATGAAAGGACTGTAGATCTAAGGTAGTAGCAATCTCTTGGTTTTGCATCCTCTTAATGCTATTTTGCTTCTAGAATTTGCATTACTCTCTTGGAGACTAAATCTGTGTTTCTATTTTGATTTTGCATCATTTTCTATCAAATGATGAAAAATCAAACTAGCAACACAGAGTTAGTCTCCAAGAGAGTAATGCAAATGCTAGAAGTAAAATAGCATTAAGAGGATGCAAAACCAAGAGATTGGTACTGCCTCAGATCCACAGTCCTTTCATGAGGCTTCTGGTATTCTTGAGTGGGATATGACTATGTAGGAAGAGTATAGTTCCTTGATGAGAAACCACACTTGGGATCTTGTCCCTCTTCCTAAGGGAAGATAATTTTGTTTGATAGATCCACTTACATCGAACAAGTTTTCTTCTCTTAGGAAGAGGGATGAGATCCCAAGTGTGGTTCCTCATTAAGGAACTATACTCTTCCTACATAGTTGTATCCGACTTAGGAATACCAGAAACCTCATGAAAGGACTATGGATCTGAGGTAGTATTAATGAAGACATGTGGAGCATCTTGGAACTATGAACGAGTTTGCCTAGTGTCTGATGGATCCCCAACCCAATCACCTATAGATTGCAAGGTCTGTCTAGCCCAAAGTGGACTGGAAGATGGAGAATCTGGAGGGGAATCATCAACCTTTGAATGATGAATAGGAGAGGAAGGAGGTGAATCCTCTGAATCACTCTCTGCATCGGAAGTGGAGATAGAAGACTACTTAGGTGAATTTGACTCATCAGAAGATTTGCCATGTATTCCAAGTAACTCCAATGTCAAAGTAGAAGGAGTTGGAGAAGTGATAGGAAGTGAGCTTGAAGATTCCTCCTCAATTTGAACACTCCTTTGAATGAACAACTCATGTGTAGTAGGGCGGAGCAACCAATAACCCTTCACACCATCAGGGTAATCTATAAATATGCAAGAACTACTCTACGGATCCAAGGCCTTGTGTTTCTTTGCAAGAATCTAGACCCATGCAGGAGAGCCAAAAAATTGAAAGTACTTAACTGATGGTTTTCGACTACTCCAAGCTTCAAAAGGAGTAACTCCCTTAAAGGCTCAATGAGGAACACAATTCTGGATATAACAAGCACAATTAATGGCCTCTGCCCAATATTGGGGTGCAAGAGATCTAGAGTAAATCATACAATTTTCCATTTCCTTCAAGAATCTATTCTTTGATTTTGCAAAACTATTTTGCTGAGGATTGTATGGAACTGAATGCTGCAAATCAATCCCCTCTGAAGTGCAAAATTTCTCAAACCAATGGTTGACATACCACCATTGTCAGTGTGTAAAACTTTGATGCCTTTCCTAGATTGCTTATCTACAAAAGTTTTGAAGTTTTGAAAATGAACAAATACCTCTGACTTCTATTTGAGAAAGTACACCCAAGTATATCAAGAAAACTCATCAATGAATGTGAGGACATATCAGGCCCTGCTGAATGAAGGATGCTGAAATGGACCAGCCAAATCATTGTGAACTAACTCTAGTATTTGTGGAGCTCTCCATGCCTTTTGTCAAAATTTTCCTTCGGATGCTTATGAAGATGCAACCTTGGCAAACACTGCTTGAGAACTGAACTGAAGGCAACCTTGTGACCATGCTCTGCTGGTTGAGCTGATGCAAATAGTAGAATTTAAGATGGCCAAACTGCTCATGCCATAATTTACTCACATCATTAGAGTGAGTGAGAAAAATTGTTGAAGGAGGATTAGGAACAAAGTGAGAAAATAGATAGATTCATGATTGATGATCTTCTCTCCTAACTGCAACTGTAGAATCATTGTACAACTCACGTATCTCCACTAAATTAGGAGTGAACTCAACCCACTTGCTTGAACCTGTGTGAGTGATCTAGTATATTGATAGGTGATTAGTTGATAATGAGGGTACACAAAGAACATCATGGAATGTGCCATCCCTCACATCAATAGACCCTCTCCCACACACCTCAACAGGAGTGTCATCACCCATCAAAATAGAAGGCATAGTACATGGCTCCAAGGATGCAAGTTCTTCCTTAGATGAAGCCATGTGGTGCAAAGCACCCAAATCAAGAACCCAAGTGGATGGTAAGGAAGCAACTGCAACAAGGGCCTTGCCCTTTCCTTCCCCTTGCTATTTTCTTTTTCCTTATTAGACCCTCCATTAGAACTTTGTTTGATAGACTTAGGAACACTGATATTATTCTTCTCAAGAATGTATGTCAACCGATCAATTTGTTTCTTCAAAAATTTATGTTCATCATGACCATGTATTTTACAATAGGCACATTGGACCCTTTCTTTCTTAGGCTTATCACCCTTGGAAGATGGGGTATCAATAGTTGCTTTTGAAGCAACTAGTATCTGATCCTTCTTCTCCTTGCTATTCTTATGTTTCTTATCCTTACTATTGTTGTTACTACTTTGTCCTTTTTGGTCTTTTGTGCCTTGGTTGGTAGCCAAGTCATGTGACTTAGAGGACTTAAGAGTGCTCATTTGGATTAGCTTCTCCTATTCTCGAGTGAGATTGACAACAAAATCATCTAAAGATGGCATGATGGATTGAGTACCAAGTGCACCCTTAGTAGCATAGAAGGTATAGACAAACACAAAATATTCTAAACTTAGCTTAGAGAGAATACTAAGAATCAATTTTTCATATTTCTTTTCAATTCCACATTGTTTTAACTATAGCCTTAGTGATTTCAATTTAGTGAAGAAATCTTGGATTGTGTTGAAATTGCCTGGACTTAAACTAATTAATTCATTTTCCAACTTATGACCCCTCATTTAATCTTGTGTGCCAAAGAATGTTTCTAGCTTTGTCCACATTTCATTTGGTGTATCTAGAAACTCAATGTTAAATAACAAATTAGGAGAAACAGACAAACATAATGTTCCATATGCCCCATCACATTTGTTAAACCACTTAGGCTTATCTTCATCTTTATTAAGTTCAATTTCAAGTCCCATAGTTATCCTATTTAATCCATCTTTTCTTAAGCAATTTTTCATACGTGACTTCCACTCAAAGTAATTGTATGGAGTTAGGATGGGTGTATTTGTTTGATCCATGATGAAGAAATGTAGAGAAGAAATGCTAAAAAGAAGAGAATCCAACCATGACAATGCCCCCCCTTTTTACTCAATCAAAGAACCCCCCAAAGAAATATGATTTGGAACTTTTTATTAGTGCATTTACAACTACCACTAGTAAGAAATACTAAGTGGTCTTGATTTTAATGCATTACAAAACCCTCACAAAGAGCATATGCTGAAAGTGCGACTTTGGCATAATACTCAAAGAAACAAATAGCACCACTACGATCTACTCAAAAAATCATGCACTTTAAAAAAGGAATCACCTCAATATGAGGTCGTATGAGAAATTTATGATCCTTCAAAGTTTCCAAAATGAGAATTGTGCAATTTCTGAAAAATTTATGCATGAAAATCAAAAAATGACTGCACTAGTGGATAGAGCACAAAACATAAGCCAAGATCATAACAAGAACCATCATAATTAGAGCCCATATGAGCAAGAACAGTGCATTTAAAAAATGCATTCAAATTTGTGACTGCCAACAGAGAGGGGTACAGCTGTAGCTTTCCACGCTCAATTATGCAAAATATATAGATCGCATGCAAAAAATAAAGGATACCCAAATGGTATTTCGGTGCTACAAAAAAAATCTTGAAAGTTTTTTTCTTGTTGATGTACAAAAGATGTAGCTCTAGTGTAAATTAGATGCCTTTAACAGCAAAAAATGGCCCCAACAACTAAGAAATGACCCTAGCAACCAAAAGATGTCATGCAAAGGTTGAATCAACTACTTAAGTCAATCAATGGCATGCTAGAACCTACAATATTGATTGAAAACACCAAATATGCAAGTTGGTTGTCAGATTTGAGATTAAAACCCTAGTTTCGCAACTTGTATGCCAATCTTTGATCTCGGTGGAATGAAAGCCAAATCTGACTTTCTCAATCCTCCTGGACACATTGAAAAAACCAAAAATGTTGCTAGTATAACCAAAAATGCTACAATCACCCAGATTTCATAAAACACATGTGTAAACCCCAGAGATTAAAAATGTTTTTGTTAATCTTTTTTGATTCTCAAGATCATCTGAAGATGCAAGAGAAGAGCATATTGATTTTTTTCAAAAACTTACAATAATATTTATTAGCACCCCCCCAAATCTCTCAAACAAGGAAACTAAAATCTACTCTGGCACATAGAAAAGCTCTGATACCATGTTAAAATCTAATAAGATTAATAACCTATAAAACTAGTGCAAAGAATATATATTTAAACTATGAATGCAAATGATACAAAATAAAAATAGCAACATAGAGTTAGTTTCCAAGAGAGTAATGCAAATTCTAGAAGAAAAATAGCATTAAGAGGATGCAAAACGAAGAGATTGCAAATACAAGCTAGGTAGCATGCTTATATAGACTAGGAAGAGGGTGGAGGTGGCAACATTGACCAATGAGGAGCAACCATCTATCGAACTAAAGATAGCAAAGTATCTTCCCAAGAGAGCTAATGGATGCTCACATGTAGGAAGGTGACACCTTGCAACCACTCACCTAATAAGACATGCTTTATTAACCTAAGCGAGATTATTAAAAGTGTAGAAAAGACCTAGCAATATAGGGAAAAATAAATAACCCACTAGGAAATAGAAAAACTACACTAACAATAACCAAGTCACATTTAACAATGTGTATTGTAACCTTTAACAAGGTTGGCTCCTAATATAGGTCACTTCAAAAGAGTGAAAAAATTGTGACACCTTGCTGGTGGTTTTTCCCAAATTGGGTTTTCATGTAAAATCCTGGTGTCAAACTTGTGTTGAATGTTTTATGATGCTTTATATTTACACGTTTACATTCAACAAGTCTGTTATAATAGGATAGTAAAATACTAGTAATTTTGTTTTATCAGTATTTAGTAGAGATCAAGTTACAACATGATAAGCATAAAAGTGAATGTTATATGTTTGATTGTTCAAATGGTACTTATGGACCTTGAATAACTGATTCACCCCCCTCTCAGTTATTCTAAACATTTCTAACACATCCTTGTACATAATTCTAAGCACACATATCTTGACTTGTTATAAGCTAACTTCATTGTGATAGAAATCACCCTTCAATAAAAAAATCTCTTTTTTTCATGATCACATAAATATATGTTGTCATCAATGACAAAACCTTTCATTAATATAACAAAAATAACATTCTCCCTCTTTGGCATTGATAGAAATAGATGTTGAAAAATCATCAATCCAAAAGTAATTTGAATATTATTTTATGATTATCCTCAACATACAACCTTCCTTACTCTTACTAATCTCCTTAGTATCTCTCACATTAGGTTCATCTATGTTTTCTAGCTTTTCATTAATTTTATCCCCCTTTGACATCAATAGAAAAGGTTCCAATATTCCAAATATCAATTGAAAGAATGAAATGCTCTCTCTTTAATGAAAATCTTCATTAAAGTACCTATATTGGATCAAGCCAATCTGTAACAATAAAAATGTCAAGTGCCAACAAACACCATTATGCCAAAAGCATTGCACAAGAGCTCTTATGAATAGCTTTGTTCGCTATGACCACTCCTAATGAACAATACCAAGCATCATGTCTAGATGAATGAACAATTCTTTGATTATACTGGACTAATGCAAAGCTACATTAATTACTCTACACTAGGTGGAGACATCAACCTGAGCATACCTATGAGATATTCAAATATGTCCTTAGCCAATGGTTTAGTGAATATATCTTCTATCTTATCACCTTATCTTTTGTACCCACATACTCCAATATGATTATCTTCTCTACAACCTTCTATCTCAGAAAAATTATACTTAATTACAATGTGTCTAGTCTTTGAATGTAAAACAAGATTCTAGACATACTAGCTATACTTGTATTATCACAATGAATGATAGTAGGCTCAGAAAAAGTAAAATCGTTATCTTTTAGCATTTTCTTCATCCAAATTATCTGATTACAATTATTTGCTACTGCAAGATATTTTGCTTGTGTTGTGGAATGAGAAATACAATATTGTTTCTTACTTAACCAAGATAATTACCTTCCACCAACAAAGATTGCCCCTCCACTTTTTTTCCCCATCTATATTTCCTTTCTTAAAACTCAAAATTAATAAGTGCTTATCTAATCTAGCATATCGAGCTCTAGGTGCTTGCTTTAATCCATACAATTCCTCCTTCAACTTGCATACCATGTCATTTTATTCAATTAGTAAAAATCCATCAGGTTGTTTAATGTAGACCTCATCTTCAAATTCACCATTTAAGAAAGTTGACTTAACATCCATTTGATGTTGAAAATAGATTGATACAAGTATAATAATGTGTTTCAATCATTGTTTTGTCACTGATGTCAAACCTGCTACTTGCTCATAAGACAATTGATTATATGATTTAAGTACTATAATTTGTTTGATTGATGAAGAGGATTTGATCAAATGAGGTAACAATAGAACCTAGAGGAAAGGTTGAGTTATGATACTAAACAGGAGTACAAGGATCAATTAAGACAATGATATTATAGTGCATTGATAATCTACTTAAGGTTGCAAAGGATAGTTAAACTGATTAACTTCAGAAGAACAAGTTAAATGAAGTATGTTTGCCAAGCTTAACAATCTACAAAGTAGGTGCCGAGAAAAGTTAGTGTCAGCTAAGAAGAAAACCAGTTAGAGTTGAGAAAAGTCTATTTTAGTGCATGCCAAGTGAAACAGTGTAAGCCAAGTAAAGTTTAGTTGATGCATGTTGATCTCAGATTGGTTTTGACAATTGAGTGTTAAAACACTTAAGAAATTACTTATTTTATGCCAAACTAGTAATGCATGCCGAGTATAACATGTTAATACAAGACCATGCTAAGTGATTCAAGTGTCGAGTGAACAATAGATGCCGAGCAGTTGAAGTGCCGAGTGAATAGTAGATGCTGAGCATCAGTAACTACATATGTCGAGTAACACAGATTGGACATATTTGTTTATTACGGCATGAACAACTATGTAAACCATTTTTTAGTCGACATAAGGTTAGATTTCAATTCTTTAGAGATAAGAACAAATCTACATGTAGATCCCCTATGCAATTACATGCTACCAATAAAAAAATGGGAAGGTTTAAGTGGCAAAATGGATGAATCTCAACAGTAAATTCATACGTAACCCTAAGCCACCTCAGTCTTCTTAAGGAAGATGAAGCTCTAAACTTTTTATGAGAGAGAGAAGAGAGTTAAGAGATTTATGAAGGGGTGAAATATTAAATTGAAGGTGCAAACAAGATAGTTTGTAGAGCATTCAAGGTGATTTAGAAGTGAGAGTGAATTGAAAAATCAATTAAGTGAAGAACAAAGGATAGAGGATACAACATTGTTACATCAGATCATGAAGGATCAATCAGAGACTAAATAGAGGTGATCTGTTATTAGGAAAGCAAGTGCCAACTACAAGATCTATGCTGAGACATTTTGATAGGTGATTTCAATTAAATTTTCTAGGTGGAGTACTCTTAACAAGCTTTATTAAATCCTTTAATAGGGTGACATTCCAAGTGAGTGATCAGAAGTTCTTTAACCAGACACACTTCTAATAGGGTGTTGAAATCCTCTAACAAGGTGGGACTTAACACTCTTTGTAAGCCTCTAACAAGGTAGGCCTTTCATAGGGCAGATCATGCTTCATACTCAAACCATTGTAACCTTAATTGGCTACACTTTATTACTACAGTAGTGAATATTTGTGGGTGTCATCCCCACCCTATTTTTATCTTCTCATTTGGAGGGTTTCTGGATAATCATATTTGGTGTTAAGTGTATGTGTTTAATTGCTTACATGTTTTAGATGCATTTGCTTTACATGGTATTTTAGTATGTTAATGCATGTGATGTATGAATGGTGAAAGTTTTATGGGTCCAAGTTTAAACTCTTGATTCACCCCCCCTTAGAAGTTTACCTTTCCTAATTGTAATTCCAACAATTAGTATTAGAGCCTAGTTCTCAGAAGAAGAAGCTTTGCATCTTAGAGGAAAGATCTTGAAATGGAAGTCTACAAATTGGGAAAGACCATTGAGAACTAGAAGATTGAGATACATCTTATACTACATCAATTGAATGAAGCCAGAGATTCCTTGAAGAGTTCCTTGAAGAGAATGAAATAGATTACTATAACAGGAAATGACACAAAATACAAAGATATTGACATCACAAAGCTATTTGAAGATGGTAACTTTAGTGAATTTGGTGCAATAATTGCAGATCTAATGGAGACGAATAGAGCACAAGCTGAAGAAATTAGAAATCTCAAGTTGGAGCAAGAATCACAAGCTATACTACTATGTGAGGTGACTAAACAAAAGAAGAAAGCCATAGAAGACAAAGGCATGATTGAAGAAGACAAAAAAATGCAGGCAAATAGATTGGAAGAAAAGTCAAGAAAGCTATCTAGGATCTTAAAAATGCAATTGGATACCTTGAGTTAAATGTCAAGGACATTGAGATAACCACATTGAAGTTACAAAATACACAACTACAAAATGACCTAAAAAGAGAAAAGGAATTTGCTGAAAGTTTCAACAAGCCAAGTGAAGCCATCAAGTACTTTGAGCAATTACTGAAATCTCCTAGATCCAATTGAGATACATCAAGACTGGACTACACAAGCACTAAAGAAGGAGAATCATCCAAAGCTACTAAAGAAAGGAACAATAGAGGTAAGAATTCCAAACCTACTTGTCACAATTGTGAAAAAAAAAAAAAAAAAATTCTAATGTGTGCAGGAGCAAGAATACAAATCATAATGCTAAGCCTAAGAACATGGTCCATTGTTATAAGTGCAATAAACAAGGTCATCAAGCACATGAATGCAGAACTAGAACCAAGCATGCTCCAAAATTTGAAAGATATTGCTACAACTATCAGAAGTATGGACATAGAGCCTTTGAATGCAGATCCAAGTCCACATGGTCATCAAGCAAGCCAACAAAGGTAAGAAGCTATGGAAATTCTTATAATTGGGATTACAATACAAGATACAATTGTCACTATTGTTAGGAATATGGACATATACCTGAGAATTGCATTAGGACTCACTTCAGTGGTAATTACAAGAGGTGGTTGAGTCAAAACACATGCTTTAGCTATTTGAAGATTGGTCATATTAGCAAGCATTGTCCAACTAGGTCCAATGTACCAAGTTGTGAATTTGATTAAGGCAAAGGCAAGGCAGAAGTTGAACACATTAGGAATGAAATGCATAAGACATGGAAGAAGAAAGATGGTTGTAGTACATCAAGTGGACAAGGGATCACTTCACCCAATGGGTCAAGTGGTCTCACCTCATCAAACTAAGCAAACAAGAGGTATGTGGGACTGATATTCAAAGTATTACATCATACATCAGTTCCAAAAGAAGTCAATACTAAAAGGACAACATTAGCATGAATGAAGATGCAAGATGTTTAGGATTAATCTTTTAAGTTTTCATCTTGTTTTCAAGCATGAAAAGTTTTCAATGGATGCCACGTGGAATACTAGTTAGTGCTAAGCTACCAAGTTAGCTAGTTGATGCCGAGTCTGTAGTAGCTACTAAGTGATGGTAATACCTATAGATGCTGAGTGAATTTGAAATCATTTTGATATTAAGTTTACAACTGTGCAAGCACTAAGCATTAATTGCAAGGTTTTTGAAGGGTATATGGTCATTTTTCTCTCATTTCTCATCATTTCAAATTCAAGCAAGAGCTAAAGGTGTAGAAGGAAATTTAGAAGTTTGTTTGAAGTGACTACAAAGATCTCAACAAAAATTTCACTCACATTTTTTGAATTTTAAAGGTATTTATTCACAAGTCGAGCTACGTAGTTTACATTTGTAGAAACCCTAGTTTGTCATAATGGTGTGAAGCTCAAAAAATGTAGAAGGAAAAGAGGTGTTGAATGTACAGTTAGTCAGTAATGAGGTAAAATAACCAGATTTTAAAGCAATTCTAGATGTTTCTTATAAACAAGACCCATCAGGCACATTATTCATGATTCCCCCGAAAGTTATTATGGTTCAGGATGTTAGAAAATGTTATAACTACAAGATAGGTGGAATTGGTGATATGGAGATAAGGGAAACATATGATAGATTGTGTGAGAACAATTTATTAAAGGAAGAATTCAAAATCATAGAAAGGAAGGGTCTGACGTGTGCCCTAGAATTCCTCACTGTTTTCAAAATTGACTAGATAAGAATAGTACTGAGCATAATTCATGATGGATCCCTATGGCTGGAAGGAGGACCAATAAAGATTTTAAAGAGAATAATTCATAGGGTGACTGGTTTTCCAACCTTAGATCAGCCAAAGACTTTGCAAAGTGATTCAAAAGAGGTAATAGAAAACAACATAGGTGCAAAATTGAACAAGCGTGGAATAACAATAGACACCATCACAGATCCACTAATAAACTTTGCAGTTAGGGTCATTTCTCACAAGTTTTATCAATCAAGTAGATTGAACATTGAACCCTGTATTGCAGCAGGTGTGGGATATAAAATTATGAAGAAAGATCATACCTATTATCTAGTTGAACTTCAATTGTAATGAATAATGGAGAACCTTGGAGCAGTTAGGAAGACAAAGAGTGCTTAGTGAAAATTTGGATCAATTCTAATTTGCATATTTTTGTATGTACATAACACATTCCCATCTTTTGGCAAAATAGGATGGAAGAGAAATAGGACAATTGCTGCCCAGATAAATGAATACATTGAGAAAATGGGTGAGAACTTTGAAACTATCATGACAAGCTATTTTGAAGACTTTAAGAAGTCTATGAAGCAGAGGATGAGAATACTTGTTTCCTTAGTTGAACAACACTACAATGATATATGTTTTCTTGTAGATATTGATTACACATATGTACAGGCTGCCATACCTAGGGTAAGATGGCTAAGAACCTTAGGATATGAGATTAATGTGTAGGAAGCCTCAGTTGCCATCACTACACTTCTTGCCAAAGAAGTTGATAAAATAGCCAAAATATTTGGAAATTATGATGTCATGAAGTCCAAAGTAGAAATGGAGTTGAAGACATCCTCCACACTAAAGAAGAAAGACACATTAGTGAAGAAATTAAAGGCCAAATTTGGTGAAGGTGCTAAAGAAGAAGAAGATGAAGGTGATGAAGAGGATGAAGAGCAAGAGCAAGAACAAACAAAAGAACCTCTTGCATTAACCCAAGGAATGGGTGAGGATAAAGAAGAAGAAGAGGGTGCCAAGGAAGACAAAGCTGAGGTAGTGCCAATACGTGTCAAGCCTAAAAAGAGAAAGGCCAAGGCACAACCTATGATCAAAGCGAAGAAGGTTGCAAAACCTAGTCTAGCAAAGTCAACAACAATAGCTACAAGAGCTAGGACAAGAGCCACCACTCAAAAGGCTAAGGAGAAAACAAAAAAAATAGAAAAAGGAGGCCAAGAGTAGAAGAAGCAAAGAAGGAAGTACATTGCTCAACCAAATTTAGATGAAGAGAGAACTGAATCAGAAGGTACAATTCAATTCAAAGTGGTAAGTCATACACCATTTTCTAATCTAGAAAACATGTGTGAAAATATCAGAAATAATGCAGATTTGTCTGGTCTTGAGAATGTAAATTTTGATAATTTGGAAAAAGGGGAGAAAAAGATAGTAGAAGAATCCCTATATACAATGATTTCCAAATTTAAGAATATGCCATTAGAATTTTCCAATTCAGTACCCAAGGCATTGTATGATTTAGTTGAGTAGAAATGGTACTATTGTTTAAATTTGGAAAAGCAAATAAGGGAGACTACTGTGGCCCAAGTAATGCCATAACTAACAAAAGGGAAAATTGCAAAGGAAAATAAGAAATATGGTGGAAGGTTCACATCAAAATATAGAGCCTTTAGCATTCTCCAAAATAAAATTGAAGATGTTGTCAAGAAATCCACTCAAATGTGGAAATTAATTTATGGATTAACAATTATCAAACAAGGAGAGAAGGACCCCTTTGAGGTTAAAGATGATGATAAAGAAGAGGATGAAAAAGAAGATAGCAAGGAAGAGAAAAATACAAAGGAGGAGACTAAGAAGATGGACACTCACATGGCAACAGCTGACCAACATCATGAGGAATAGAGTGTGCAAGACACACATATGCCGAGTGCCAGTCCTCCTCATGACACAAGTGCACCTGCAGAAACTATAATTGTGAAGGATGTCTCTGATGCATCAGCTCAAAAATAATCCATTAACTATAGAAGATTTGAAAAAGATTTTAGACCAATCTACACTGAAAGCTCAACTTTGTACAAATCCAATTTGATCAGTGTAGAACTCCAAAACGCAGTAACATAAGTTACAAGGGATAAGGTGAATACACAAGAACCACCTTCTGCCATCCCTACTATTACTAGTGATCAACCTTTGATTATGATAATAGACACATCAATCAAGGTTAACACAAGTGTCAAAGAAGACATAGTTAAGTAGGGGAAAATTGTCAAAGAAGAGGAAAATGAGACAACAATAGAGCAAACAGGATAGCTAGATAAATCTGTGCCTACAACATAGACACAAGGTACAACTCAAGTCATTGTCATAGATCAGGATAAATCTAAAGAAGGTTAACAAACACCAAAGGTAAAAGAGCAAGAGGCCATTCAAACATTGGTAACTTTACCAACATCAGGCTCCTTACCTACGGAACTTCTTTAGAAGCTAAGCACAGAAGCAATACCCTTGCAAATCTCAGTGCCAAACACAAGCTCTTCTAAGGTTGAAAAGGTAATTCACTATGGTGATATAACTTTAGATGAAGAGATAATGATTCCAAAATTTGATTATGACACAATGACTATAGATCAAATAAGCATTCTACAAAAAACATTAGAGAAGAAGAAACACCAAGAAATGCTTAGAAAGGAGTATAGACAAAAGAAAATATTACAAGAAATTAAAGACATATTTTTAGATGCATTCATCTTGCCTACTCCATAAGAAACCAAGCCACTAGTGGAAAAATTGTTAGACATTGTGGAGAAGGTTAATAATGAAGACCTAGGTACAAATGCCAAACTTTTGGAATGGTATGAAAGAAAGTTCCAAGGAAAAGTGAATGAAAAGATATTTGGTGATATAGCACTGACACAAGTTGCTTTGACAAATAAGGTTGAGGATGTGAAGAAGGTACTTGAGAATATTTTCTCATTATACACCAAACTATGTGATCCCACGCTCTTCATCCAGACACCAAACATAGAATACTGAGCCTGGAGAGGAATTTAAGCATATCAGGTACACAACTACCTAAGAACCTAGCAAAAAATGAGAAGCATTTCCACACATTTCTTCAATCATAGAGTCAACTAGTTGTGTTAATAGTAGAAGAGGCTAATATAAGAGCCAAATTAACACAAATTCAGGGCTCTCTCACCCCACACATGGAAATCCTCCATAAAGAATTAGGCTATGCAAAAAATTTATTGAAGAAAGATCCCAATCTTTCTACATCAAATGACCTAGTACACCTTGTAGCCGAGCTTGCAATCCAAGTTAAATCATTGGATGTTGCATGCGACAATTGAGATGCAGGTCTAAAAATAATCATGAAAGTCCATAAATCCTTTTTGGAAAAATATACTATAAGTGTATAGATCCTTTGACATAAGTGTCAAAAAGGGGGAGATAAACAAACATGGGGAGATAAATAAAAAAGGGAGATAAATAAGCAAGGGGAAGATAGATTAAAAGGAGGAGAGAATAATGAAAGGGGGAGATATGAATAAAGAAAATGAGAAATCATGAACAAAGGTAGAGTAATCAGAACTCCAAGTGATATACAATTTTGAGAAACACAATGCAGAGATAGGAAAAGAGTAGAGTAGATATTAGCTAAAGTAGAGCTTAAAGAGTATTAATCATAAGAGACAAATCTACTTAGAATGGAGAATGGATTTTGATAATAAACAAATACACTAACTCAAGGGGAGTTATACATTTTGAGGTATATAAGCTATTGCAAAATTTTAAAAGTTTTGAAGTTCTGTATATAAGCCGAGTCATGGATATGTTATACTCGAGAAGATTAGATTGTTTGTATATATTCAAGTGTTTTTGACACTCATGTCAAAGGGGGAGATTGTTGATCTCAAATTGGTTTTAACAATTGAGTGTCAACACACTTAAGACATTTACTTAATTTATGCTAAACTAGTAATGCATGCTGAGTATAATATGTAAATACATGACCATGCTGAGTTGCAATGACTGCCATGTCACTCAAGTGCTGAGCAGATAGACCATGTCAAGTGATTCAAGTGCCGAGTGAGTAGTAGATGTCAAGCAATTCAAGTGTCGAGTTAGAAGTAGAATTACAATGTATGCCAAGCACCAGTAACTACATATGTCGAGTAACATAGATTGGACATATTTGTTTGTTATGGCACAAAAAACTATCTAAACCATTTTTCATCTGACATAAGGTTAGATTTCGATTCTTTAGAGATAAGAACAAATCTACATGCAGATTCCCCATGAAATTACGTGTAGCCAATCAAAAAATGGGAAGGTCTAAGTGGAAAAATGGATGAATCTCAATTGTAGATTCATACTTAACCCTAAGCCACCTTAGTTTTCTTAACAAGGACAAAGCTCTGAAATTTTATGAGAGAGAGAAGAGAGTTGAGAGATTTATGAAGTGGTGAATGATTAAATTGAAGGTGTGAAAAAGACAGTTTGTAGAGCATTCAAGGTGACTTAGAAGTGAGAGTGAATTGAAAAATTAGTTAAGTGAAGAAAAAAGGATGAGGATACAACATTGTTACATCAGATCATGAAAGGATCAATCAGAGATAGAATAAAGATAATTTGTTATCAGGCAAGCAAGTGCCAACTGCAAGATCTATGCTGAGACATTTTGACAGGTGATTTTAGTTAAATCTCCTAGGTAGTGTAGTCCTAATAGGCTTTATCAAATTCTTTAATAGGGTGACCTTCCAAGTGAGTGATCAGAAGTCCTTTAACTAGGCACACCTCTAATAGGGTGTTGAAATCCTCTAACAAGGTGGGACTTAATAGTCTTTGTAAGCCTTTAATAGGGTAGGCCTTTCATAGGAAAAATTATGCTTCATGGTCAAACCATTGTAACCTTAATTGGCTACACTTTATTGCTGTAGTAGTGAAGATTTGTGGGTGTCATCCCCACCCCTATTTTACCTTCTCATTTGGAGGGTTTCTGGGTATTCATATCTGGTGTCAAGTGTGTGTGATTAATTGGTTACATGTTTTAGATGCATTTTCTTTACATGTTATTTCAGTATGTTAATGCATGTGATGTATGAATGGTGAAAGTTTTGTAGGTCCAAGTTTAAACTCCTGATTCACACCCCCTCTTAGAAGTTTACCATTTCCACTTATAAGAACAACAGATGCCGAGCACCAGTAAAATTTAGTTCATGTTGAGTGTTTTGATAGTGGATGTTGAGCAATGTAGTATGTGATGAGCATTAGAAGCCAGTTAATGCTAAGTGTCAGCATTTTGAGAAAGATCATGAATTCAATCAATCTGAGTTGACAAGTTTGATTTCTTGGATTGTGTAAGCTATGTGGAAGATAAGCTTGATGAGCTGGTGGAATAGGATTCAAGATGAACCATTTTGAGGTGAATTCAAAGAGGAATGAAGGAGAAGTTTCTAAAAGGGAATGAAATGAATTGAAGGGTATATTCATTGAATCCTACCCAATCTAAGCTAACCATAAAATGGACAATGGAGGATGAATGACAAAATATCTTAATTCTCTATTTATAGAGATGGTTGATTAGAAGCAAAGGTTGTCATGTGTAAGAACCTAAGGAAGACAAGGAGTCTAGGTTATTGCTACATTTAGTGACCTAAGAGAAGAGATTGCATTGGCAAACAAATTAAGAAGGCTTAAGGGTATGGATACTTGAAGGGTAAAAAAGCTATCAAAGCTGAAGTGTATGAAAGCCAAGCATAATGGAGGATTGAAACAAAGATCTGTAATCTAAAAATGGAGTTATAAGTTTTTATTAGATCAATACTTAATAGTATGTTCTAATCATCGTACTAGTCTAGGGTAAATCCTTTGGATTAAGGTTGACCTAATAATCATTTTTAAATTCTTTAACCAGGTGACATTCCAAGTGAATGATATAAAGTTCTCTAATAAGGCTCACTCCTAACAGGGTGATTGAAATTCTTTAACCGGGTCACATTTAACACTCTGTATTGTAACCTTTAATAGGCTTTCCCTTTTATAGGGCATCACTTTAGAAGAGTGAGAATGAGTAGCATGTTACTGGTGGTTTTTCCAAAATTGGGTTTTCACATTAAATCATTGTGTCATATGCGTTATTGAATTTGTTATGTTTGATGTTTAAATTTTTGCAAAGTTGATTGGATAGTAACCTACAAGTTTAAGCGATTGCATAATCTAATGGATGCATGCATGATGAAAATTAATGTCTTATGGATATGGGTTCACTAAGCTGTGAAATTTTTTAATTGTACATTTGGAACTTGGATAACTATTTCACCCCCCTCTCAGTTATTCTAAAGAATTCCAACAATTGTTATCAGAGCCATTTGCTTAAGAGGACTAGTTTGAAGGTACTAGAAGCAAGAAGATCAAGATGTCAAAAAGATAGGTGCCCAAGCTTAATAGAGATAACTTTCCTACATGAAAAAATTTGATGAAGCTACACCTAGGAGGTCTTGGAGATCATGCACAAACTACCATTGCTGTTGAGCATGTCAACTTGCTGGAGTCTTAACTACTAAAGATCTCAAAAATAAGAAAGAACACAACCAAACAATGTTGGAGATTGCCTTTGCTCTAAGTTATGCTAAGTTTGATGATATCAAGGATTGTGATAGTGAAAAGAAAATGTGGGATTCTCTTCACACCATCTATGGAGATGACAAAAATGTTTTAAGAGCCAAAGCTAAAAGTCTTAGAGGTAAGTTCGATGATATGAGAATACAATAAGGTGAGAATATTTCTTAATTTTGCTCTAGGATGAAAGATATTGTTAATGTAATAAGAGGTGCTACTGGTAAAATAGATGATGATACTGTACTAAGAAAAGTTTTGAGAACACTGCTCCCTATTTATGCCATTATAGTTTCTACAATATAAGAATTGAGATGTATGCTAGGGAATGATTTGACTCTTGAAGGTCTAGTAGGTAGGATCTGTTAATTAAATAATTAATTTACTAATTATTTATTCTATTTACTTAAGCTTACTTAGGTAAATGCATTCATTTATTAGTTGTAGTCTAGGAGTTAGTTATAAGTTGTTGACAATACGAGAGTTTGTTCTCTCCTAAGTCATACTTATCCTCTCACCTTGTTCGAGGACTTTCCACCTCATGTGGATGTATGCTTAGTTGTCAAAATTATCTCCTAGCGTCTTCTAGCTCATTCTAGAAGATTTCTTGAGCTCTTTATATTTGAGCACTCTCATTGTATTTTCACATCTACAACATCACTTCTAGCATATTGTAAATACATTTTTTCTTGTGTTTGCATATTTTCTCTCTCATGTCCATTTAGTGTTTTTTCCCTTGCTCCATGCTCTTCCTTCCTTGGCTTCTCTTTGACAAGTTTTTGCATGCAGGTGATCTTGGGCATCTTCAGAGTTGGATTTCATTAATTCCAACATGGTATCAGAGCCTCCTTGTTGCTGCTTGGTTGAAGAATTTTTGAAGCCGTGATTTGAAGTCACAAACCCTAGTTTTTTTATGAATTTTTTCTTCAAATCAGGAGAACAAAAAAATTTTAGATCACATTGGGCCCAAATGGACGCTGCTATTGGATCTGGAAGGTCATTTGCAGTCAGGATTCATATAAAACTTGTCAATTTTGGAGACAGAGCTCTGGGAGGCAAATTTTTTTTAGTTAGAAGCTTTTTCTGTATGGATCTGTGAGAAAATAAAAACAAAAAAAAAATTAAAATGTGCCACCATCGCAGCAACACTCGTGCGCCATCGTGGGGCCACCCACCACCACCTAGGCGCCACCATTGTTGGCAGCACAGTCGTGGGGCAGCCATTGTGCGACCATTGCCACTTGGCTAGCTTGCCACCTGTTCCGATGGTGGCTCCAGTGGCTCCTCCATTCTGCCACCCTAGTGCCACCCTCCTCTCCGCTTCGACTGACAGTGCCGCTCTGACATCACCCAGCCAACTTAGCATAGTTGGCAACTTTGTCAGCACGTCAGTACCAGTCTACCCATGACACGTGGCAAGGCTACCACGTGGCCCCTGCCACATCAGCTACTTGCCACGTGGTGTCCATGTGGCACTTTTTTGTGCCAATGGCTTATTGGCCATCAAATTTAAGGCCGTGAAATGCTGATATTAGCATGCCATCAACACTACATTAGCATACCTTGCTTGCACATCTCCAGGGTTAGTTTTTGACCTACCTTTGGTTTTTTGGCCATAACTTGAGCATACGAAGGTATTTTTCCAATCCAAAAGAAGCGCCGAAAAGCTAGTTCCAAGATGGAGACATTGGTGTAGGTATTTTCACATTTTGATGCTTTTTTGTTGCCCATTTTTTAGTTAAAGTTCAAAGTTCTATTTTTGACTCCGGCATGCATATCTTTTGCGTCCCATGCCTATTTTTTGAAAACTTTATATTTTTGGAAAGTTGGTTTTGTCACCTTTTCAAAAATGTGTTCCTTTTTCTTAGATTTTGGCCCATGCTCTTTCTATCATATTTTTGGCATTTTTGCTATATGGTGGATATCTTAAGTGTTTTAGGCCTGAGGATCATTTTGCTGGCATGGTTTCCTTTGTTCTAGGCTGTACTATGTTTTGTATCAGCTTGTTTTTAGTTTTGATCATTGTAGCTATCATTTTGAAACATTTTTATGTATCACACTGAGATAAAGTACCACTCTTGCATTTCAGGGGTCATGAACATTATTTTGAGTCAGTTGTAAATGCACTATTTTCATAAAGCACCATGGGGGGGGGGATAGTTGTCTACTATTTTAGGCCTTCTCCCTTTGTCAAGTGAGTTTCCCTTCCATAACACTAGCCCCATGAGAGTTAGGTTGACCGTGTCTTTATGGGTGTTTGTACCTTTTTCCCTCTCTCGTCGTTCTTGGTTCGTTTGCAGGAGACTTTGGCCCACCTTCTCAGTTTCTTGTCATCTCACCCCATCTATATTAAGGGGGGTTATGCTATTGTTCTAATGCTTCTATGGTTCGATGGTTTGTTAGTGTGAGCTATGTATTCAGTGGTTGATCCTATGTACAAGGCGATTGCAGTGGCTGGCTACCTATGCATTTTGGTGAGATGGATCATCTACCATATAGACATGCTTGGTTCGTGCCTTCTTTTTCTATGGAGGTTCTTCAAATCAACAGTTTTCTTTCTGATGGTAGATTTTGTGGCTTCTTCATGCTTCAGTGATGCTCTTCATGATCACTTTCTTGTTCCTATTTTAAGGGACATTTCCCTAGTTGGAGGCTTCTTCAGTTCTTCACTAGGTTCTTACCTCTTTTTGGGGGAGAGTTTTTCCCATATGGTTTTCTCTCTTTCCCCATTTATAGAGGTTGCATTTATTTACATTGTACATGGGTACCTAACATGGCCTCATTGCCAAGACCCATTCTGCATTCATCTTAGTTTTGTGAGCTTAAGACATTTCTCTAAGTTGCACTTAAGGGGGGCTTTTAGAGTAAATAATTAATTTACTAATTATTTATTCTATTTACTTAAGCTTACTTAGGTAAATGCATTCATTTATTAGTTGTAGTATAGAAGTTAGTTATAAGTTGTTGACAATACAAGAGTTTTTTCTCTCCTAAGTCATACTTATCCTCTCACCTTGTTCGAGGACTTTCCACCTCATGTGGATGTATGCTTAGTTCTCACACTTATCTTCTAGTGTCTTCTAGCTCATTCTGGAAGATTCTTTGAGCTCTTTATATTCGAGCTCCCTCATTGTATTTTCACATCTACAACATCACTTCTAACATATTGTAAATACATTTTTTCTTGTGTTTGCATATTTTCTCTCTCATGTCGATTTAGGGTTTTTTCCCTTGCTCCACACTCTTCCTTCCTTGGCTTCTCTTCGATAGGTTTTCACATGCAGGTGATCTTGGGCATATTCAGAGTTGGATTTCATCAACTCCAATAGGCTCACTTCTTTTGAGATATCTAATTTTGATAATTACAAACTCGAGAATATTGAATCTTTTTTCAAAGCTAAACTATCATTGAAGGAACCTGATGAGAAGAAGAAGAAAAAAAAGGAAAAATATGTGTCCATTGATAGTGATATAGATGAGGAAGACATAGATCAACTTGAAGCACTACTAGCAAGGAGATTTCATAGAGGTAAATGAAAGTTCAAAAGTAAGTTACCCATGATGTGTTTCAATTGCAATGAGGTTAGTCATATTGCTGCTAGATGTCCAGAGAAGAAGAATTATAGAGGTGGAGACAAGTACAAAAATAGAAGAGATAAAGACAACAAAGATTACAAAGACAAAGACAAGAAGTATTCCTACATTGTTGAAGAGGAAACAAAAGATGGATCTGATGATCATGATTATGAAGTGGTGTATGTTGAAATGAAGGATGAATTTGATGAGGATGAGGCAACTACACTAGTGTCTTGTGTGAACAAGAATGACAGATGGATCTTTGATAGTGGGTGTTCACATCACATGACTGGAGATAAAAGTAAGTTCATTAATTTGAATTATTATGATAGAAATAGTATAAGGTTTGGTAATGATGTACCATGCCTGATAAAGGAAAAATGATCTATCAAACTCACAAAAAAGATGTTATGTGACAATGCTTATTATGTTGAAGGACTTAACTATAATTTGTTGAGTGTGTCACAATTGAATAATTTGGGTTGTAAGGTTCAGTTTGAGAACAAGATTGCTAAGATATATGATACTGATGAAAAACTAATTGAAAAAGGTGATCAAACTAGAGGTAATATATTCTACCTTGATATAGAGGATGCTACTTGTTTAGTTGTAGAATTTGATGATGTGTGGCTATGGCACAAGAGGTTATGTCATGTTAATTTTGATAACTTAGTTAGTATAAGTAACATGAGAAGAGTCAGAGGTTTGCCTAAGTTGAAGAAGCTTGACAATATAATTTTCAAACAATGTCAGTTAGGAAAAATGAAAAAGTCAAGTTTTAAGAGTAAGACTCATAACTCTAAAGGAATATTAGAGATTGTTCATACTGAGTTGCGTGGACCAATTGAAGTGCAACACTAAAAAGGAGATAAGTACATTATGCTTCTTGTTGATGATTATTCTTGAATGATGACCGTTATGTTTCTAAAATAGAAATTTGATGCTTTCCAAATGTTTAAGTGGTACTTAGCAAGAGTTGAGAAGGAAAAAGGTAAAAGTCTATTTTTTTGAGATCTAAGAAAGGGGAATTTACGTCAAATGAGTTTGAGATGTTTTGTAATGATAGAGGAATCAAAAGACAAACATATAATCCTAGAACTACTCCACAAAATGGAAATAGTGAAAGGAGGAATAGGCCTATAATGGACTATGATAGGACACTCATGATGAAGAAAAATGTTGCTTTGAAATATTGGAGAGAAGCTATAAGTACAACTGTCTATACCTTGAACCATGTACAAGTCAAGAAAGGTACAAATTTGGAACCTTTTGAAATATGGCATGGATACTCATCGAATGTAAAATATTTTAAGATATTTGGAAGTAAGTGTTATATTCTTAAAGATTAAGGAATGTTAAGCTAGATGCAAGAAGTGAGGAAGGTATATTCCTTCGTTATTCCACAAGAAGTAAAGCTTATAAGTGTTTAAATACTAACACTAACAAAGTTGTGGAAAGTGCAAATGTATATGAGGCTGAACCTATGAAGGAACCAAAAGAATACAAATCATTTGTATACTTTTATGAAGGTATGCCTACTGAAGAAGATGCTATAAACTAAGTTGCAAACCAACAACAAGTTTTAGTGATTATCGAGTCACACACTATGAATGTCGACTTACAATTAGGAATTGAGCTACATTCGAGTGTTGAGTTAAAAAATGAAGTTGAGGCACATTCTAATTCTTAGATTAGTGTACATGAAAGAGATGCTAAACTACCTGAAAAAGATGTACATCATGATTTAGAAATTGAGAGACCAAGTGAAGAAAACACAATAGGACCAAGATTGCCAAAGTATGTCAAGAGACATCACCCTATTGCACAAATAATTGGAGATAAATATGCTAGACCTATGAAGGAACCAAAAGAATACAAATCATTTGTATACTTTTATGAAGGTATGCCTACTAAAGAAGATGCTATAAACCAAGTTGCAAACCAACAACAAGTTTTAGTGATTGTTAAGTCACACACTATGAATGCTGACTTACAATTAGGAATTTAGCTACATTCAGGTGTTGAGTTAAAAAATGAAGTTGAGGAACATTCTAATTCTTAGATTAGTGTACATGAAAGAGATGCTAAACTACCTGACAAAGATGTACATAGTGATTCAGAAGTTGAGAGACCAAGTGAAAAAAACACAATAGGACCAAGATTGCCAAAGAATGTCAAGAGACATCACCCTATTGCACAAATAATTGGAGATAAAGATGCTAGACCAATGATAAGGAAAAATTTTAGAAATTATACATGTTTGTTGAGCATGCAAGAAACTAAAACAACAAAAAATGCCTTAGCAGATGTGGACTGGAGTAAAGCCATGAAAAAAGAGATTGAACAAATTGAGAAAAATAAGACATGGACTCTAGTTCCTAGATTAGAAGACAAAAAATGTGATTGGTACCAAGTGGGTATATACAAATTTTTTAGATGAAAATGGTGAAGTCACAAGGAACAAGGCAAGATTAGTCTATAAAGGATATGCACAAGAAGAATGGATAGATTATGGAGTAACATTTGCTCCTGTTGCAAGATTAGAAGGAGTGAGAATTATGCTTGCTTACTCTACATATAAAGGTTTTAAAGTTTATCAAATGGATGTTAAGTCTAAATTTTTGAATGGTATATTAGAGGAAGAGGTTTATATAGAAAAGCCAAAAGAATTTATTGATACTAACAACAAAAACATGGTATGTAGACTACACAAATCTTTATATGGTTTGAAGTAAGCACCAAGAGCATGGTATGAAAGGATTCATAACTATGTTGTGAAGATTGGATTTGAAAGTATTGATGATAAAAAAAATTTGTACTTGAAGATTAAGAAAGGAAAAGGTATTTTGTTATTTGAAATTTTTGTTGATGATATCATATTTGGAGGTCAAGATACTTTATGTAAGTCCTTTGTAAATGAAATGGAACAAGAATTTGAAATGTCTATGTTTGTAGAGATCAAGTTCTTTGTGAGTTTACAAGTCAATGAGATCAAACATGGTATATACATCACTTAGTCAATGTATGTTAAAGAGATATTGAATTTTTTTGGATTGGAAGATTCAAAGCCAATAAGCAGACCTATGGTGAGAAGACATAAATTGTCAAAAAAATGATGATTTAGTTGAGGTGAATAAAACAATATATAGGTCTATGATTGACAAATTACAATATGTAGTACATAGTAGACCTAATATTGCATTATCTAGAGTGATAGTTGCAATATTCTCTACTAATATCCCAAGGAGAATCATTTGATGGCTATTAAGAGAATAATGAGATATCTGAAAGGAACAGAAGAGTATGGTCTATAATACAAGAAAAATGAGAAACTTGAATTAAGGGCGTACATTGATGTTGATTGGGCTAGAAATATTGATGATAGGAAGAACACCAGTGGAGGAGAATTTTTATTAAGCAAAAGGTTGGTTACATGGACTAGCAAGAAACAAAATTGCATTTCTCAATATACGTTGAAGCTGAATATGTTGCCGCTATAGTAAATTGTACAAACATTATATGGATCAAACAGATACTCAAAGGTATGAAGGAAGAAATTATTAAACCTGTGATACTTTATTGTGATAATACAAGTGCTATCAATATATCAAAGATCCCTATGATGCACACAAATACTAAGCACATTGCAATCAAGTATCATTACTTGAATTAGCTCAAGATAAAGAGGTGAAGATGGAATATGTTAACATAAAAGAGAAAATTGTTGATATCTTCACAAAAGCATTACCTAAGGATGATCATGAGTATCTAAGAGGTAAACTAGGGGCGATACCCCTATCAAGGTCTATCTAAGAAGTAAGAGAAGTGCTTCGCATCAAACAAGTTGATTGACACATGTTATACATTGATGTAGTGGATCTTACTTTAAGAGCTGCTTAAAGTATTTAGAGAGCTGGAGTTACAAATAAATCACAAGCTAGGTGACAGAGGGAGAAATTAAAAATTGTCATATCTACATATGAAGATGAAAAGTCTTTGAAACTTTTGTCAAAGAGGGAGATGAATGTTGAGGAAGAAAGGGAGATAAAGACATTAAAAAGATAAAAAAATCTAGAGGAATCATGATCTGCTTGATTCTTCTGTGGAGATGAATGTCGAAGAAGAAAAGATTGAGATAAAGACATTGAAAAGATGGAAAAATATGGAGGAATATTGATCTACCTAATTCTGCTAAGGGAGAAATTCTAACTACATAGGGAGATGAAAGAAAACACAGAAGAAACATGAATGCCTAGTAACAGGGAGTTAATGACAAAGGAGATATAAGAAGTGATCTAGAGAGAGTCATAAGGATGAGTTGATTAATTGTCTATTGATCAGAACATAATTTTGTAACCTATTTAGAAGATGAAAGTTGTTGATAAAGGGAGAGATTTCAATACAAGGAATTATTTTCTTTTTGGTATTTTGTTGGATGTACTGATTATGTTTGGTCAGTTTGGTTTGCCATTAATGCCAAAGAGGGAGATTCTTGAAAGCAGATCGATAGAAGTGTAATAATGTGTTTCAATCATTGTTTTGTCACTGATGGCAAACCTACTACTTGTTGGCAAGACAATTGCTTATATGATTGAAGTACTATCATTTGTTTGATTGATGAAGAGGATTTGATCAAATGAGGTAACAATAGCACCTAGAGGAAAGGTTGTGTTATGATATTGAAAAGTAGTACAAGAATAAGTTAAGAAAGTGATATTATAGTGCATTGATAATTTTCTTAAGGTTGCAAAGGTGGTTACACTAATTAAGTTTAGAAGAACAAGTTAAACAAAGCATGTCTGCTAAGCTTAACAATCTACACAGTAGGTGCCAAGAGGAAAATCAGTTGGAGCCAAGCAAAGTATATTTTAATGCAAGCTGAGTAAAATAGTGTAAGTTGAGTAAAGTTTAGTTGATGCCGAGCACTAGAAAAATTTAGTTCATGCTGAGTGTTTTGGCAATGGATGCTGAGCAACATAGTATGTGCCAAGCATCGAAAGCTAGTTAATGTTGAGTGTCAACATTATGAGAAAGATCAGGAATTCAATCAATCTAAGCCATCAAGTTTGATTTCTTGGATTGTGTGAACCATATGGAAGATAAGCTTGATGAGCTGGTGGCACAAAATTCAAGATGAACTATTTTGAAGCAAATTCAAAGAGAAATGAAGGAGAATTTTTTGGAAGGGAATGAAATGAATTGAGGGGTAGATTCATTGAATCCTATCTAATCTAACCCAACCCTAAAATGGATGATGGAGGATGAATAGAAAAAGATCTTAATTCTCTATTTATAGAGATGGCTGGTCAGAAGCAAAGGTTGTCATGTGCGAGAACCTATGGAATACAAGGAGTCTAGGGTATTTCTTCATTTAGTGACCTAAGAGAAGAAATTGCATTGTAAAGAAAATCAAGAAGGTTTAAGGATATGGATACTTAAAGGGTGAACAAGCAATTAGAGCTGAAGTGTGTGAAAGCCAAGTATATTGGAGGACTGAAACAAAGATCTATAATTTGCAAATGGAGTTTTAAGTTTTTATCAGATCAAGCCTTACTATTACTATCTAATCATTGTACCAGTTTAGGGTAAATCCTTTGGATTAAGGTTGACCTAACACTCATTTGTAAATCTTTTAACAAGGTGACATTCCAAGTGAATGATCTAAAGTCCTCTAACAAGGCTCACTCTTAATATGATGATTGAAATTCATTAGCTAGGTCACATTTAACAATGTGTATTGTAACCTTTGTTGGAAATCTAATTGAAAAGCTTATTGTTAAAGATCAAAGAGGGAGATTGTTGCAAAGAAAGAAGATTGTTGTTTTCAATCATTGTTTTTTCATTGATGTCAAACTTCCTATTTGTAAGAATGACATTTTCTTATAAGATCCAAGTACTATCACTTAGTTGATTGATGGAGAGGATTTGATCAACAAGATGTAACAAGATTACATAAGGGAAAGGTTGAGTTATGATGTTGTAATGAAGTGCAAGGATCAGTTAAGACAATGGTTAAATGATGTATTGATAACATACTCAAAGATACAGAGGTTGGTCACACTTAGAAACATTGGAGGAAGAAGTTGTAGCAAGGTTGTCTGCAAAGCTTAAACTAAGATCATTAGTGGGTTCCAAGAAAGTTAGTTGAAGCCAAGTAATAGGAAATTCTAGTGTGTGTTGAGTGATATTTAGGTGCTGAGTGAAGATTAGGTGCCGAGTATCAGAAAAATCTTAGTGGTGCCAAGTGATCTTCAGGTGCCGAGCATTAGGAAAAATACAGTTGATGCCAAGTAACATAGTATGTGCCGAGCACCAATATTTCAATAGTGCCAAGCTACTACATTATTTCAAATGACAAAGATTCAACACATATGAGGTGACAAAGTGGTTACCTTGAATTTTTTGAACAAGTTGGAAGATAAGGATGATGAGCTGGTGGCACAGAATTCTATGTAAACCATTTTAAAGAAAATTTAAGAGGATTATTCAAGAAGTTTCTAAAGGAAACAAAATATGGGTTAGATGAAATGAATCCTACCTAATCCATACAAATTGAAATTAAAATATGGTAGAATCAAGTAGGAAAAGGAACTCCAAAACTTCTATTTAAGGATTCATAGACCAAGAAGCAAATTCTATTGATACTGTTGTTGCTGAAGAGACAAACATGCGAAGTGGTTTGAAGGGTGTCAAGGAGGAGACATCTAAGAGAAGGAAGAGCATAGAGGCTTTTCTTCTATGAGTGGTCATGAAGAGATGATTGCACTAGTACAGTGATCATGAAGACTCAAGGAGACTAAACTTGAAAGGAGGGCAAGCTGTTAGAGTTGTAGAGATTGAAGGCCAAGCAATGGTATGAGCTAAGAAGTGATATGAGATCTACAAGTTAAGTTGTACGTCATAGTCAGGTCAAGATTTTATAATACTCTCTAGCAATTGTATTAGATCTAAAAATCTTATGGACTTAGGTTGGTTTAATAGCCATTTGTAAATCATTTAACAAGGTGGCATTCCAAGTGAATGTTCTAAAGTCCTCTAACCAGGCCCACTTCTAACAGGGTGGTTAAATCCTCTAACAAGGTCACATTTAACAGTTCGTTGTAAGCCTTTAATAGGGTAGGCCTTTCATAGGGCATCACTTCAAAAGAGTGAGAATTGAGTAGCATGTTACTAGTGGTTTTTCCCAAATTGGGTTTCCACATAAATCACTATGTTATGTGTTGATTTCTTATGTATTATTCTTGCATGTTGATTTATAGTAACTTGCTAGTTAGAAAAGTTAAAGCTTGGATAAATGAATGGTTGAATGGGCTCACTACACTTAGTGAAAGGTTTGAATAGGACATTTGGACCTTGAATAAATGATTCACTTCCCCTCCTCTCAGTTATTCTAAAGCATTTCTAACAACCTTTAATAGGGTTAGCCTTTTAGAGGGCATCACTTTAGAAGAGTGAGAATGAGTAGCATGTTACTGGTGGTTTTTCCCAAATTAGATTTCCATGTTAAATCATTGTGTCATATGTGGTATTGAATCTATTATATTTCATGTCTACATTTATGCAAAGTTGATTTGACAGTAACCTACAAGTTTAAGTGATTGCATAATCTAATGAATACATGCATGATGAAATTTTTTTATGGATATGGGTTCACTAAGATGTGAAAAGTTTTAATTATACATTTGGACCTTTGATAACCTTTAAAAAATTCCAATATCTAATACACTTGGTCTTTAGCTTCCAATATCCTAAATAATTCCAATATCTAATAGAATTTGAAAAATTTGTTAAATGCATAAGCCCAAAGCATTCTTACAATCTCTAGTCTTGATAAAGGGGTAAATATTTCTATAGATCTATACCCTCTTTTTGTGAATCGACTTTACATACTGACCTTGCTTTGTTTCTTACAAATTCACCTTGCTCATTCATTTTGTTCTCAAAAAGACATTTTGTATCAATAATATTCTTATCTTTAGGCTTAAGAATCAATTCCCATGTATTGTTGTTTTCAATTATGTCAAGTTCTTCTTTCATTGCAATTATCCAAAATTTATCCTAACATTTTCATTATTAGTCTTAGGTTGAATTTATGAATTTATTTTCATCTCTTAACCTTTTTTCTTGTCATTACTCCTCTACTAGCATCTCTAATGACCTAACTATCAAGATAGTTCTTTGCAACATATTTAGGTATTCTCTATTCTTATCTAGGTTCTTCAATCTATACATGTATTCCATCATCCATTTCAAAGAATAATTATTTCCTTGAATTCTAATTTATCATTGGTCTCTAACTTGTAATACCCTAATTTGAATCATCACAAAAATCATATACAAATATTCTTTGATGTACCTGGAATCTCTCATCAATCTTGACATTTGCACTTTCTAAAATATTCTTCAATATCAGATTATAACATATATATTCCTTACTCTTAGTTGAATAACTAAAAAATATTCCTTTATCACTTCTAGAATCAACTTTTCCTATGTCATATTCTCTTTTGATCTGATATTTTCTTGAAAAAATTCTAAAATATTTAAGAGTAGGTGTATGACCAAACCATAGTTCATAAGGGGTTTTACCTATTCCATGCCTAATCTAAACTATGCTCATAGTGTATACTATATTTCTAATTAATTATCTTGAATGTACATGTGATACCTTACCTTGAGTGATATTTCTCTAACTTCTTCACTCACTTTTTTATTTCTCTTTTCTTCTATACCATTATGATGTGGTGTCTTAGGTGCTAAAAATTTCTCGCGTATACCATTATCCTCACAAAATGTATTAAGATGATTAGAAGTAAAATCTCCACCATTTTTAGACCTTATACCATATTAATTCTCAATTTTTACCTTAAATATCTTAAATTTGTGAAAATCTTCAGATTTATCTCTAAAAAATGCAACCCACACCATTCTAGTGAAATCATCAATGAAAGGAATAAAACAACTCTCACCATATAAAGTTTTATTCTTTGTATGACCACATAGATTTTTATGAACTATTTATAAAATTTCTAAAGTAGTAAATGTTTTTCTAGTAAAAGTTATCTTCTTTTGTTTATCCATCACACATTCCTTGCACACCATGTTCATAAGTTTCACAATCTTTGGTATATATCATACAATATTTCAATTAATCACTTTCACTATGTTATCAAACTCTATATGAAAAAATATTCTATGTCATAGCCAAACGATATCAAATCTTGCAACCAACAACTGATCTCAATTGGAATCAATTGAAGTACACTACCTCTTATTCTTGTTCATGTGCAAATCAATCATCCATCCTTGTCCTTGATTTCCCTTATCTTTTTAAAAAATTGTAAGTGATAGACCTTATCAACAAGCTTACCAACACTCAACAAGTTATGTTTTAAACCATTAACAAAGTATACATCTCTAGTGTTAGTCTTATCATTAAGAGTAATGGATCATTTTTGCTTCATAGGATAAGGTGCATTATTACCAAATCTAACTACACCTCCACGATAGCTCTTAAATTTATGAAACTTATCTCTATCACCTATTATGTAATGTGAACATTCATTGTCTATCCAGTCTAATTTATTTTTCTCCACATGTGAAATAAGTGCCTTTTCTTCTTTTACAAGGCTCCCTTCCTTAAAATCAAAAAATCCAATCTCATCTTGATCATCACTATTTATAAATCCAATCTATTTAACTTCAATTTAATCATCACTTACATACAAAAATTCCTTAGGAATATTTAATTTTTAAGGGGTAGTTTTCACCTTAGGTCTTGGAACTACAATTGGAACAATTCTTATGTTGTCATTTATGTCAAACCTTATCGGTAAGATAGTTTCTATCTGAGTAGAGTTCCATATGAAGATGATTGATGAAGATGATTTGAGAAGAAGAGATAAAAAAAAGTACCTAGAGGAAAGGTTAAGTTATGAAAAACTACAATGAGCACTTGATTAGTTAGACCTTGACAATATAATGTGATTGTTTAATCACAACCCAAGTGGTGAAGATAGTTATATTGAAGCCTAGAATGAATGATCAAAGGAAGAGCAAACACATAGGCTTGACTGAGAAAAAGAGAGGAAGATTAAGGAACTAGAATTTTATGCCAAGTGATACTACTGTTGATCGAGTTACAGTATAAGCCAAACATGATTCACATTCAACTGAGCATCAATATTGACCAAGTATCAAAATGTATGCTAAACGGAACAATTAGCCTTGATCAAGTAATTTAATGATGTCTGAGTGTCATTGTTTGATATTTAATGAGGAAATCTTGATTTCCAAATGACAAAATTGGATTATTGGAATATGCAAAATGTGTTCAAGATAAATATGGATGTCTTGGAGCATTTAATGCATGATAAATCATGTGTGTGCACTCCTAGGCATGGATTCAAAGAAATTTTTTAAGAAGTATTTAGAAGGGGAGAAGGAGAAAAAAATGATGGAAGGATTTAATGAATCTTACCTAACCTTAAGATCTATGGTGATGTTTAAGAAACAAAAGATCAAAATTACCTATTTAAGGAGGCATATGGGTAACCTAAAAAGTGGTAAATGGTTGTTGATGCTATTGACTGGTGAGATTAAGTAGGAGCCTGAGAAGAGTTATGAAGAGGTGAAGTGTGATCCATTGAAATATTTCCAAGAATATTAGAGACATAGATGATAATTGAGGTCAGCTAGTGGATCAACATATGAGCTACATTGTGATCTATATTTGCAAAGTGAGTTGTATTTGTTTAAATCAACTTGATATTAATTTCTAACCATTGTATCAATTTGAAATACTTTAATCAAGGTTGACGTACCTATCATTTGTAAGTCCTTTAAGCAAGGTGAGGTTCTAATAGAATATTCAAAAGACCTCTAACCAAACCACTCCTAATAGGGTGTTTAAATCCTTTGACAGGATCACACCTAACAATGTGTATTGTAACCTTTAATAGGGTTGGCTCCTCACAGAGGTCACTTTAGAAGAGTGAAAAATTTGTAGCATTTTACTAGTGATTTTTTCCCATTTTGGGTTTCCATGTTAAATCCCGATGTTATACTTATGTGGATGTTATTTGAGATGTTTGACTATTAATGTTTTACATTCTACAATTTTGTTAATATTAGGACAATGGACTACAAGTTTTATGTTGTTTATTATTTTCTATAGAGACCAAGTACTTAATGATAGAATCTAAAGTATTTTATGTGATTAAAATTTGAATTGGTACATCTGAGCCTCATGATCATTGATTCACCCCCCTCTCAGTTATTCTTAATTACTCAGACAATTGGTATCAAAGCTTTGTTGCTTTTAAAGGAAATTTTGAAGGTACTTGAAGCTAAAGATCAACATGTACAAAAAGGAAGTGCCACGGCTAAACAAAGATAACTTCCCTACATGGAAAAATCTAATGAAGTTACATCTGGCACAAATTGGAGAAGGAGAAATACACTATGTGGAATATGCATATGTAGAAATACCAAGACCTCTAACATCTCAACATATGAAAGTGAAGCAAGAACACAATTAGGTAATGTTGAAGATTGCATTAGCCCTAAGTTATACCAAGTTTTATAATATAAAGGAGTGCACTGCAACCAAGAAAATGTGGGATGCACTACAAACTATGTATGGAGGAGACACAAATTTTTTATGAGCAAAATCAGAAAGCTTGAGATGAAAGTTTTATCAGATGAGAATGACAGAAGGTGAAACTATTTCCCAATACTATGCACAATTCAAAGAGGTGGTAAATTCTATATTAGGATCCAATGGAAATATTGATGATGTAACTCTAACTAGCAAGAACCTTACTTCCTATTTATGCTATTAGAGTTCTTGCAATACAAGAACTAAGATGTACTCCTGCTAAGAATCTGACTTTGGAAGGATTTGTTGATCCAAGCAAGAAGAACCTGGTATATAAACTATGAAAAGCACTATATGGATTGAAAAAAGCCTCTAGAGCATGGTATGAAAGATTGAAAAACCATTTAGTAAAGATTGGTTTTGCAAGGACCAATGACAACAATAATCTGTACTTGAAAACTGAAGGTGGAAAAGGGAAACTATTAGCTAAAGTATTTGTGGATGATATCATATTTGGAGGAAAAGATGCATTATAAAAATCATTTTCTAATGAGATGTAGAAGGAATTTAAAATGTCTATGTTTGGGAAAATCAAATTTTTTGTTGGTTTGAAAGTATACCAGATGAAGAAAGGTTTCTACATTACTCAATCCAAATATATCAAGGAGATACTAAAAACCTTCAAGATAGAAGATTCAAGACCAGTCAACACACCTATCGATACTAGACATAAGCTCTCCAAGAATGATTATTCTACTAATGTGAAGTAGACATTGTATAGATCAATGATTAGGAAGCTACAATATGTTGTTCATAGAACCCCATATATTGCATTAGCAGTTGAGATTATTGCAATATTTTCTACAAATCCTAAGGAGAATCACATGATAGGAGTGAAAATAATACTAAATGTTGGAAATATGGATAGATAGATGTCTAACATATTATCATATATGGAAACATGTATCTAGTATTTCATTTATGCAATCACAAATAGAAAATTGTCTAAGTGTTAGATAGATTGTAGTAGTATAGAGACATAAATGACATATGTTACAAACAAATGAGTTCAAGTCAGGACATGTGTAGTTAAGGATTGACAGAGGACAATGTGGTGATGATGTATGTCAGTGCACAAAATTGTATGAATGGTATGGCACAAGTTATAGTTGATTTGCTAGTTCTAGTATTTAACAAAATATAACATAAAATATCATAGAATTGGATTGTATGACTTAAGGAATTATTTTGGTGACAAAATAATTACTAAGTCATGATGGGCCAACATCCTAGATGTTTATCCTAAGTTATTTTTATATTCAGTCAAGTATGTAAAAGAACCTAAGGCCCACTGAGTAGAGTTTCATTAATTTGTGAGATAGAAGTAAATATTTTATCTTGCACTAATAATGTAAAGTGTAGATGTAATGTGAATTATTGTGAAGAAAGCTTATATGATATGCAAGCCTTATGTGATGCAAAATCTAATATATGATTCGAACAAGTGCGAGTCATAACAATTTGACAGTATTGTATGTATACCTACTCTTGTGAAGAAACTTTATTGTATAATTGTATGTTAGGAAAGTGGACTTTTCTTGCATACATTGTATTTGATCTACCAACTCCTAACAGGGTTGGGCATTTTAACAAGGCCTAGTCCTCTAACAAAGACTCGAGATACTATATGTATTTCATAGACTCCTAATACGGTCAATGTCCTTAATAGGATTCTTTTGTTTAGTGGATCATCTTGTGGGTATCATCCTCACTAGGGTTTACCCTTGGCCAGGGTTTCCCTAGTTAAAAAATAATGGTGTCATGAGTTCTCTTTGTGCATGGTTATATTTATTGTTCAACGTTGTTGGTTTACTTTCATATGCTAGTTATAAAGTAATTAACAATATTCAGTTGTGAGAAATTTTTTTTAGAATACTAATTCACCAGCCCCTCTCAGTATTATTTATTTCTAACACTAAGATATCTTAAAGGAATAGAGGATTAGGGATAGTTATATTGAAGCCTAGAAGGAATGATCAAAGGAAGAACAAATGCATAGGCTTGACTGAGAAAAAGAGAAGAAGATTAAGGAACTAGAAATTTATGTCAAGTGATGCTAGTGTTGATTGAGTTATAGTATAAGCCAAGAATAATACAATGTCGACCGAGTATCAATATCAATTGAGTATCTAAAAGTATGTTGAAAAAAATAATTAGTATTTACTGAGTAATTCAGTTATGGCTGGGTGTTAGAAGAAAGTAATGTCTGAGTGTTAGCATTTGACAGTTTATGAGGAAATCATGATTTCCAGTTGACACAATTGAATTCTTGGAATATATAAAATATGTTGAAGATAAGGATGGATTTCTTAGAGAATTTAATGCATGATAAACTATGTTTGTGCACTCTTAGGAATGGATTCAAAGATAATTTTTAAGAGGTATCTATGAGGGGAGAAGGAGAATGAAATGATGGGAGGATTCAATGAATCTGACCTAACCCTAAGATCTATGGTGATGTTTAAGCGGCAAAAGATCAAGATTACCTATTTAAGGAGGCACAAGGGTAACCTAAAAAGTGATAGATGGTTGTTGATGCTATTGAATGGAAAACTTAAGTAGGAGGCTAAGAAGAGTAATGAAGAGGTGAAGTGTGATCACTTGAAGGATTTCCAAGCATATTAGAGATAGAGATGATAATATAGGTCAGTCAGTGGAATAACATATGAGCTACATTGTGATTAGTATTTGCAAAGTGAGTTATATTTATTTAGATCAACTTGCTATTACTTTCTAACCATTGTATTAGTTTGAAATCCTTCAATAAAGGTTGACCTAATAGTTATTTTTAAATGCTTTAATCAAGGTGACATTATAATTATTCTAGACCCTTTAATTAGTCCACTCCTAATAGGGAGATTAAATCCTTTAATAGGTTCACACCTAAAAATGTGTATTGTAACCTTTAATAGGGTTGGTTCCTCATAGAGCTCACTTCAAAACAGTGAAAAATTGGTAGTTTTTCCAAATTGGGTTTCCACATTAAATCCTGATGTCATACTTATGTGGATGTTATTTGAGATGTTTGATTGTTAATATTCTATAGTTTGCAAGTTTGCTACTAGTAGCATCCAATAGCTCAGCCTCTATAGTAAACAATCAACAACATAAACTTACAATCCATTGTCCTATTACTTTTCAAACTTGTAGAATGTAAAACATTAATATTAAAATATCAAAAATGACATCCACACAAGTTGACACTAGGATTTAACGTGGAAAACCAATTTGGAAAAAACTGCCAATAACATGTCACCAATCTTTCACTCTTTTGAAGTGAGATTTGTTAGGAGCTAATCTTGTTAAAGGATACAAAACACATTGTTAAATGTGACCTTGTTAAAGGATTTAATCACCCTATTAGGAGTGGCCTTGTCAAAGGAATTAAGAACATTCCAATAGAATGCCACCTTGATTAAAGGATTTATATATGACTATTTGGTCAACCCTAATTAAAGGATTTCAATACTAATATAATGGTTAGAAAGTAACAACATGTTTGATCTGAAAAATACAACTCACTTTGCAAATATAGATCATAGTTTGGTTCACATGTTGATCCATTGACTAGCCTTTGTTGTCATCTCAATCTTTGATATGCTTGGCACTCCTTCAATCAACCACACTTTGACTCTTCACAACTCTTCTGAGCCTCCAACTTAAGTTTTCTTGTCAATAGCATCAACAGTTGTTTCAATCTCTCTAGGTCTTCACTAGCTTTGCTAACCTTTCTCATACACTCTAGAGTAGCCCTTATACCTCCTTTAATAGGTAATTTTGATCTTATTATGCTTACACACCATTATAGATATTAGGGTTTGGTTAGATTCATTGAATCCTTCCAACATTTCATCTCCTCTTTTTTCGTCTAGAAACTTCTCCAAACTTTCCCTTGAATTATTGCATAGAAATTCTTAACATGATTTCCCTTGAATTAAATGCTCTAGGTCATCCACCCTTATCTTCCACATATTTTACATATTCCAAGAAATCAACTGTGTTGGGTAGAAATCATGATTTCCTCTTAATCTGTCAAATAGTGTCCCTCCCATTAAATCTTGCTCACATCCTTTAAATATTTGAAATTAAACATGTTTAGGCTAGCAAACATTTGGAATCGGTGCTTAAAATGAAATCAAACAATCTTGAATGCCTTAAGGGAAATTGATCTCATTTTTGGCAATTTGCTTATGCACATGCTCGATTTACTTCTTATTGATGAATCCACACTTTTCATTTATGTTGACGATGATTTCAAGTTGGAAAGAACATTGTATGCTATAAACACGTGTTTCTTCAAAGTAGATTACAAAACCTAAAGATTCATTGGGAAAGAATGTGTGTCTTTTAAAACCTCGAGGCCACTTATGAATTCTTTTGCCTCACGCCTTCGGGTGATCTTGGGTGCACAAGAAATAAGTGGTCTTATTTTATTTTCTTTTAGGAGGCCTACTTGGGGATTTCATCACCCCTTGGGATGATCTCAACTCCAGTGTTTTGGCAAAGTATAAAAATTGGGAGGTGAATCGAAAGACACCTCTCTTGGAAGTAAAATCTTGTCACTCTTGGCTAAGCCCCAAAGAACTTTATACTTTTGAAAAGTGAAGGAAGAGATTTGGGTTACCATCTCCCCTAGCTATGTGGCATTATTTTCTTTCATCTACACATTTGGGCCTCACATACCTTGTGTATATTGTGGATGCCCTCTAGTTGATCCTTGTACATCCTAGTTGAAACCTTATAGGATTGTTGGTGTGTTTGACATTCTTGAGTGTTCAAAAACCTCCCCATTTGAAGGGGACACACACTGGCTACACTTGACTTGTACATATTTCATTTTTTGATTTTGCATCTCAAATTTGAAAAAGCCAAAATGTCATAAAACATAAAAATCCAAAAACATTGTAAAAGTTCAAAAATCCAAAAAAATAAAAAATTTCAAAAACAACAAAAAAAAGTCTTGTTTTAAGTCCTCTTAGTCAAGTTGTTTGCATCAATTCCACATCACTTCTTTCCATCAAATTCATCACCCTTATACATCTCTTGTCTTCATCATTCAAACCATTCCTTGAAGTCTTAATCATCTCTATTCATCCAAATCATTTCCTCATCTTCCTAATTTTTCAATCTAATTCATAATATTCATCCTAGTCATGGTGCATATTCCACATCACACTCAAATTCCCTCATCCAATGCTTCATGCTCATGATTCTCAATCTAATCCCTTGTCAACTTTAGTCATTTCTAATTACTTCTTAATTCAATCCATTTACATCTTCATCCACAATAAATCTTTCAAATTTCATTCATTCACACCTTCTTCTAATTCAACTTTGCATCACATCTTCTACTTTGGGCATAGGAGCACTATCATAAACATCAGACTTTAATTCAAATCCAACATTCACTTGTTTGCAATATCATAAGGTTTTTATCAAAGCTATAGTAAAATCTTCATCCAATATCAAATCAAATCCAATCAATATCAAGTCAAATCCAATTCAAATAATGTCAACACAAAGTCCAAAATTGCTCTACTCCCAAGTTCATATTCCATCCATCATCAAATCTTTCATCACTCTTAGTCTAACATCTATGGATACAAATTTACTTAATCAAATAGTTGACGATCTTCAACGGCAATCTGGAGTTATACCTCCCTTTCAACGTATGTATCAAATCAATCCTCATAACTTCATATCCAATTCTAATCCATCTCATGTTCATTATTCTTCTACCTTTGACAAGGGAAATCCACCTCATTATCCTTCAACCACCTACAATTCCATTCATAGCCCACACAATGCCTTAAGTAGAAATGCCATGGCCAAAGAAATTGAGGAACTAAAGAATTCTATCTTGAGCCTAGAAAATCAGCAAAAAAAGTCCACCTTCCATGCCATATGTCCTCCTCCCCCATGTTTTGAAGAACATAGTCCTCATGTCCCATCCAACCCCAATCCTCTATGAAATTCCCCATGTGTTGAGCCTAATGTCAAAAACCATCATCCCAACCCCCTACCCATACTTCCACCTTCACACAATCCTAATCCTCCAAAAACATCATCCCCACCTTGTAATGGGTTTTTCTCATGCAATTTCTTGGCCAAGTGTAAAATTCAAAATAAAGTGATCCCATCACCTAAAGTCATACCCCCAATTCCATCTCAAGACCTTCCTCCAAAGCATGATGTTATAGATTCCTCTTCTCCTCTAGATCTGAGTGTTTCTCCATCCCATTGTTCACTTATCCCTCAAGATCTATTTATCCCTCTTAGTCCATCTCATGATTTCCTTCCTAATCAAGATCAAGACATTCCATGTACCACACATCTTACCAATTCCACTCCATCTAAAGAGTTAGCATCCATAGATCCTCCACTTCATGAAGAAATCCCTTCCACTCCATCCACTAATACTCCTCCATGTCAAGATCAAATCACTCCATCTCATGATCCTATTCCATCTCATGATCCACTCATTCCACCACATGATCCTCTTTTAAGTCAAAATAAAAGTACCCCTTTATTTGCCTTTCATGATCCCCCTCCATCTCAAGATCCTATTATCCCTCATAATCCCCTTCGTGATCCTAATCCTCCACATTATCTTATCACACCTATCCAATCTACTCATGAACACCATATACATGGACTCGCATCTTGTGTTGAAAATAATAAGTATCCCATTGAAGAAATAATGTCTCAAGATGTTGGCACACCTTCCACTCCTTCCAACCCTAAAGCTTCCCATCATTCATCTTCAAAGTCCATTTTGGGCCTTTATATTCCCATTCCTTCTTCATAACCCTCCATTTTTTTAGGTCCCTATGTTCCATAGTCAAGCCCTTCATCCCTTCCATCCATTTTGGGTCCTTATGTACATCCATCCACCATATGAATGTTTTCCACTTCATCCCCTCATGGTCCTAGTAAATATCAACAAAGGCACACATCCTTGAATTCCTTACAATGTTCACCATCCATAATTTCACCCATAAGCTCTCCATACCATTTATCCTCATAAACCCCTACCATAGCCAATAGAAGCAATTTGGATGCCAAAGATAAAGTGAATCAAGCCAAAAATCCACAAAAACCCAAGGATCAACATGTCCCCTCTAAAAGACATGCCCAAGAAAAGAAAAATATGATCCAAAATAGAACTCAAAGGCCGCAAAGGCTAAAAATAAAAAATACAAAAATTTTGTGGATCCCAAAGCTACTTAATGTAACAATGAATCTCAATGAAAGATTCAAAATGACATCCAATTCTGCTAATCCAAAGGCTTTCCTCATGCATAAATCATCCCAGCTTCCATTTTCCAAATCCATTTTGGGTCCTAATATACCCAGATCCACCATTCCCACTCCATCATCTCCTTCATCCATTTTGGGTCCCTATATCCCAAAATCCAAACTTTCTCCTACATATCCTCCACAAATTCCTCCTTTCCATCACCTTTCAAGGTGTGTGCCAATGCAGATCTTTCCACCTCCTTCATCCACTCATTCACAAGTCTTCCAACCTAGCATTCATCAACCATGTCTTCCTCCCACCCACTCCACCCCCTTAATCCAAACTTTTTCATAAGTCATTGTCCTCCATTCACTGTCCTACCAACATCTATGAGAAAATAGTCAAAAAAATTCCCTCAAAATAACAAAGAAAGAGACATAAATATCAAGGGATACCATCCATGTATCTAGATGCTTGAGTCCTCCCTTCATTTTCCTATCATGTACCCAATGTCTTCCACTTCCACTTATCCATCCATTCACTTTTCCTCTTCCACTTGCACTCTACACTAGGGGCAAGCTCCATCCATACCACTCTTCCTTACATATCTTCCATACTTCCATCTACCGTTCATTATCCTTTTCCATCTTTGATCTTGACTTTCACTTTCCTTTCATCCATCCATATGCACTTTCCATGTCCCTTTCTCGTTATCCATACATTTTCCTACATACTTCCATAATCCTTTCATAGCTTTGATCTTGACATGCTATCCATATCTTGCATCCCATAGTCATTGCCATGTTCATCCATTTTCCATCCATACTCCTATGTACTTCCAACCTTCTTTCATATGTCCTTGATCTTGGTTATCCCATCCATCTCATCCACTTCATATCCCACATTTTATCCATATCATTACCCCTTTTTCCATACCCTCCCTCCCATATCCCTTCTTCATTCCAATTTCATACCCATGCTCATGATCACTATTAGAGGCACAATACCCAAATGTTCATACATGCTTTGGAAGAGCACTTACGCTAGCCTTCGTACTATCTTTCGATTTTCATGCCTCTTTCCACCATATTTCCTTCCATTTTCCTATCCTTGGTATGGGGCATTTGGACTCCTTCGAAACATGTGCCTTGGCTCCACATTTTTCGATACCATATCATTTGGCCTCTCATATCTTTTCACCATTCCTTTCATCCATTGGCTCACATTGCTTTTCCTCCATTTACCATGCCTTAGCTCTCCCTTTTCATTAGTGCCAATCCATTCTATCCAACATTCATTCATATCACATTCAATCTAATTCTTCCACTCAATTCAATCCAATTCATTATCTTCTATTTCAATCAATTTTCCCTTCTTCTAATCCTTTCACATCAAATCAATTCTACTCTAATCAGTCTTTATCCTATCAACATCATTCTTCCAATCTCATCCATGTTCATTCTTCCACTTGTATTTCAATTCAATCTATCCATCAAAATCTCCATAAAATTGAAAACATCAAAAAAATACCAATGTGCAATCAATACTAATCCAATCAATCTAATCTTGCAATCTTGTACATCAATCCTTAATTAATTCATCAATTTGACCCCATCAGTTGATAATCCATTGACCATATTCATGGGATGTATCTTTCCCAATCCTCAGATGTGCATTGTTCTTATTGTTAGCTTTGTCATCCTTAATCAATCATCATCAATCAATCCATTAATTGGTTTTCAGCTTGACTAGGGGCAAAGTTTTAGTTTGCTTTTGTTTTTTTGTGCATGATTGCTTGTTACTTGTCTGTATTAGTATTTTCTACATTTATTATGGTCTTTGCATCCTATTGACCCTAGGAATCATTGTCTTCCATATCATGGCTTCATAAGTCATATGGTTGTATTAGACCCCTTTTTATCACGTACTTGACACATTGTCATCTTGGTTCCTCATATCTTGGTGCATAGTGTTGATACAATATCAAACTTAGGTTGTTCACACCATTGCAACACAACTTTATTACTCTTATCATTTCCACTCCCTTGCGTACTCCTATCCATTTCAAGAGAACATCTATGTTCTCCTAACCTGCATGTCCTCTCGAGGGGGCATACCATTCCACCCTCGTCATCCTTCCTCATCCTTCCATGACTGGGGCATCATGCTACTAGTCTTATCCTTCCAGCCTCTATATATATATATATATTTTGATATAACATTACTAATGCTATATCAAAGAGGGGCAAAATGTAGACACCTAAAATTGTCCAAATCCCCTTTTCATGACTAGTTAAATAGATATTTATTATTTATTTAATTACCCTACCTTTAATTAAATAAATTTGCATTTGTTTAATTATACTTGCCTTGATTTAAATAAACTAAAGTTTATTTAAATCCTAGCCTCTTTCTCCCACCCCACTTACATCCTAACCCATTCACTTTAATTAAGTAAAGTACTTCATTTACTTAACTAATCCTTTTTTAATCCCACTTGAAATTAAATATTAAATTTTATCCTATTTGAGCACATAGCTCCTAACCTTAACCCTCACCCAACCTCACTTTCCTAATCTAACCCATCCTTCTAAACATACCCACCACCTAATCCCACTTACTTTATCCTAATCACCTTGCTAATCCACTTTTAATCCTAAGTGCGTGCTCACACATGTGTGAGGAACACTCACACTTCCCACACCCCTCATGCATTCCAAACCTCTTGTATTTTTGTCCCCTTCACATGAGAATCAAGGTGTCGCACACATGTGTGAGAAACTATACCTCTTACACCTGTCATTGACCTATCACATCAAAGGTTTCTCACACATGTGTGAGCATCTTTCCCCCTTTGAATGGTTAAAAACCCTAATCCACATGGAGTCCACTTGGCCTCTACCTCATGGACACCTCATTGATCCTAAGAGATCCTAGCCCTTCATCTTGCATTGAATCTCAACCATCTAGTTCATCTCATTTCCTATAAAAGGAGAGCCCTCTCCTCATCTTTACAAGAAGCACTATCTAGCCCATTGTTATGTTGCAGGATTTGTGAGCAACCACATCCCACAACAATGAAATTATCAATCACTTGGTGATTTTATGAGGTTTGAATTAGTACTATTTTGAATGGTTTAAGATCTTTTGATTTCATGTTATCCTTATTTACATGTTGTCTTTCATATTTGAGGTTTGCATGAATATGTAGGAATAGGCGTTAGTTGCTTAGTGTTTATTTCGTTGCTACATTTTTATGTAATACAGAATGTTTTATCATAACCCAAGTGGAGAAGATAGTTATATTGAATCCTAGAAGGAATAATCAAAGGAAGAACAAATGCATAGGCTTGATTGAGAAAAAGAGAAGAAGATTAAGGAAATAGAAATTTATGTCAAGTGATGCTAGTGTTGACTGAGTTATAGTATAAGCCAAGAATAATACAATTTCAACTAAGTATCAATATCAATCAAGTATCTAAAATTATGTTGAACAAAATAATTAGTATTGACTAAGTAATTTAGTTATGACTGGGTGTCAGAAGAAAGTAATGTTTGAGTGTTAGCATTTGACAGTTTATGAGGAAATCATGATTTCCAGTTGACACAATTGAATTCTTGGAATAGATAAAATGTGTTGAAGATAAGGATGGATGTCCTGGAGAATTTAATGCATGATAAACTATGTTTTTGCACTCCTAGGAATGGATTCAAAGATAAGTTTCAAGAGGTATCTACGAGGGGAGAAGGAGAATGAAATGATTGGAGGATTCAATGAATCTGACCTAACCCTAAGATCTATGGTGATGTTTAAGCATCAAAAGATCAAGATTACCTATTTAAGGAGGCACAAGGGTAACCTAAAAAGTGATAGATGGTTGTTGATGCTATTGAATGGTGAACTTAAGTAGGAGGCTAAGAAGAGTAATGAAGAGGTGAAGTGTGATCACTTGAAGGATTTCCAAGCATATCAGAGATAGAGATGATAATATAGATCAGTTAGTGGAATAACATATAAGCTACATTGTGATTAGTATTTGCAAAGTGAGTTATATTTATTTAGATCAAACCGTTGTTACTTTCTAACCATTGTATTAGTTTGAAATCCTTCAATAAAGGTTGACCTAACAGTTATTTTAAAATCTTTTAATCAAGGTGACATTCTAATGGAATGTTCTAGACCCTTTAACTAGTCCACTCTTAATAAGGCGATTAAATCCTTTAATAGGTTCACACCTGAAAATGTGTATTGTAACCTTTAATAGGGTGGGTTCCTCATAGAGCTCACTTCAAAAGAGTGAAAAACTGGTAGTTTTTCCCAAATTGGGTTTCCACATTAACTCATGATGTCATACTTGTGTTGATGTTATTTGAGATGTTTGATTGTTAATGTTGGGTGGATATTTTGCAACTGACAGTTTTGGGTAAAAATTTAGTTGCAAAATAGGATGACTAGCCACAACGTGTGAGATAGAGTCTCTCCTACCTTAAAGGGAAGGCTCCCCATTCTCACTGTTCCTTGGATCAACTCAAGGTAAGCAAGAAATTGAGAGATTTATAAACTGGGTGTTACTATTATCCTTTCTTCTTAACTTTCAAGAAAGAATCCACTTATTCATAAGATGAATAATGGGCAAGGTAAATCTTTAATTACACTTCTATCATGAGCTGAAAACAGTGATACCAATAAATTTTAACTAACTCAAAGGCTAGCCAAAACATACCAGTTTGGCTCTAAGTCCTGTTGTACTTCTATGTGGTAAAATGTTTACAATTAGGGAACAAAGACTCCTAAAAGTAACAACAATCTAACTATTTTGCAAATCAAGATGAAAATACAAGCTATAGACAAAGCTTCTAGCTATGGATTTTCACAATTGTTCTTGGTCAAATCTCGAGATTCAATTTTTTCTTAACTCTTTTCTATCAATCACAAGATACAATATCAACGACAAAAGATAGTACGAATCAACGGTAAATTGAATGAATTATAGACAACGCTTACAATTCACACAAATAACAATCTCACTTAATCAAAGTTAAGTCTCAAATGCTCCTTTGTATTCACTTTCTCTCAAAATAGTGCTACACAAACAAAGTTCTGCTGGCACAATTTCTCCAGAGTTCTCTTGTATAAAGATAATGATGATTTTACAATGAGGGGGGGCACTCCTTTATATAGGCAAAGAAGTTGAGAAAAAGGGGGAGCAACTCAACCAACTTTGACCAAGTCTAACTATAGAAACTAAAGGGTTACATGCAACTACACATGCAACTCGCATTACATCTTTTACATACATGAAATTCACATTACATGCAATTACACTTAATCATGTAATGCATCTTAAACAACTATGAAGTAGAAATTACATAACAATCTTAAAGATTTCTTCTTAATGCTTTGAATTTCACAATGATGTCACACACTGTAGGAAGATCAGCGATCTCCATTGTCTTTGATATGGTTTCGATCCTCACTGCATTCTCATATGCTAATTGAACAACTTTAGAATTTGCTGTTGTATTATCCAACAAGTGTTTTGTCAAGGATTTGTACAAAACGAACTTGTTCATTGTGTGCAAACCAAATTCTTTAGAATCTACATCAGCATTGATTCTAATTGTATATTCTGAATTCACTCTATTTGCTGGCAAAAGATTACCAAGATTATCAGTAACATGGCATCCCAATTGCTCCAAATCACAAGTAAGGCTTGTTTCAATTGCTTGACAATCTTCAAGAGCCACTTGCAATTTTGTGATCAACTTTCTTAGGTGTCTTCCTTGTAACCAATGAGTCCTTGAAATCTGAAGAACATTTCACATGACAGAAGAGCGTCACATGAGACCATAGCATTTAGATCAAATTTTATCATTTCATCCCAATCCTCAAGGATTTCCTTCAGGTTATCTGCTTCTTGAGTCAAAGAAGAAATTAAGCTTAGTTCCATTTTGTTCATCTCTTTGATACGCTTTAGAAGCACAAGTGTTTCTGTGATAGCTCGAACTCCTTCAACAATGATTTCTTGTATCCAAGACTTAGTAGCTTCAATCAACCTTCTTTCTTTAGATGTTTGTGATGCAACAACATTCTAAGATGATTGCTTCTGAATGACCTCATTCAAATGAGTTATTTCCTATTTCAATTGATTCTTCTTTTCCCAAAGCTCATGACTGCTTTTTGATACATTTTCCAATGCATCATGAGAATCTTGCAAAGAATTCAAATGAGATTGCCTTCCAACTTCAACCTTAGTAAATTTATAATCAGAGCTAGTGAGTTCTTCAACAGGTTTATGTACTAAGGGCTCAACAACCTCAACATACTTGGTTTTGTCAGAATCAACCAAAATTCTAAAAACAATCTTGTCCTTCAGAGATTTGGATTTAGTCTTCTTCATAGGAAGATTGTTAGGAGGAACAACCACCTTCATTCTCTTCATTGTTATTATACTCAACCATGTAGGTAGGCTGAAACTTTCATCTGTAGAAGCAAGCACAGTGGAGACAATTGGCATTGATTTAGATTGTATATTTGTGGTGACTGAACAAGATTTAGTTTGCACTGCTGTAGGCATAGGAACATGTTGTGAAGATTCTATCATGAAAAGTTCAAATCCTATCAAATATGTATCAAGTTGGGAAACTTGACCACTAGTAAGAGTCAGAAAATCTTCAAACACATTCGCTAAGTGTTCAAATTGATCATGTGCAGGAACACGAGGAGCAGCAAATGAAATTGAAAAAGCCATGGTATTAACTTCTGAGATGAGAATAGAGTGAGTGAAAATAGTAGAAAATGAATCTACATCATCATCAAACTCATGCAAAAAGGGCTCTTCATGTGGAGAAGAAGTACAAGCTTGTGTAGGCTTAGGAGGAGATATGATTCTTATTTCTCCTTCTTCATTTGAATCTTCTTTCTCAGATACTGTTTCCAATTCTTTTTCTGATTTTGTCAAAGATTCTTGAATTGGTTCAGGAACTTGGGATGATTTAGTCCCTTTTTTGCCCTTTAATTTTATTTTGAGAGTATTCTTGACATTTGAAGACGAAGCACCATCTTTCCCTATAATTTCTAGTCGTGACTTCCTACTAGGAGGACCAAAGCTTCCACAATCCAGACCCATTTTAGGATTTACTCTTTTTAGGCCTTTACTTTTCAACCACTTGTTAGTGTTTGCTAAGATGGATTGAAACCTATCCATAATAGATGTACCTTATTTTTGTTTCCATTGAATAGGAAAATGACACATTTTATCAAAATTGACTTGATGAAATTTTGGATCAAGGATGTCGCCATCATCTTCAACTTGGAAATTTGGAGGGATTTCCAACATATTAAGATCGATTATTTGTTGCAAGGTTAACTTGCAATAATCCATCTTCATAATATCAAGCTCTGTTCTCATGTCACTCCAAATGTCTTCAATGCGATGAACATGAGTATAAGCCCTCTTTATCTGAGAGTTCATCTCTCGATAATCAAAGTCAAATCTAGCCTTGAACCTCTTCAATGTAATCAATTGCAACTCTGCTTCCATATTCATCACTTTAGGCACATAAACAATTGAATAATTGCCAATAGATAAAGGCCTAGCTGAGGTGATGCCAAATCTGGGCCAATGTGACTCATGTTGATCATTCTACACGTCCATGAGTTGTATTGCTAACTCCATTAGAATAATTCAATTTGTAGCATACCTAGGTAAGGTATACAACTCTCCTTTGAAATACCAAACTCTCAAGTATGTGAAAGTGGGAAATTGAAAAAAAATGCAGCCGTACTGATTTACCTTTTCTCATGCTGCATTAGATACTCTTTTGATATACAACTGTTTGTGGAATAGACACTTGTAATGTCCAAAGAAAGCATCTTGGACTCTTTTGTAATGATATTTACTGTTAGCCAAAGTAATTTGGTCATAGTATTCCCAAACAGGTACTTGAAGATGATCACCTTTGGTGGAAAGCCCCGAAAAAGACCCCATAGCAGCAGCAATGTAAACTAAAAATGAATTCATGTAAAAAGATACTGATGTTCCTACATTGCATATCTTCTGACAGAGTGCAGTACTAATAAGCTCTCCCCAAAAGATATGTTCTTTGTTCTCTATGATTTGAAACATAAATTTGTACATCCATGGCTCAAAGTCGGAAGAATCCTTAAGACCATAGATTCTACTGAGAAGGATGATGAGGTCCTTGTATTCCTATTTAAAATTGGACCGATGAAGTGTCTTTGGCCACCTAGAAAAATTACTTCTTTTGTTGTCTAACCAGTAAAGGTTGACATACTTCTGATAGTTACTTTTTTGTTCATTCCAACAAGCCAATGAGGAATCTTTGGTCAAATCAACACATTCTAATTTATGAGGAACTTTGAAGACTTGTTCAATCACTTCAAGGTCAAGGCTAATAATAACTTTTCCATCAGCATCTTTGATATTCCTTGTCTTAGGAGTGAAGCGCCGAGCACATCCGTAGACAAAATCAGGTTCTATGGCCCCCATGGGAAATGTAGAAACCAAATGGATGTTGCTTCTTTGAATACATTTCATCTCATGCATAGCTGGAGCTTCAATCCTTTGTAGAAAATCAGCTACATCTACGTGACCAATCTTGGTGTCTAGTATGTTATCCAAAACAGACGTAACCGACGAAGGAACTGCATGAGCTAATTCTTTGTCATATTGGTATTTCATCTTGCCCTTGGATTTGGAAGGTGAGGACATTTCTTGTGCTTGTACTGTAACACAAAAATTCCAAAACACAAATACATCGTCAGAAAGAATCTCCATGTAAGTGAATTCCAGAGCAGCAGTGAAGATTCAAAAATGAGTGACTTTTGAAGAGGAAGCGTATGCATATGCAACAGAATGTGAAATGAAATGAAATGAAAGTATGAATATGGAAAATGGAATGGAATAAAAATGCACAAAGGTGAAACGCATGGGAATGCATGCAAAGTGAAAGTTGCTGATTTCAAAAGTGACTTAAATGTTTTCAAAGCTTTATTGAATGAAGCATGCATATATGTAAATGCAATATATGTATAGAAGGTAAAAAAATGAAATGAGGTGTAAGTGCGAATTTGTATACTTTACATGTATATTCGGATGCAGATGGAGGGTAACATGTAAAATATGTTATGAGGTGAAAACATGGATGGAAACATGTATTTATTCATGTAAGTGCGAATGCGTATATGAAGATGAAAATGAAACAATGGAGGTGAGATAATGAATTATATAGTCACTTTTTGAGGAAGAAAGAAGTCGAAATTCATGGAAAGCGAAAATAACATCTTTTTTGTCTGTTCAAAATATGACTTTTGATCAAAATTGGACCTTTTGGATGCAATTACACGTAAGGCATTTCATGTAATCGTGTCGTGCAAATGGAAGCAAAGAATGAGATGGATGAAGATGGAAATCGAAAATGGGATTACATGCATGTGCGTATGGTGAATGAAGTGAAAAACATGTAATCACATTTGTCAGATGAAATGTGAGATGTAATGACATGGAAACAGAATGTGAAATGAAATGATAATGCTTTCACATGTAGTGAAGGAAAAACAAGTTTTTGGGAAAAAACTTGCAACTTCTCCAAAATGGAGAAAAATCGGCAACAAGCACACAAAACCAAAACAAGAGAAAAACATACCTTTGAAAACAACTCAAAACATGCCAAGATGTAATGCACTCCCAAAGATGAAATTCAAATTTGGAACTAGGGGAAGAACCAAAGACATCAAAATGAAGAAGAAATTCATATTTAAAGAAAAAAATGCACATTCTAATGCAAAGATTTTCAAAAATGGCATCCATCCAATGATTTGAAGCATCAAATCAGCAAGGATAAGCATGAATTAAAATACAAGAAAGAAGAAGTCCACTTACTTGATGAATATGTGCCAAAAATGAAGGAAAAGATGCTCTTTCTTTGAAATTTTCTTCAAAAATGATGAGAATTTGTCAAATCTCCAAAATCCAAATGATAGAGGGCAGCAAACAAGGAGATTATTATGCAAGATCACAAAACATGCCCTAAATTAGCTCCTCATTGCCACGTTTTAAAGATTGAAAGTTCTTGAGCCGTTTTTGTTAAAACAAGCAAAAAATGTGATCTTCAAAGTAAAGTATTTTGATGATTTAACACCAAAATAATGATCCTCAACCAATGTAATCACCTAAAAAGGTAAAAACAACTTGATCTCATGCAAAAACGTGATCAAACTTGATAGATTTATGGAATTTTAGGCAAAAAATGTGCCCTAGCTTGAAGTTTCAAACACATTTTTGGATGCAATAACTTGATTTTTGATGAGGGAAGACTTGAACTCATGCAAAAACGTGATAAAACTTGATAGATTTTTGGATTTTTAGGCAAAAAATGTGCTCTAGCTTGAAGTTTCAAACATGTTTTTGGATGCAATAACTTGATTTTTGATGAGGGAAAAATGATCACCTCTCCAAAACATGATGAATGCAATTTATTTCATTCAAATCCATGAAGAGAATCAAAAGTTATGATCAAAATAGGAAGTTTTTGGAGCAAGAACATGTTTTTTTCACATAATAGGACATTTTTGCGTTCATTGCATATTTTAAAACATGTAATAAGGTAAAATAGGACCATTTTGATGCAATTGCATGTTTTAAAATATGTCTTTGGTTATAATCTCACTTTTTGAAGCCCATTACATATTTTAAAATGTGCAAGTCTCCAAAATCTCACTTTTTGGAGTCACTTACATATTTTATAAACATATCTCACCTTTTTCATGCACAAGCATGAAAACTCAACTTTTCATGTCATTGCATCAAAAAGGTCCACTTGTACAAGCTTTTGATGTAATGACTTGAAAAAGGTCCTCAAAATGAATTTTTATATGCATTAGCATGAAAAGTTTTCACTTTTCATATTTTTTTACATGCATATGCACATAAAATGTCCACTTTTAGACTTTTAAGTTATGCATTTCACTTATTTTTATAAAAATGTCAACAATATGGGTCAAAAATAATATTTATGTATTATATTAATCAATATAAGTTATAAACATTAAGTTAAAGTGACATTTATATAAGTATTTGATTTAAAAATAAAAAAATTAAAAAGTAACTATATAGTTCTATAGTCACTTTAAGTGAAAAATTAAAAAGTAACTCAACTTAAAATTATAACATAAAGTGCACTATAGTCACTTTAAGTTATAAATTTAAATGAAAAGTAACTTTAAAACATAACAAAAAGTGTGTAAAATATAAAGCGAATGTCAAAATGAAAATATAACATCATATTTTTAATTCGTGCTATTGCACCTAAAATGTCCACTTTTGAGGCACTAAAATGACCATATCTCTTGACTGACAATTCCGATTGTCCTCAAGGTTAGACTGAATCGAAGAGGGAAATGAAAGGCATAAGATGAGCAAATTCAAAGGACCAAAAACAAGCAAACACAAACTCAAAAGCAAAGAACAGACTTTGAAGGTTTCAATAATCAAGCAAAGGCTCGACAGAAAAAAAACAAAAATGGCTTGACGAAGGCATTCAGTAAAACAATTTGACATTCCAATTGAAATGGATCAATCGATCAACATTAAGCAATTGAATATCAAATTCAAGCTTAGAGAGACACGAAACTAGCTTGGAAAAGTTTTCTATTGTTACCAACATTTTGTGGTGACAAAATGCAGGACAACAGTTAATATTCTATAGTTTGCAAGTTTGTTACTATTAGCATCCAATAGCTCAGCCTCTATAGTAAACAATCAATAACATAAACTTACAATCCATTGTCCTATTACTTTTCAAACTTGTAGAATTTAAAAAATTAATATTAAAATATCACAAATGACATCCACACAAGTTGACACTAGGATTTAACGTGGAAACAATTTGGAAAAAATTACCAATAATATGTCACCAATCTTTCACTCTTTGGAAGTGAGCTTTTTTAGGAGCTAACCTTGTTAAAGGATTTAATCACCCTATTAGGAGTGGCCTTGTCAAAGGAATTAAGAACATTCCAATAGAATTCCACCTTGATTAAAGGATTTATATATGACTATTAGGTCAACCCTAATTAAAGGATTTCAATACTAATATAATGGTTAGAAAGTAACAACATGTTTGATCTGAAAAATACAACTCACTTTGCAAATATAGATCATAGTTTGGTTCACATGTTGATCCATTGACTAGCCTTTGTTGTTATTTCAATCTTTGATATGCTTGGCACTCTTTCAATCAACCACACTTTGACTCTTCACAACTCTTCTGAGCCTCCAGCTTAAGTTTTCTTGTCAATAGCATCAACAATTGTTTCAATCTCTCTAGGTCTTCGCCAGCTTTGCTAACCTTTCTCATACACTCTAGATTAGCCCTTATACCTACTTTAATAGGTAATTTTGATCTTGTTATGCTTAAACACCACTGTAGATCTTAGGGTTTGGTTAGATTCATTGAAACCTTCCAACATTTCATCTCCTCTTTTCTCATCTAGAAACTTCTCCAAACTTTCCCTTGAATTATTGCATAGAAATTCTCAACATGATTTCCCTTGAATTAAATGCTCTAGGTTATCCACCCTTATCTTCCACATATTTTACATATTCCAAGAAATCAACTGTGTTTGGTAGAAATCATGATTTCCTCTTAATCTGTCAAATCGTGTCCCTCCCATTAAATCTTGCTCACATCCTTTAAATATTTGAAATTAAACCTCCCATTATTTGCACAACTACCACAATTCATAAAATTATTACTCTTTTAACCAGTAAACTTGTTTGGCTTTTTTCTCCTTCATGTAATTACCAAATGACTTGTTCTCTTAACCAGAGCTTCCTTATAATCTTTACTGCCTTGTGTTAACTTCACAACTCTAACCTTGACTTCAAAATTCCATTCCATCTTTCTGATGCTCTATCTTTGATAAAAGGTATTGTATGTTACTTGAGTCAGATGGGATCTTAGGTCTGCATTCTTAGATTAAACTTTTTTGTATCTAATTCATATGTTACTTGAGTTAGATGGATCTTAGGTCTACATTCATAGATTTTAGATCTAGTTAAATCTTACTATCATCCTTCTTCAGACTCAACTTAAGTTCAACAATTTTCAACTCATGTTTCAAGATCTGATTTTATTTCTTAAGGGTTGCCACTTCATCACTATTACTAGTCTTCTCCTTTTATTCTTTTCTATATTTGAGATGGTCTATGTTTTCTTTCAGTTTACCAATGTAATCTTTTTCATATTCATACCTTTCTTTCAGGTTGTATCTCTCTTCTAGAAGACCAAGTTTCTCAAAGGCTTCTTCAAGATTCCTTTTTAGATGTTCCATATCCATACAGATCTTTCTCAAGCTATTAAGCCTCTTCTAAGTAACTAAGCTCTGATACCAATTGTTAGAAATAGATAATACTGAGCACGACGGGGTGGGGGTTGAATTAATATTCCACAAAATTGGGTATTATTAATTACTTTGCAATGTGCATATGAAAGTAAATCAATAATTCTGAATAGTAAATAAAACTATGCACAAAGAGAAGTAATAATACCATATTTTGTTAACTAGGTAAACCTTGGCCAAGGGAAAACTTTGGTGGGGATGGTACCCACAAAATGATCCACTAAACAAAAGAATCCTATTAAGGATATTGATCTTTTTAGGAGTCTATGAATTGCATATAGTGTGTCAGTCCTTGTTAGAGGACTAGGCCCTATCAAAACCCTCAACCCTATTAAGAGTTGCTTCAACCATATTAGGAGTTGGTAGTACAATTATAGCTATATGCAAGAAGAGCCCACCACCCTACCTTTCAATTATACAAAATAGTGCCTTTATAGAAAATGAGATAGATACAAACACCTCTTTATTGCTGATTGATGTACTTTGTATAGCTCTTATATGACATTAGAATTTACATCATAGATCTCTCATACAAGTTCACATATCACATACTTAGTTCGCATACACTTTATATACTTCACATTTGCATTACATCACATATATCACATATTCACACTTCACATGTAATGATTATTTATTTATACTCTTTTCTTTCACAAAGACCCTTGTGTTATTGGCCTGATGAAATCACATGTTATGCTAACTTAGGATAAACATCTAGGATATCATCCCTACATAATTAAATAATTATTTCTTGATTGAAATAGTTCCTTAACACTTTATTCCTCTGTTTATGCTATGGTTTGTTGTATTGAGTATAATGGCTTTACTGTTGTTTTACCTGTAACTATGTCTATACTATCTATACTGATCTGCACACTTAGGTACATCATCATGACACTCTATGCTACCTGTCCTTAGCTACACACATGCCAAATATCTTTGTAGCCTTTGCTATACCAAAAAATATCTCTGTACTGCTAGTGGAACTATCTAACACTTAGACAATTTTCTGTCTCTCACTATAGCATCTTTAACTATATATTCTTCCATCTTATTCTAAGATATATGTTGCCATAAATGACAACCCTAAATCATCCTACCTAGCCATTTTTCCAACAATCTTCCCCTTTGGTATTGATGGCAACATATGAGAAAATTGGCTATGTCCCAAAATGTTATACAAAAACTTTACAAAATTACAAAATTACGAAAATTTATGGATCATTTCATTTATAAAAATCTTTCCTTATATCTGCTAATGCAATATAATACTACGTAATATTGCTCCCCTTTAGTATATAATTATTTTCTTTCTATACATACTGTTACTTTATACAATTTTCCTTGTATACTTCTCCCCCTTTGACATCAATAACAAAGGTGTCAAAACTTATGTATATGTAAAAATTGTGACTCATCACCTCTTCTTGGGATATCAAGCAAGAAACACAGTCACAAAAACTGACTATAAGGCTCTTCATGTTCTTCCTCGCATGAGTCCTTTACTCCTTCTGAAATGCTAAGAAAAGTGCACAATCTATAAGATACTATCTCCACTGCATTCAAATTTGAGTAAACAAAATTGCCTTCTAGCAGACTTATCTCATCATAAGTCTTGCTAACTTGTGCTTCAATTGCTTTAATCTACTTATTAGGTTCACTTAACTAATTTTCCATTGCTTCTACTTTTGTACACTTCCTTTTAAGCTTATTATCAATGTCTTTTGTACAGCTAAAAGAAACTGCACATTTCACATATAGAGCTTTTCCTTCAAGCTCACACTTCCTTAATTCCTTGATGCATGTATCAAGAGTCAATAAATCATTTTTGATGTTCTAATAAATAGTTTTGAACATCTGCGTATCATATTTGGCTTGAGCTTGTACTATTGCAACCTTAGACAAACTTGTGAATTCAACATCAAATTCTTGAATCACAACTTTTGCTTTGTCCTTGGGGTTTGGATCAAGTGACTACATAGTCATGACTCCTTGTAATTTGTGAGTTACCTCCATTAGAGTTTTTTGCAAACTATTGACCTATTTATTCTTGCTGATAATGTTGCTAAAGGATGATATCAACTCTTGTTTGATCATCATCATCAAAACTAGTTAGTGCAACTAAGGTGAGAGATGTGTGTAGGTGCACTTACCTTCTCATCCTCCTCTACTTCCTTCTTCCTTCCTTTTTCTCTTCTCTTTTCCTTATCCTCTTTCTTCTTCTCATCTTCATTTCTTTTGATTTCCTTGTCCTTTTTCTTCTTCTCCTCTTCTTCTTCCTTCTTTTTCTTTTCTTCTACCTCTTTCTTCTCCTTTTCTCTTCTCTTCTTCTTCTTCTTCTTTTCTATTCTCTTCTTCTTCCTCCTCATCTGAACTAGAGTAATCAATGACATTTCAAACAATGTTTGGTCCAAGATCCTTGAAAGGATCTTTTGTGAAATCTACTATCACCTTTGTGGTACCAAATTGCATTGTGTTAGTCCCAACAGAGATCTACAAAGATAGATCTATCATCTGAGTATCCTTGGCTTCCACTACTATTGGTGTACTCTACTCAACAAACATCGAGATTGCATCCCCTAACTTTGCGCTAAGTTCTTTGACTTTGGGTACATAAGTCATGTATTTGATAATCGCTTTTTCTATATCCTTATTTACATCTTCATAATTGCCTCCCATCAAAAGGATAACTCTTCTTTTATTTCTCAGTAATGTCTCAATACTCTTCATTATATCTTTCATATCCTCATAACTATTAACTTCGCAAAACTTCTTGATCATTCTCTCTCTTATTTTCTTATCCTCATTTATAACTCTTCTTCTCCTATTTATTAATCTATTATATAGGTCGTCTAGTAAATGTCTTTGCACATCTCCAAATCTTTTATTCTTCAAGATCATATTCGTTACTACTACATTCTCTAACTGTATTCTATCCATATTGCTATACATATTATAAAAATTATTCAATTGAATGCAATTGTTATCATTGATAATTTGCATATTTAAATTCTCTACCTTTGGCTTCCAAGGCTTCTTCCCAGTGGCTTTCTTTTCTTCTCCAACTACTTGTTCTCTAGGTCTATCCACATCCTTAGATTCATCAAATTCACCAAATTCAACCATTTGCAATGCCTTTCTTCTCTTTCCAAGGCCACTTGACAATTGCTTGGTCATTTTCTTGCTAGGTGACTCAATCTCTTGTTTTAACTTGGCGAGTCTCTCTGCTTTCCTTTTGGCTAGAGGAGTGGATGATTTACCTTCTACTATTTGTACCTTCTCTTCATCAATCTTCTTGAGTGGATGTAAAATAATGGGTTGCATTTGTGCTACTTTGGTATAAGGGAAATAGGTATCTATGAAATAGATCCTACTACTATTACTCCCCCTTAAGGACCTGCAATGGAAATAGGTGTTGCTGCCAACACTTCTATTTTCCCACTAGCTTTCATCTGCAAGGCTATACCCTTTACCTCATTGAATTCTTCTTTGGTCATTCCAGATTCTTTGAGAATTGATTCAATTTTCTTCTCAACATTCTTCTTAATCTCCTTATTGTAGAGATTACTCTCTACTTCTCTAGTCATTCTAGATTCTTTGAGAATTGATTTAATTTTCTTCACAACATTATTCTTAATCTCCTTACTATAGAGATTACTCTCTACATCTTTGATATTTTTTGCATAGGTTCCCCATCTAGGAGAGTACTTATCCTCCTCATTGTATGATCTTCACATATCCTTAAATTATCTCATCACTCAACTCATAGCCCATAGGGTCTATGAAATTAAATCTTGACACAATTGCTTCCATGCATGTTATATTTATTTCAACTATGAAACATATATCTTCTTTGTACTTTTCCACTAGTGAGGGTGGTATCTTGAATCTCTGCTTCATCATAGTTTGAAAGCTTTCCATTAGCTTGCTTATGTCTTCAACAATCCTTTCGTTAGACTTTCTTCTATAGTGATATGTCACCAATTTCATGATGCATTAATTGTTGTTATCCCATTCCTTATCAAGCATACTAGAAAGTTGCCTAATAACTTGGAAAAATAAGTGTATCAATAGTGACTCAAACCTGGACACCACACTTGTTGTCTTCTTTAGTTTCTATATGTTATTCAAAAGTTGATGCCTCAGAATGTCACACATATTGACCTTTTCTTTCTCAGCTATCAACATGTATGAATCATGTAAGAATCCAATAGGTATTGAGTTCAATATTGAACTATGATTCATTTTAAAGCCAATGATTATGTTGATCACTCTAACACCTATTTGCTTTATGAGGTAAATTCTCATATTCCTACCATTTGATTTGGTCTTCTTATTGATTTCCACCATCTTCTTCACATTCTTTGAATTAACTAGGTTTTTGCCCTCATTGCATAAACTAGTTAGCCTATGAATCATTTTATTGTCAATCATGACATGCACATCTCAAACCCAAAACATTCCTTTGTGAATGCAACTTAGAATGATTCTACTTCATTCATGGTTATCAAAATCCATATAGAACATGTTGGCTCCTGATTTAACAGTGTTTAAACAACCAAGTATGCAAGGCAAGAATGCATCTATGGGCAGCTATCTTCTATAATGAACACACTTCACCAAGAACCTGGGCCAACTATAAGGCTACACTCCTTCTGCACTTCAAGCTCTGCAAAACCTAGGCGGGTATACCTATAGATTATGTATATGGTACCAGTTATCAAAGCATACACTGAATCTAATATAGAGCAAATAAAAACCCCTAAATCTTCTATACTTAACTAGGAATCACAAGCATGAAATAGCTAAGGACATAACTCATGAAACTGGCAAGCTAAGTGCAGGTTAACATTGAATAGCTTTCAACATAAAAGGGAAAATTAATTTAATATGTTGATAATGGCAAGACCCAAGTATGAGCAATAGAACTTAATGATCCTATCTTTGACCAGTGCCTTATCTATTGGGCAATTAAATGAATTATAACCATACATCTTCTAGAAATCTCAGACGTATCTCTACATCAAGATCCCTGATCTATCCTTCACCTTGTGAATAGACATTTGCTTCAGATTTGAATCTCATATTCAAATTATCCCATCATGAAATCTGCAAACCTTGTGATAAACACCAAGCAATTACATGGCTCTTTGGTCCATCAACAAGACATTTTAATCACATACATTTCAAAATGAAATGCAACCTAATTTATGCTCTTGGTTCACAAATTAGAAAAGATCACATATGCATGAGCAGGAGACAAGATTCAGACTGAATTTGAAACCCTTTGATGTGCTTTATTTGCTTTCCCTCAAACCAAATACATTAAATGTATAGAAATTAACTCATAGATCACCTAGCAGAATATAACTATTTGCATAAAACATAAATGCTGCTCAATACAATAGAGAAATACTAAAGAATGTGGTATCACAGTTAAGGAAACACATCAAAATTGGAACCAAAATATGGTCTCCCAGTAATGTGCAAATTTTCTCCCCAAAACTGGAACCTACTAGTTTCTTAGTCACAAAAAATTGGAATCCTCACAATGGATCAGAGAAAGAAAGATATAGACAAGAAAGAATTCTCGGATCTAATATGCAACTACCATCTGTCCACTTGAAATTCAATCTCTTGCAACTAAAAAACCTCTCTCTTCTCTCTACCATTTTGATTTGATTTGATTTCATTATTATTCTGTAACTGACTAGCAAAATATCTCCTACTGAATGATGAAATCCCTTGTTTGTCAAAATATCTGTTTTGCTCACTGAAATGCTGATGAAATCTCAGTTTTTACTGAATGAATCTGAACAAATTTTGACCCAAACTGAGTTTTTACTGCCTTTTACTGATATTCAGGTCTTTACTATGTTAAAAATTAGTTCTAAACTTTGATTACCTGAATACAATTGCAATTTAGGTACCTAAGACAAATCCTCTTGTAACTTGAACACACTGCTACCTGTGTAAAAAATAACTCTAGAATCAAAATATTTAGATTCTCACAATTTCGGTGATATATAACATCACCTATTTTGCCTCTCAGAAACCCATTAAATCTTAGTCTGAAAAATGCCCCTCTAATAGAAAATTAAGGTCTGATGCATCTTTGAAATTAAAAATTTTAAAAATTTAAATTAATCTAAAGTAAGAGCTTTAGATTAAATGTCCTGTTTTGAATTTAAAAGATTTGATGCATTTAAAAGAGTTGAACGTGCATACGAGAGAAATAATTTTTAAAATATCACTTTTTTAAAACTATTTACTTTTTCCTTATTTCTCCCTTCTGGTCAACTAGTCTTTGACTGACTTTTCACCACGTGGCAGTGTTTGAATGGTCCACCTTTGCATTAAATGCCATGTCATCATTTTTAATGGGCCCACTTCCATGTGTCACCTTCCCGCATTCTCGTAATCCTTAACTGGCTTGCATCTTTATTTTGTGAAAATGCGCTCACCGCAGGATCTGCCATGTGGCAACATCCTGTGCATCCGCCTTGAACCTGCTTGTCTGCACTAGCTCATTGCGTTTGGGTCCCATGCTACCACATGGCGCAATCTCACTTTCTCACTTTATTTAACCTGGGCGCAACTTATTTTTGAGGGGAAGCGTGAACGGTCGATCTGTACATGTGGCATCATCTCGTGTGTCCACTCCTCAACTTGCCACTCTGTACATGTGGCATCATCTCGTGCGTCCGCTCCTCAACTTGCCACATCAGCGCACATGTACCTTGGTTCAAAATTATGCTTTGGAAATGCTAACATCATTCCTTCTTGGTTGGCTACAGGGGGTTGGGCCCCATCATGCGGGCACTGCCTTTCAAAAGGTACCTTTCTTAAGGCGTTACATGTTGTGTAAAGATTTTTATTTAAATAGAAAAAATGCTTACCCCACAACCCATGTGGGATAAAGACTTTGGCTCTGTGTTTCTTCTACATGTGCACAATCTACCCTCCATGGTTGGTCTCTGCTACTCAATAGCGTGGAGCTTTTAGTGATGCGGCTTCTATTTTATTGGCTCACTAGGCTCTTTATTTATAATGCTGAGCTTCCTTTTACTATGGCATCTTCTCATTGCATATGCCACGGGATCCCTTCTTGTTTGCATAGGCTTTTATCTCTGCTACTGTCGACATCTTCCCAGTTACATGCGGCTGCTTCTCCTTTTTCTTATCATGCATTGGATGATCCTCCTTAACAAGCCACCTTGGTAGCTCTTTGATTAGCAATTTTATTGTTTTAACATGGCTTTTTTATTTGGTCTTTTCATGCCATTGACTGGGGCTGCTCAAAAATGCATGCTGCTTTGTATTTTTAGCAGTGGCCTACTTCACCTGCCAGTCTATTGTTCCTTTAGATTGGACATGGGCCCCCTTTTCTTTATAAAAACTGACTCCCCTGCTGTCCCTTCCTTTGATGCGTGGGATTTTTTTATTTGCTTTGACTATGAAAATGTAGGAGCTCCTTTGAAATGGTGCGGTCTTCTGAATGTGTGTTCTTTCTTTTGAATGTGAATTGACTTCTAATCCATTGCCTCTTTATTTTTGCGTAGGGTCCCATCTTTATGCATGGATAATCTTTCTTTTTAGCTATGTGTTCTTCCTCCCTTGAAGTCGATTCCCCTGTTTGTTTTCTTATTTAATCTGCAGTTTGAGATTCTTTTATGTTTATTTTTACTTATGCTTTGCTAAGTCTTCCTTTGGATGGCCATCTCCCCTGCCTTGAGCATGAAGTTCTCTACTAAAAATGTGGAAGACCCTTTTTACTAACCGACTGCTTGCTAGTTCTCTATTTTCTTTTAGCTGTGGCTGGCTTCTATTGCAATCAACACTTTATACAATCTTCAATTAGAAATGTTATTCCATTTATTGCGGTAACCAATCATCCATTGGCCAACATCTCTTCAAACCACTTGAGCAAAAGGGTAATGAATGACTAAATGGAAGAAAGACTTTTCATTCATATATGGGATACGAACACTACACCCCTGTCCTCTATCTCCTCATACTCTCTATACATAGAAAGATGATTTCCTTGCATTGGAGATTTTTCTCTATTAAAATTTGATGGAATTAAGGTATTGTAAGCATAAGCCATTAGTATCCATGCTTCCAAACTCTAGATTATAGCAGACAAGGTACACTTGCTTCTTGCATTGTAACTTAAAGCAGTTGATCTGTCATGTTTGTGTACCATTTTTCTCATTCCTTTTATTTTCCCAGACAATACTTTTCTATAATGTGGCTCCTCCCTTTTAGCTTACGTGTTCTCCCCTTTTAAAACCCTTTGAGAATGTTTGGCTTGCATACATTTTATCAGTTCTGATGGAATCAATTGAACCCCAAAGTGGGTCCGACTAAAAAACATTTTCGTTTTCAAAGAACTGAACCATCAAAGTTGATCCACTGATCACCTGACAGCAATTGAAATCAATTTGATCATTGGAACAACATTTAAAACACATTTTACCATAGATCTGCAAACTGTCAAATATGCGTCAGGAGGCCCTTTGACTGGCCTTAAAAACTGACCCAAACCTCTGACCAGGCTCTGAAAATTGGCACACTAAATCTATGCTCCACAATCTTTGCAGCTTGTTGAATCTCTTCTCATGATGAATTTGGGGTCAAAAGATATTTTCTGTCAAAGTTGACCCTTTAGAACTTCCTGCAAGAAAACATGTTAGAAAACACTAAATTGGGCTCAGAATTGGCTTTGAAAACTGGGCAAATGGGCACTTAGGAAGACGAAAGCTGGGGCATTTATTCTCTATCACAAGGACATTATGAATTTTTGATTTGGGATCTTGAAAAATGATCGAGAAAATTTGGTGAGCATCGGAAGTTGGCTACTCAGAATTGTAGGACAAGAGACAACAATAGAAAAGTGTTTTTTGCAAATGGAATGGCCCTGGAAAAGTGTGCAGACAAATTCATCAAGACTTGAAAACTGGCACACTTGAAGTATTTTTAGAGGATAACATAGTAGTACAATCCATTCAATCATACCAATCATGGATTAGGAAATATGACATCACGAATAGGGCTTCTGGCTAAGTTGCAAATGCTGACACCAGTAAAAATTATAAATTGCATTTGGAATCACGTTTGAAAACTAATCAAACGGATTCATCAAGACTTAAAAATTTAAACATAACAAGTCTCTGACATCTATAATACAATTCAAAAGGAATTTCAGCATTTTGATCAACTAGTCAAAAGTTATAGCATGTCAAATAGGGCTTCCCAGAATTCAAAATTAATTGCAAAAGCATGAAAATAGTAACTTACCAACTTTGAGGGATTCAAAACCTAGACAAATGGACTTGAAACGACTCAAAATTTGAAACATAGGTTCTCAAGTATGGATACTAGACACTCCAAAAGTAGTGAGTCACAGAACATTTTTGGGTACGAGATATTCAGATGCAAACACAGCCTCTTGTCGCTGTTTGACATAGGGTAAAAGTGCAGATTTGAAAATTACTCTAAACGGGACTTCACGAAATGGCTCAGAATCTCAATTTGACTTCATGAAACAAGTGGATAGGTTGAATGCAAGGTGCTAGAAGCATTGAGCAACTCTTAGGCCTCAAAGGCATAGCCAGGTACAAACTCATCAGAAAGCATTTATAGGGCTCAATTTTTCAACGGTGCTCAAAATATGGACTGCAATTTTGAGCGCCAATAGAACATATGATTTACTATATTTAGTTACTTTAGTTGTGTGAACTCTTGTTTCAATGACAAGTCTCCTTGGCATACTAGGTCTAATTCCTTATGAATTTCATTGTCCCCACTGCTCTCAAATTTGCAGTGAATGTATAAATTGATATCTTGTATGTGAAGAACATTTTCTGGAACTTGAAAAAATACTCCTAAGGGATCATCTACTTCAGATATGAAAGGGTAATTCCTAAACACATAGCTTAGCCTCTCACTAACATCACTTACTATAGGATTCTCCATTTCAATAGATTCAAATACCTCAAAAACTTGAATTTTGTGAAACTAGGCCTTTTCACTTTGCATTGTGAATGCTTCAAATTCATCTTTACTTCACTATCAATTTGCTCACAATTTCACGTTAACTCTTCACATGATCAAATGGTACTCAAAACCTTGCTTGCATCCTTCAAATATTTGAAATTGAACTTCCCATTAATTGTGCATCTACTAAAATTCGTAAAACTATTACTCTTTTAATTAATAAACTTTTGTGGCTTTTTTCTCCTTCATGTAATTACCAATTGTTCTTTCAACCAAGGCTTTCTTATAATCTTTACTACCTCATGTTAACTTTACAACTCTCAACTTGACTTCTAACTTCTGTTCCATCTTTCTGATGCTTTGTCTTTGATAAAAGGTGCTTAATTCAAATAATACGAATCACACACTATGGTTGATTTCACTCTTTATTTAGGTGCATCGAAGTACTATTCTTCCAAAACTGTATGTGAAATTTCTAGATCATTTTCTCTCACATATACTTCCTTAAATTATTGAAAATGCTCTTTAAGTGCTTCCTTTTAGCTATTATTACTACCATTATCATTTCTTGTATCATTTCTATTATTGTTCCTTCTCTAGTTAGGATTTATGTTAAAATTGCTTCTATCCATTCTAAAAAAATCTTTCTATGTGTCCAAAGTTATTGTATAACTAACACATAGGTGCATTCTTTCTCTAATTGGTTCCATTTTTATTATTTGGTGCTCTGCAATTTCTCGCAATGTGTTTGTAGTTGTTACATTTGTAACATACAATATATTACCTTACTCCATGAGGTCTTTCTCCATCATTGGATCTACTTCGTGACCTCCTTCTTTCATTACCTATAGGGTTAGTATCCCTAAAAATTCTACCATTTCCATCATTACTATCAAACTTAGCTTTCTTACAGTCTACTTCTTTATGTCCAAAACCATGACAATTATAACAATAGAAATTTGTGATAGGTTTAAAATATTTACTTATTAAATCTCTCTTCATATGAACAACTTCATTGCATGTATAACATCTACCTTTTAATTCATATCTAGCCTCCTTAGGTGGTTCAACTTACTTTGTTTGTTGTGGATCATCATGTTTCTTAGATAGATTAACTTTTTCAACTTCTTTATATACTTCTATAGATTTTCTTGGATCAATCCTATTCTGATCAATCTGTTTAGGTTTAGGGGTTTCTACAACTGGATCTAGTTCCTTTCTAACTTCATTTTTCTTAGCTAATTTTCCTCCAATATGATATGCAAGTGTTGTCTTATCATAAGATCTCTGATAGAATAGATGCTCATCAATTTTCTCACTAATGGAATAAAGTTTCTCTAATTGTTTCTTAGCCTAAGTTAACTCTCCTTTCACAATGGTATTGCACTTCTCTAATTATGCATGTTCTATTTTGATAGAGTCTAATTCAAATGTTACTTGAGTCAGATGGGATCTTAGGTTTGCATTCTTAGGTTTCAGATCTGGTTCAATCTTACTATAATCCTTTTTTAGACTCACCTTAAGTTCAATCCCATGATGCTCGCATGATGAATAAGAAAATCGTAAACAAAACAACTTAAAGCCAAATACTATTAGTTATGATTTTTCAAGTATAAAATATATTTTGAAATATTGATCATCTAAAACTCCATAGAAAACTTGCATACAATCTAACCTAAAATGACCATAATGAGAAGTATCGTTTTCATTTTCTAATGGAGCTTTTATGTTTGTGGGAGAGAGATGAGGTGCCAGGAAATCTTTGTTTCTTCAACGTTTGGAGGTGACTCCAAGAAGTAGTAAAATACAATCTGTGGCCACTCCCATTTCCACCCAAAACCACAAGATGCCCTAAATTGTGCAAGTCTTCCAAGTTATATATACATAACTCGATGAAACTCACTAGTAGATGTATTGATCAACTCATATTTCAAGATCTCATTTTCTTTCTTAAGGGTTGTTCATCACTATTACTAGTCTTCTCCTTTAATTTTTTTCTAGATTTTAGATGGTCTATCTTGTATTTCAATTTACTAATGTAATCTTTTGCATATTTATACCTTTCTTTCAGGTTGTCTCTTTCTTCTATATGAAGATCAATTTTCTCAAAGGCTTCTTCAAGATTCCTCTTTATATGTTCCATATCCATAGGGATCTTACTCAAGTTGTTAAGCCTCTTTTGAGTAGCTAAGCTCTGATAGCAATTGTTAGAAATAGATAATATTTGGGGGGGGGGGGGGCCATCACTTAAAAACCTGATTCACTCACTCGGTCTGGCCATCAGTCTGAGGATGGTACGCTGTACTAAAATTGAGCCTGGTGCCCAAAGCCGACTGCAACTCTCTCCAAAATGAAGAAGTGAACAAAGAGTCTCTATCAGATATGATCTTACGGGGAACACCATGAAGTCTAACAATGTCCCACAAGAACACCTGAGCTATGTCTCGTGCTGTAAATGTAGTACGCACGGGTGAGAAATGGGAAACTTTGGTCAATGTGTCAACTATCACCAAAATGGCATCATGATGACGAGATGACATAGGAAGACCAACAATAAAATCCATAGATATAGTGTCCCATTTCCATACTGCAATCTCATTTGGCTGGAGAAGCCCGCTAGGATGACGGTGCTCCGCCTTCACCCTCTGGCACTCAAGGCATCTCACAACTATGCTAGCAATCTGCACTCTCATGCCTAGCCAATGATACAACTGCCTCAAATCTGCATGTAACTTCTTAACACCGGGGTGTGCTGCATAAGGTGCTCTGTGACCCTCAAGTACAATGAGCTCGCGCAAATCCCCAATGGAAGGTACATACATACGTCCCCTATGCCGCAAAAGTCCATCAGACTCAAAGGAATACTCTGCAAACTTCCCTTCCAAGGGTCTCTGAGAATGTACTAACTGACTTACTTCTGCATAAAGCTCATCAGCTGGTAAGTGTTGCAAGATCCGCTCTCTCATGTCGGTGCAAGTAGTCACAGATGAAATTTCATGGCGCCTTTTGCTTAAGGCATCTGCAACCACATTCTCCTTTCCCTTGATGTAATGAACATCAAAATCATACTCACACAGGAACTCCATCCACCTCCTTTGCCTAGCATTAAGGTTCGGCTGAGAAAATATGTACTGTAAGCTCTGGTGATCGGAATGAAGCTCGAATCTATGACCCAGAAGGAAATGTCGCCATCTCACCAAGGCATGAACCACTGCCACTAGTTCTAGGTCATGAGTAGGATAATTTAGTTCATGAGTCTTCAACTTCCTAGATTCAAAAGAAATAGGTCGTCCTTCCTGCATAAGGACTACTCCTAAACCATCTAAAGATGCATCGGTGCACACCACAAAATCTGTAACAGGATCTGGTACTGCAAGAATTGGTGCACTCGTGAGGGCTCTCTTGAGCTCTTCAAAGGCTATACCACACTTCTCTGTCCACTCGTATTTCTTCCCCTTTCTCTGAAGAGAAGTGATGGGGTGTGCCAATCTAGAGAATCCTGAAATGAAGCGTTGGTAATAACCTGCTAGCCCCATAAAGCTCCTCACTTCGGTAACACTGGTGGGTGCTGGCCAATCCATGATAGCCCTGATCTTTGATGGGTCTACTGAGACACCATCACCCGATATAACATGACCCAAATAATGTATCTCGGGTCTGAAGAATGCACACTTTGACAAGCTGCCAAACAACTGATTCTCTCTCAGCCTCTGCAATACCTGTCTCAAGTGCTTTTCATGCTCTCTCTCATCATGAGAATAAATCAGAATGTCATCAAGAAACACAACCACAAACTTATCCAAAAAGGTACAAAATACTCCATTCATGAGGCTCATGAATATAGCTGGAGCATTCATAAGGCCGAAAGGTACAATGGTGAACTCGTAGTGGCCATATCTAGTACGAAAAGCTATTTTTGGGATATCACTATCCACAATCCTCAACTGATGGTAACCCGAATTTAGGTCAATCTTTGAAAATACTCGGGCACCCTGCAACTGGTCAAAGAGATCATCGATTCTGGGAAGAGGATATCGGTTCTTGATGGTCACCTTGTTCAATTGCCGATAATCGATACACAACCTAAGTGATCCATCCTTCTTCTTGACGAAAATCACCGGTGCACCCCAAGGTGATACACTAGGTCATATATGCCCCCTCTCCAAGAGTTCTTCCAACTGAGCCTTTAGCTCACTAAGCTCATGAGTAGTCATCCTATAAGGTGCTCTCAAAACTGGCTCAGCTCCTGGCACTAGGTCTATGTGGAAATCCACTGCCCGCGGTGGAGGCATACCAAGAAGCTCTGAAGGAAACACATTTGCAAACTCCTGAAGAATTGGAAAATCATCAAGGGATGACTCCCTTTCGAATTCTTCCTCTCAGTCACTGATAGTGATAGAAAATAACTGACAACCCTTTCGGATGCACCGTCTAAGCTACATAGCGGAAATCATACGAAGGGACACTGGCCTCTTCACTCCGAAGATCTCCCTAGAGATACCATCATCATCCACACATTCCACCCTCTTCTGTCGAAAATCCACCTTGGTGCTGTGGGCACAAAGCCAATCCATGCCAAGGACAACATCATAAGAACCTAGAGGGGTAATGCGTAGGTTAGTCCTAGTGGACATGTCTCCAATCTGCATCTGACAACTCTGCACCATGGAACTAACTGACACTCTGGCTCCTGAGGCTAACTCTACCTCCCAACTAACATCCTGTCTAACTGCCACTAGCCCGCAACACTCCACTACAAATGGAGATATAAAAGAGTCAATAGCCCCAGAATCAAATAAAATTGCAACCATATGGCCCTGTATAATACCTGTAGCCTTAATAACTGTGGCCTAATGCTCAGCCTGGCGGTTGTCAACCGCTGCAAAAACTCTATGGGATCTACCCATGTCACCAACTGTCGGCTCTGAAAAAGCCCTACTCTGACCACTGGATGCCTGTCCCTGCGGACACTCCCTAGCTATATGACCCATGCCACCACAAGTGTAGCATGGTCCGCAAGAATAAGATTGTGCACCCTATGACCCAGACTGCTGTGGGCCTCCTGATCTGCTAGATCCGCTAAAACCTCCCCTAGAAGACTGCTGAGTCTTCACTGACTGAGACTGTGGGGCTTGTACTTTCTGCTCCTGCCTAGGACCCTGTGACTACCACTGCTTGGGCTTAGAGCCCTGATAACCATGAGAAGGTTTCTGCTGCTGCTGCCGGGGTTTTGGCTGCTGAGACTGTTGGCCCCTAGAGGACCTTGCTATATAATTCTGATTCCCTTTCCAAGGGGGTTTCTGCTGGAAGGAGTTTTGGTTCTGAGGCCGATCCCGTGACTCCTGCCTACCTCGAGTATCCTCAGCAACTAGCGCTATCTCCACTGCCTGTTTGAAGGTGGTAGGGAAGGCCATCCTAACTGGGCCCTGCAAAGAGAAATTCAGACCCATGATAAAGTGATGCACCCGTAGTTTCTCATCCTTCATGTATTCCACATAGGGAAGGAGCTCGAGAAACCTACTCTCGTACTGAGCCACTGTAAGGCCTCTCTGATAAAGAGAATGGAACTCCTCTATCTGCTTCTGCCGAAAATGCTTTGACAAGTATCTCTCTTGGAACCTTTCTAGGAAAGATTCCCATGTGAGGGTGTCCATCCTCACTCCACCAATGATCTCCTCCTGATGCCACCAGTTGGAGGCATCCCCTCTCAACTGATGAACTGGTAGTCATGCTTTTAGATTACTCCCATAAGGGTGTAACCCAAAGCACCGCTGTAAGCTCTGTAACCATGCGTCTGCTACTGAACCCTCAGTGGTACCGGTAAACAATGGTGGTCTGAGTCGAATCAATTCCCTGATGTCATCCCCTACATGTCTAGGAGGTCTATCAAAAGGGGGTTCTCTCTGGTGTATGGACTCTTCCTCGTGATCACCCTGACCCTCTATCTGTCTTGGTGGGGTACTCCTAGTCCTCTCTCTGACTCTGGGCCCGCCTCCTCCGAGTCCCTCTGCTTCCACTACTGGAATTTGCTGGACTGGCTGAACTATAGGTACCATTCTCTGCTGAACTACACCGATCAAAGTCTGGAGTGCATCAATTATGTCCTGGTTTGGGTTTGGTGGTGGTGGAGGTGGCGGTGGTCCACCCTCCTGTCCCGCTCTACCACCCCCAGTCTTATGACCTCTACCTCGCCGGTTGCAAGTAACAGGCGGCATCTACACAATTAAAAGTTTGAGTTAAGTTTAGGAAGCATAATGGTTTAAGGTTCCTAGTGTTGAAACACGGGCTCTGATACCAAAATGTCATGCCCAAACTACGAGGGCAAAACACAAATTTTTTTTTTTGTACAAAACTGAAACATTATTAGCTATAATTTTAAAAAAATCATTCTGATCATCATTTTATTAAGGTCTATTAATTCACCAATCATTAATTTAAAACTTTAATTAAATAGTAAAACAAAAACAACTAAAGTAAATTACATTATAACTCATTACTAAACTAGATACTTATCTTAATACTACTCAAACTAAAACAAAATAAACATCTAACACAAATCTAAATTGATATTAAAGTTTAGACAAACATAATTGTGACTAAACACAACTCCTAACTCCCACATTAACCTCTAACACTAACAACTTCATTAACCAAAAATTACTAATACTAACGAAAATAATTAAAACAAAAATTAATCAAAATAACCAATCTTAACATAACACTAACCTATACTACCATAACTTATTACTTAACAATTTAAGATTACCTATAAAACTAACTATAAAAACAAACTAATAAGAAAACTAAAATTAAATAAATAACTAACTAAATCTAAAACAAATCTTAAATTCTAAAACTAACTAACATGCTAACTCTAAAACTATCCTACTCCCATCTCTAAGTTCCCCTCCACCTAACCCTCTCCACTTGGCCACTAGCCAAGTGACCTGACCCCAAGTTGGGCGCGCTGCACAAGAGATATGCACGTCTTTTCCAAATGCAAGAAAGGTGGCAGGGCTAGATTAAAAGGGAAGGCATAGGATAAGGCGTCAGCAAGGGTCTTATCAACAAGAGCTCTCCCCCCTAAAACATTAGCCTCCATGCAAAAAAATTTAAGGTGAGCACTCAAGAAAAGAAGAGGGGAAGGTACCGGTGATGTCACTCTGTGTCAGGGGATAAAGTCCAAGCAATCAACTCGTCCAAGCCCCCTACTAATAGCTGGCGCCTAGGAGAATACAGTTAATGCAAATAGGGTTGGGGTTGATATAAAAGTCAAAGCGAATGGGAGGGTAAAAAGAAAGAAAAAACAACTTCAAAACAATAGAAAACTTAAAATTTTTTTTCCCTCCACATGCATACTGCGCCCAAGATGATGGGACAAGTGGGTGACGACCTCAATGACAAGATGGCACTTGCAAGGCAACGCCTAGGGAGTATGCAGGGGTAGATTAAGACTTAGGGTTATTGCAATAAGTTATAAAGTTTATTAGGTGAGAAGGAAGATATAGACTAATTTAAAAATGTACACATTTATATATATAAAATTATACACTCAAGAGAATAACTTAATATTTATTTGTTTCTTTATTCATTTAGGAAGGAATCTGAGCAAGAATATGCTCTGTAGTTTGGAAGCAATGAATTTTCTCTCCATGTATTTTCCAGAGAGTTTTACTCCTGGGAGTGCATATTTTTTTTGAAAGCAAAAATTTTGACAAGACATGGTCATTCTAATTTATGCATTTCATTCATGTTGCTAAGGATTTGAATTACTCTATTATTAACATTTCTCCTTAATACAAGTATTCCAATGCAAAGGAGTGCATTAGGTAAAGTCTCTCAATCTCTAGTTAAACATGTATGCTTAATATTAATTCTTCAAGGACATGGTATGAGTTCCATGTTCTGATTATTATTATTATTGATTTCAAGCATACAACCTCTCAATCCAATTGATCATATTTGAAGAACTTAGAAGGTGAATGATACTATACACATAATAAAAGAAAAGGTGGTGGATTATTCTCATTCAAATTTGATTGTAACCACCATGAAATTTATCAAGAAATGAACTATCTTTGATTTCGTAATATATGGTTTGCTCTTGATTGATCTCATCATAATACTTATACATCAAAATTGAAACTCACTATATCAATTCAACTCTTCATTATTGTATTTAAAACTTGAACATTCATAAATCAAGACATTATCTATGATTCTATTCTCCCATTTATATATATGCAAATTAATTTATTCTATTTTGATGAGCACTCTTACAACTGAACATTATGATCAAATATTTTGAGAACCAAATACACTCAACCATTATTTTATTTGCTAACTTGATTCAAAGGCTCAAGCAGGAAAGAATCAGGAAGAAAACCCGGCTTCGTTGCCATATACAATAAGGTTCAAAAAATACAATTTACAATAGGATCTCAATCCTCGTTTCAACAATTTAATAAAATTTTCTTCATGATCAAATCAAGGAGTTTGTAATATTTTCTGAATCTCATTTTAAGAACCATGGAGGACACCAATAACTGATCGGGTGACAACCAAGCAGAACCAAAAGAACATCAAGCATGCATAGTCACACATGGTTTCCACAATAAGATTCACAATGAATCAAGACTAGGGAGAGGTGGATTCTTCCAACTGGAGAAGTCAAGCACAACACCAATTCAGATGCCCAATTGGGGCCAATAACCAAGAACTTCCGTTCTTCCATTTGAACTTGCCATACTCATACCAGGTTTGTGCTGACGGGTAGGAGCCCATAACACCCTACCCTTTATCCCTCTTCTCATCCTGAGAAGAGACTCTACACAGGTTGGAGTCCAACTAAACAGACCTCTCCCAAAAATTGGTCACTTCTGCCCTCTCCTAGGGTGAGTAATACCAAAACACCCATGCAAGGAAACTCAAAATTGCAAACATAAACAAGAAAGGAAAAAAATCAAAATAACAAGGTCTACAAATCTTCCCAACATACCCACAACCATACAACAGTAAAACAACAACAAGGTAACAAGAACATGAAACAAAACATAAAAACTGAATAAGGGAGATGGGAGTTTCCTACCTTCACAAAGAGGTAATGGAAATGAACCAATTTGAGTAGAGTATCCCTCCTTCCTTCAAGCTTCAAGAAATCTTCTCTAAATGTAGAGATTGGTTAACCCCCACCACTAGACCAAGGAAGGCCTCTAAATAAGCCTCCAACTCAACCACCCAAAAAGGAGCAATAACTATTTCCACCCACTAGCCACACTAGAAACTCCTAACTCAACCTACACCATGGTTAAACCTTAAAAGGAGGTGGGGTAAGACAACTCATGACAACCACTTGCAATTTTCGCACAAAGGTAAAAAGGGACTTTTTGAGTGCCCTCAAAAGTCAAAGCTAGGGGCCTAGGGGTTGGAAAAGACCCCTAACCCATACCCATACCCTATGGTTAGAATAAAAACATGTTTTAAAGCCTTAGGGAAGAGGTTAGAGTCAAATAAAAATCTAGAGATAAAATAGGTCTATCTAACAACTCTAACTTGCAATCTAGCACAAAATCGAATTAGGGATGACTAACCCTCAATAAGAATCAAATAGAAAATTGACACTAACTTGAAACCAAAGGTTAAACAATTAACCCTAACCAGCATACCGAAGCACATAACATTTTACGAGTGTCAAGCGACACTGAAAGAACATAATTACGAACAACAGGGTTTCCAAATTTTAGCACATGGAGATCAGTTTTGTTCCTCCATAGGGTTTCTTGGCTAAATATCTGCACACTCATTGCACACATCAGTAGTCCCAAAAAATCACATGTACATATGTATACGTATTAGAAATTTTCATAATTTAAAACATACATTAATAAAGTTTCTTCTCCCTTCATAATTCTTAACCATTTGAAATATCGTAAATCAAATCTCAATCCTACATCTACTGATTTCATCAACATACATATACATGAACATTAAATGACAATCATCAAATATATCTGGAAATAACATCACACAACATGAAATAATAAATTATGTTCTAAGCATCAGATAATGTCTCGACATCTCGAGTTGCGGATAACATAAATAAGAGTAATGTATCACTATGCTACGATGCGTCGGGGTGAGGCCTCACACATATCAGATCAAGCAAGGATAATATTAGCAAGAGAAAATCAAGGATTTGGAATCATCAATTGAATATTGCAAAGCTATCAAGAGTTTTCTAATACTCTCTAGCAATTGTATTAGATATGGAAATCCTATGGACTTAGGTTGGCTTAGTAGCCATTTGTAAATCCTTTAACAGGGTGGCATTCCAAGTGAATGTACATAAGTCCTTTAACCAGGCCTACTTTTAGTAGGGTAGTGAAATCCTTTAACTAGGTCACTTTTGACAGTGTAAAGTCTTTAACAAGACATGCCTCTCATAGGGAAGACCATTGGAATTGGTCAAACATTGTAACCTTGAATAGTTACACATTTTTGCAGTGATATTTTGTGGGTGTCATCCCCACCCCAATTTTACCTTCTCATTCTTGGAGGGTTTCTGGGTTACCAAATTTGTGTGTTGTCTATTTTCATGCATGTCTTTACTTTCAAGTTTATTAGATAGATTGAATGCATGTGAATGGTTTTAATTAAAAGAATTTGAAAAGGTTAAAGTTAGTTACTTCTGATTCACCCCCCCCTCTGAGAAGTAAATCTTCCCAATTGTTAATTCCAACAATTGGTATCAGAGCCAAGTTCTCACAAGAAAGAGCCTTATAGCTTGGAGAAAAGATCTAGAAAATGGAATTCTACAAACTTGGGAAGATCATAGAGAATCAGGAAATAGATATACAACTTGCTTTACATGCACTAGAAGAAGCTAGAGAGGAACTGAGAAAATCCTTAAAAAGAAGAAGAGACATTGCCATATCTAAGAATGACATAGAGTACAAGGAGATTGACACCTCAAATTTGTTCTAAAATGGAGATTCCAAAGAGTTTGATGCAACAATAGCAGACCTGATGGATAAGAATAGAGCTCAAGCAGAAGAAATCAAAATTTTGAAGATTGAACACGAATCACAAGCCATAATGCTTTGTGAAGTTACCAAACAGAAGAAAATAGCCATTGAAGATAAGGCTATGCTTGAAGAAGACAAGAGAAACCTTGCTAATAGACTGGAAGAAAAGATAATTGAGTTTGAAAGAATTTCTAACATGCAACTAGACACCCTAAGTTAGATGATGAATGCACATCATGAATTAAATGTCAAAGACATTGAGATCTCTACATTAAAGATGCAAAATGAACAATTGCAAAATGATCTAAAAAGAGAGAAGGAGATTATAGAGAGCTTCAACAAACCCAATGAGGCCATCAAGTACTTTGAGCAGCTATTGAAATCACCCAGGGCAAGCAATGACACCTCAAGACTTGGTTACACTAGCATTGAAGAAGGAGAGTCATCCAAGACTATTGAAGAAAGGAGTAACAAAGGTAAGAAAACTAAATCTACTTTTCATTTCTATGGTAAAAAGGGACATACTTCTAATGTATGCAGGAGCAAGAATTCCCATCAGCATGATAAACCTAAGAATGCAAGTTACTATCATAAGTGCAAAAAGCAAGGACATCAAGCCCATGACTGTAGGATTAGGACTATTGGTACACCAAAATTTGAAGGTCACTGCTACAATTGCAATAAGTATGGACATAGAGCTTTTGAGTGCAAATCAAAGCCTAAATGGACACCTAATCAACCTACAAAGGGAAACAACCATGGACATCACTACAATTGGGATTACAACACCAGGTATAGCTATCATTACTGTTAGGAATATGGACACATTCCTAAAAACTACATAAGGACACATTTTAGAGGGAACTACAATAGATGGTTAAGTCAAACCACATGTTTCAGTTGCTTGAAGACTAGTCGTATCAGTAGAAATTGTCGAACAAAGTCAAAGGGACCCAACTCAAAGAATGACAAAGGTAAAGAGAAGGTAAATGTTGAACACATCAAAGGAGAAATGAACAAGACATGGAAGAAGAAAGATGGGAGTAGCACATCAAATAAAGGGATCACTTCACCTAATAGGTCAAGTGATCATACTTCATCAAACTAAGCAAGAGAAGGCATAATGGATTGATTTACAAAGTTTCATCATGCATCAGTTCCTAGAAATGAAAGTACTAAAAAAGAATAGATCAGCATGAATACAAATGTAAAGTTAAAATTTCAAAGATTACACAAGTGTTGCTGAGTTGCCTTCAAATGCCAAGTAAAAATCTAGTACAAGCTGAGTTAGTAGAGGAAGCTGAGTGAAGAAGAAATATTAGTTGAAGCCGAGTAAGTAATACTCCAGTGGAAGCCGAGTGGTGGAAAGGCAATGGAAATTGAGTAACGTAGAATCCTTCAGAAGTCGAGTGGATAGTTGAAAATGTACTGAGCATTAAATGCGATGAAAATAGGGTATAATATCATATTTTCATTAATTTTTCTTTAATGAGAATGTAGAGAAAAGATGAGAAAGAGCATAGAGTGAATCCAAAGTGAAGAAACTAGTGTACACAAATATTTCAAGAGCATTTCAAGCACAATCTTATTAATTTTAAGGTATTTACAATTGTGCTGAGCTACACAGTTATGTATTTTCATTATGTTGAAACCCTAGTTTGAGTAAAATGGCATCTAGCTCAAGAAAAGCTCAGGAGAAGGATACATTTGAAGTCCAATTAGTGTCCAAGGAACTTAGGCAACCCAATTTCCATCCTATCCTAGAGGTTGCATATAGAAATGACCTAGCAGGAGCCCTTTCCATCATACCCCCAAAAGTTGTAACGGTTAAAACGTGAGGAAATACTATAATTGAAAGATAGGAGCCATAGGTTATATGGAAATGAGAGAGGCATATGAGAAATTGTGTAAAAATGGATTATTGAAGGATGAGTATAAAATTGTCAAGAGGAAGGGTTTAACATGAGCCTTAGATTTCCCCATAGTATTTAAGACAGAATGGATTAAACTAGTGTTGAGCTGATTGCATGATGGCAATTTGTGGTTGGAGGATGGTCCTATCAAAATCACTAAGAGTATAGTACATAGAGTGATAGGGTACCCAAACCTAGATCAGCCAAAGACCCTTAGAAGTGATTCTAAGGAAGTAATTGAGAAGAACATAGGTGCAAAATTGAATAAAAGAGGGATGACAATTGACATAACCCAAGACCCTCTAGTTGACTTTGCAGTAAGGGTCATTGCACACAAATTTTATCAGTCCAACAGACTCAACAGTGTGCCATGTATTGCATGGATGTTGGATACAAACTAGTAAAAAAGGATCACACATATGATCTTGCAGAGCTATAACTACAACAAATCAATGAAAATCTAGTAGCAATTAGAAGAACAAAGGGAGCACAATGTAAATTTGGTGCAATTTTGATATGCATTTTCTTTTATGTATAGAATGAATTCCCTTCTTTTGGTAAAGTAGCATGGAAGAATGATAGGTCTATCATAGCTCAGGTCAATGAATACATAGAGTAGATGGGAGGTAATTTTGAGACCTTGATGACCAGTTATTTTGAAGACTTTAAAAAAGTCAATGAAGTAGAGGCTCAAAATTCTAGTTTCTTTGGTAGAAAAACATGTTAATGATGTATGTTTTTTGATAGATATTGACTACACTTACATACAAGCAGCCATACCAAGAGTGAGATGGTTGAGACCTCTTGGGTATGAGATAAATATATATGAAGCATTTGTAGCAATAGTTGCACTACTTGTAGAAGAGATTGACAAGGATGCACCAAATTTTGGAACATATGGTGTGGTGAGATCCAAAATTAATATGAACTTGAAAACTACCTCCACTTTGAAGAAGAAAGACAAGCTTGTTAAGAAGCTTAAAGAAAATTTTGGAGAAGACACTGCAGAAGAAGCTAAAGATGAAGGTGAGGATGCTAAGGGAGATGAAGAAGAGCAAGATCAAGAGCCACTTGCCCTAACCCAAGGCATGGGAGAAGATATAGATGAAGAAGAAGGTGTTGAGTAGGAAGCTCCAAAGGTTGAACAAAAGAAAAGGAAAGCTCAGAAGTAGCCAGTTGCCCAACCTAAGGGGAAGAAGAAGAAATCTACAAAGCCAAGCCTAGCCAAGCCAACTACAAGGGTTAATGCCAAGGCTACTGCACAAGGGGAAAAAGAGAAAGGAAAAAAAAGGGCAATAGAACAAGCAGAACCTACCAAGCAAAAAAAGAAGAGGAAGTATGTTGCATCTCCAGAATCAGACGAAGAGAGGACCAAGTCTGATGTGGATCATTTTAGATTGGTAAGCCATTCTACCACTTCTAAATTGGAATAAATTTGCAATAATATTAGGGATGATGTAGATTTATTTGGTCTAAAGACCATAGATTTTAATAAGTTGTCAAAAGAACAACAAAGCATAGTGGAAGAGTCCATCTACACTATGATGGCTAAGTTCAAGACTACTCCATTTGAACTAGACACTTCAATGCCCAAGGAGCTAAGCTCATTAATTAAAAATAAGTGGCATTACTATCTTAAGATGGAGAAAGAAATAAGAGAGTCTACATTGGATCATGTAATGCTAGACCCTAAAAAAGGTCAAATAACAAAGGCTAATAAGAAGCATGGGAGAAAATTTGCACCCAAATACAAAGCCTTAAAAATTTTGTAAAACCAAATTGAAGATGTTGTGCAAAAGCCCACACAGATGTGGAAATTAATCTATGGATTCAAAACTATAAAAGAAGGACAGGAAGACCCATTTGAGGGTAGGAATGATGAAGAAGAAGAAGAGAATGAGAAAGAAGAAGGAAGAGAACAAGAAAAAGATGAAGGAGAAAATGAGATAGAAAAAGAGACAGTGGAGAAGGAACATGGTGAGGAACAACAAACTGAACAAAGTGTCCAAGACACTCAACTACCTCCACGAAGCCCTCCACATACAACACATGAAGACACACTAACTGTACAAGATGGTCCTGACACTTCATCTCAGAACATCAATCCTTTGACTACAAAGGATCTCAAGAAGATCCTTCACCAATCAACACTTCAAGCACAACTTTGCACAAACCCAGTATTGGTGAGTGTTGAAGAACTATAGAAAGCTATAACAAAAATAAAAAGGGAGAAGGATAGCACACAAGAACAGTCCTCACAACCTCCCACATCTATAGTAGAGCAACCTAAAGAGTAAGAATAATAGGACAAAATTGCTAAGGTTGATTCTACAATAAAGGTAACAATTACTGCTGAGGAGCAAACAAAGGAACAAATAGGACAAGATGTTCCTATAGCACAAACCCAAGGTGCACCTCCACAACTTGTCATCATTGATCAAAGTAGTAGAGGAGAGGAACAAGAATAGAGAAAACCCCTAAGGAGTAGGAGGCAATACACACATTGGTAAACTTGCCTATCTCAGGGACTCCTATTAAGAAGCCGAGCACTGATGCAAACCCATTGCAGATATCAGCACCAGGCTTGAGCACTACCAAGGTTACTAGGGTACTTCACTATGGAGACCCTGCAGTTGATGAAGAAATAGTCATACCAAGCTATGACTCAAGAACAATGAACTTGCAACAGATAAATGAAGTGCAAGAGGCACTAGAAAGGAGAAAGAGGTTAGAGATACTCAGAAATGAGTATAAGTAGAAGCAAGCATACTAGAGATCAAAAAAATATTTCTTGATGCCTTTAGCTTGCAAGTACCTAATGAAACTCAACCCATAATGGAGCAACTATCCAATATTGTGGACTAGGTACAAAATGAGGACCTAGAAACTAATGTTAAATTATTAGAATGGTCAGAAAAGAAATTTCAAATGAAAGTGTATGAAAAGATATCAAGTGAAATTGCACTTTCACAAGTTGAATTGGTGAAGAAAATTGAAAAAGTGACAAAGGTACTTGAGAATGTATTCTCATTGTACAAAAAGTTGTGTGATTCCTCATATTTCACATAGGAAATGAGCCAAAGGATAATGAGCTTGGAGAGAAATCTAAATATTTCCAACACTCATCTGCCAAAAGATCCAGCTCAGAGTGAGAAGAATTTTTACCAAATGCTTCACACACAAAAAGAGTTAGTTGTTTTGACAGCAGAGGAAGCCAATATTAAGGCAAAACTGATGCAGATTCAATCCTCCATAACTCCACATATGGAAGTACTTCATAAGGAGTAGGCCTATGTAGAAATTGTACTAAAGAAAGATCCAAATCTTTATACTTTAGAAGGCCTTGTTCATTTTGTAGCAGAGACAACCATCCAACACAAGTCATTGGAGATAGCTCTAGACAATTGGGATGCTTCTCTCAAGATGATCTTGGAGGTAAATAAAACATTTTTAGCAAAGTATTCTATTTATCCTTAGGACCCTTTGGTTTAAGTGTCAAAAAAGGGGGAGAAATACTCAAGGGGGAGAATAAGAATATTCATTCATTATTTATTGCATCTAATAAGGGGAGATATAATGTTTTGAAGGAGATTTGATTAGAGAATAGGTACATAGAACATGATTTAGAATCAGGGTATACAGATATAGTAAAGGTAGATAAGGAAAAAGGTATTAGATATATCAGCACGAGACACATTTAGTACAAGAATGGAAATGGCACATCAACTCAAGGGGAATTACAAGATTTTGAGGTATACAAAATTTTGAATAATTTTTTGAAGTCTTGTACATATGCCGAACAAGAATGTCTAGTATACTTGTAGAGATCAGATTCATAATTATTAGTTAAGTCTTTTTTCCACTCATGTCAAAGGGGGAGATTGTTGGTCTTAGAATGGTTTTGACATTTTAGTGTCAACACACTTGACCAAATTCTCAAAGAAAATGCCGAGTAAGAAAATTTCAATAAGTGCTGAGTGAACTTTAGGTGCCAAGCAATCTTCAAGTGCTGAGCAAAGTTCAAGTGCCGAGTAAAGTATAGGTGCCAAGTCACTATAGATTCTAAGTGAAATAGAATTACTATAGGAGCCGAGTGAGCCAGTCTTTCTATATGTGCTGAGCATCAACAACTAGTATGTGCCGAGTAACATAGAAATTAGCATATGAGTTTGTGCCTTCACAAACTTAGATGTAAACCACTTTTGGAGCTGACATGGATGAATCTTGAAGGATCTTGAAGATAAGATCGAATCTTTTGCATTACCTATGCAATCAGCATGCAACCAATAAGAAAAATTGAGAAGGCATGCAACCAATAAGAAAAGTGCAAGAAATGAGCGAGAAATGAAGATCTAATATTGATTGTAGATTCATACCTAATCCTAAGTCTTCAAAATATTTAAAAGGAGGATGAAACCCCATTAAATATAAAAGAAAGAGAGAAGTGTAAGAGTGAACTATAGAAAAATTCTAAGGGGAATTTGAAAGACTTAGTAAAGAATATAGCAGCATAGTAGAATCAAGTTATTGAAGAATATAGTATTAGAACCTAATAGAGTGACATATCAGATCAAGCAAGGATCAGATTAGCAAGAGCAAAACAAGGATATGGAATCATCAATTGAAGATTGCAAAGCTATCAGGTCAAAAGTTTTCTAATACTCTCTAGCAATTGTATTAGATATGAAAATCCTATGGACTTAGGTTGGCTTAGCAGCCATTTGTAAATCCTTTAATAGGGTAGCATTCCAAGTGAATGTACAAAAGTCCTTTAACTAGGCCTACTTTTAGTAGGGTAGTGAAATTATTTAACCAGGTCACTTTTGACACAGTGTAAAGTCTTTAACAGGACATGCCTTTCATAGGGCAGACCATTGGAAGTGGTCAAACATTGTAACCTTGAACAATTACACATTGCTGCAGTGATATTTTGTGGGTGTCATCCCCACCCCAGTTTTACCTTCTCATTCTTGGAGGGTTTCTGGGTTACCAAATTTGTGTGTTGTCTATTTTCATGCATGTCTTTACTTTCAAGTTTATTAGATAGATCAAATACATGTGAATGGTTTTAATTAAAAGAATTTGAAAAAGGTTAAAGTTAGTTACTTCTGATTCACCCCACCCCCCCTCTGAGAAGTAAATCTTCCCAATTGTTAACTCCAACAATTACATCACATATATTGCATATTCAGACTTCACATGTAATGATTCTTTACTTATACTTTTCTTTCACAAAAAATCTTGTGCGGTCGGCTTGATGCAATTACATGTTATGGTGACTTAGGGTAAACATTAAGGATATCATCCCTACACAATTAAGTAATTATTTCATGACAAAAATAATTCCTTAACACTTTATTCCTCTATTTCTATTGTGCTCTATTCTGCTGAGTATACTACCTTTATTGGTGTTTTACTTGTAACTTCGTCTGTACTAATCTGGACAGTTAGGTATGTCATCATGAAACTTTTTCCTATGTCTCCTTAACTATGAACATGCCAAATATACTTGTAGCCTTCACAATACCAAAAAATTTCTTTGCTACCATGGAACTGTCTAACACTTAGACAATTTTCTATCTCTCACTATAGAATCTTCCACTGTATATTCTGCCATCTTATTCTGAGATATATGTTTCCATAAATGACAACCCTAACTCATGCTACCTAGCCATATTTCAAACATAGTCAAACCTATGTATTTGGTCAATATTTTATCACTTTTTCAAGGCTTCTATACAAATGTCTTCTTCACTTGTAGCATGTTTAAACAATCACTCTATCTTGTCAAAGTCTAACTAATCAAGTGCCCATTGTAATTCCTCTCATAACTCAACCTTTCCTCTAAGTGCTTTTGTTATTTCCTTCTTCTCAAATCCTCTTCATCAATCATCTTCATGTGGGACTTAAATTAGATACAAAACTATCCTACCAATAAGGCTTGCATCAATGATAACATGAAAATTATCTCAATTGTAGTTTCCAAAAAATATGATGCAAGTTGTGAAGAGATAATGTGTACCCTAAGGTTAATTAGTCTAGATATAGGTCAATGTTTGGTGGTTTATTGTACTTGACTCATACAAGACCACTTACCATGATTTCTATGTGCCTTGTAGAATGATTCCAAGTAGGTCCTAGACAAAATCATGAGGTATCTATAAATAGGATATGCACATATTGAAAAGGAACAAAGTAGTTTTATAATGTATCCTTAAGGAGATGACTTCACTTTGTGTGTATATACAAATAATTATTGGGTTGGTGATAAGAAGAGTAAAGTGGTCAAAATTTCTTCTTGGGAAGCATATTGGTCTCTCTGATGAGAAAGATATTGAAGTTCATCTTGTTATTTATTGTAGAGGAAAAGTACATTATTTTTGTTAGAAATTGTACACAAATAGTTTGGATCAAGTGAATGTTATCAAATATCAATGTTGTCTTTGATGATAATCTTTTCATATATTGTGTTAACTCAAGTGCTATAAAGATTTATAAGAATCCTATTCAACACTCAAAGATAAATCATTTATAAATCAAGTATCATTTTTGAGAGGGAAGATGAATGAGAAAGAATTGAGATTGGACTGTGTTCCTTCCAAGGAACAAGTAATTGATATATTCAAAAGACCTTTCCTAAAGATACATATGTGTATATTAGAGGAAAGATAGGGGTGATTTCCCCTTCTGATCAAAACTAAGATGTAGGGGATCTATCTAGTATACCTTATGGAGATATCTTTAACTTAGATTGGAATTTTTGTGACTGGTAGTCAACTTTGTAAGGTATTTGGTCTTATTTGAAGAGTAAGATATGTGGTTAGATTCTTGAATTCTATGGTTTAGAGTATGTATGTGCATTTTCCATTGATGTCAAAGAGAGAGAAGGGTGCATGTGAAAACCATGCTACTTGCACATTAAAAAAAGTTTAGTTGAAGTGATTTTCAACTAAGGAGAAGAAATATTGTTAGTGCTTAAATTAGAAACCAAAAATATATGCTTGCATCAAATGAAATACAAAAATTCAAATAAAAGATAACAAAAAGAAATTATCATGGAAAAAACCCACCTCTTTGAAGGAAGCAACCAAACCCACAAAAATTGATGATAACTTTATCCAAATTTAGTGCCAATTATAATATTTTGCTCCTTATTTATTTCACAGCTTGACAATCAATAATCCTATAACACATTTGATTATAAAATTTCAATTTTCCTCATCAATAACTCAATGATCAAATACAAATAACAATAGAATATTATGAGAAAATACATGATACAAATTTTATATATGTAATACAAACTAAACATGATGAATAATAGTTCACTTCATAACTATTCATACACATAGTATGACATGAATTGACTGCATAGAATTTACAAGATTGATAATAATACACAACAATAATGCATCTGTAGATAAAAATAACCATGACAAGAAACCAATATGAACATGACTCCTTCAACAAAGAATGAATCATTCTTGAATGCCCAACAAACACATCATCTCGATAAAGGGTGATTGGCATATGAAATTTCTTCTACTATAGCACACATCCACTCCCATAAGGAAATGCTAAATGACATACTCATAAAGAGTTTCACAATATGAAAGTAAATGGACGAACAAAAACATGAAGAGGAATTGTGTTGCTCAACAAAAATGTCAAGAAAAAATAAATGAGCCCATAACTTCTGTAATAGCTAACGATACCATATCGATGTCATATGACCACACATAAGTTAATGATAATGGCTCAACACATCATAAATCACTAGAATCTAGATTATATAAGACAAGGGACTAAACCACCAAACGTAATAGATACAAGCATAGTCAAATCTTGAACAATACAGGAGAAACAAAGATATAACAAAAGCAACACAAAAGTATGTTGAAGACCAAAAATGAAAGGGGCACAACCAAAGAGCTCAAGGAATGAACAAAAGATGAATCTTAGAAAAATATTGGCAATCATCAAGGAGAAAACAATCTCTATCATTTCTACAATATTAAACACTCCCTCTTAGAAAGAGAGAGATCTTTAGTATACAATCTCATTAGAAGTGCACAAAGCTATAACCAAAGAAAATGTCAAAACAATCTCATCATATATTTTCTTAATACAATTCTTAATCTCAACATAACAATATTCACCATAAATATTCCTAAAGGGTGAATCAAAAAATAGAAAATAAAGTCATGAAGTCACACACAACTTTCATCCGAGATGCTTCTAGAGGGTATATCCACCATAGATACTCTTATAGGGTGGAACAAGGGACTCTACCTCAAACTTATTTCATAAGGAAGAATTCATTAACAAGGAATTTTACAGAAAACTTCTCTCACAAAGAAGAAATAAATAACATGGGATTTCACCTCAAAATTTTCTTGTAGAGAACTCATTTACAAGGGATTGCACGACAAACTTATCTCACATAGAATAAATCATTAATCAAGGATTGCATTTTGAAATTCTCTCATACATAAGTACTCATTAAAATATGAAAAGAATCACTAAACTTGCAACTCTCTCTCAACATGAGCATCACTCTCCATGATACCAAGCTTATCTCAAAAGCAATAAAACTTCACTCTCAAAAGTGACTTGGTGAGAATATCTTGAATCTGCTCCTTTGTAGAAATCCACCTGATTTCAACTAATTTCCTTTAAGCCATATCTCTCAAATAATGGTATTTAATTTTTGCATATTTAGTTCTATTATGAAAAAAAATTACTAACTAAAATATTCACACCATTTTGGCTACATAAAATCAATGTAGGTTCCAAAGTCTGCCCAAATAACCCTACAATATTTTTTTGAAGCCACACAATGTTACATCCCAAATTTTGACCTAATTTAAATTTATTATAGTTGTTGAATTGAATGGATTTTCTTTCATAATCATGTGAAAAGGGTAGTTAAATATAACCATTGTATTTTATGAAAATGTTGTTGTCATTATTTGTCTAACTGTTTAATCATGATGGTTGTTATCCATTATTTGTCATATGATGATGATAGTTGTTAGCAGTTGCTTGGTTTCAGAATTATGGTTAATAATTAAATTCCTTGTTAATTATAATTATGTTAAATGTTATTATGGATTTATGATGGAACTTTTTATTATTGAGGAAAATTTTGCATAGGTGATTGCAGGAGAAGATGAAGGGGAGAAGCATTGCTTAATGAGATCAATGAAATGGGGTACTATCTTAGTCCATTTATCTATTCGATAGGTATGACCTCTAACTATCTTGGTACGGACCTAGTGACTTGTATAAGCAAGGTACAATCATTTGAACACACATGAGCTGTTAGATAAATATAAAAAACATTAATTATTTTAACTTAATTAAAATAAATACCTTTAACGGCTTATGGTTAACATTTCCATTGCTTCATTATAATACATATCTAAGTACGTGCACATAGGTATAAAAATAAAGGTGACACCATAGTATTAATTTTTGTACAAGATTTTATCTAATTAATACATACATGTAAATATGTTTACAAGAAGATAAAATATTCTTCTAAATGATGTATGTATTTAGATATACATATTTAAAAGATACAACCTTGGATAAAACATATAATATGATGCCATCTTATAAAAATATATCTACGTGCAACTAAATAAATATGTTTATAATTATCCTTGTTTTATAACCTTCAAGTTATTTTCCATATTTATTCAATTCTTCCTTAGAAATTGAAATGTACACTTGGCATATAATATTGGTGTTCAAGAAGACAAATATTTTTAATTCTTTAAGAGTTACGACTACTTGGAAGCCTTGTTATATCGAATTCCTCCATATATTTGGGAGCGATGAGAAACTACAGGAACATGAATTGGTCTCTCCTTCCATATGATTACCTCTACAGTTCTTGTCACGATTTTTCCTTCTCATTTTACCTTTGCTGAAAGTCATGATTGATAATCACTTTGAGCCATGAGTTCAGAATTACTCCAGTGAAGGAACTGGTTGTTAGCATCTAGCCAAGGCTCTTCCTTCTTCAAACAACCAAGTTATATGGTCGGCTCCCCATGTCCAATTGATATATATATATATATATATATATATATATATATATATATATATATATATATATATATATATATACATACATATATATATATGTACATACATATATATATATATGTACATACATATATATATATGTACATACATATATATATATGTACATACATATATATATGTACATACATATATATATATGTACATATACATATATATATATGTACATACATATATATATGTACATACATATATATATATATATGTACATATACATATATATATATATATGTACATATACACATATATATATATATATATATATATATACATATGTAAATATATGTACATATACATACATATGTATATATATATGTATATGTATATGTACATATATATATATGTATATGTACGTATATATATATATGTATATATATATATATATGTATATATCTACACACACACACACATATAAATTTCTGTGTGTGTGTATCAAATTACTACTGCATTCATATTTACAACAGTAAGGTATATTTCCATGAAATACTGTACTTCATCTTTGTTGGTATCATCGAATAGGTTCTCAGTAAGTCAGATATTCCCATGCTGAGTCGAGACCAATTGTTCATGACAAGTTTATACATCATTATTTTACTATTGTATGACAAAACCAAATCGTATTTTTGCAAGTCTTAAGATTATTTCCCTCAAGTCATAAAAGTTGTTATATACTAGAACATGTAATATTCATACACCAATTGAGGATCAACAAAATGAGTTGGTTTACTTTGAGATATAAACTCCTAGGACTCAACCAATTGTATGGCCAAGGAAGAGGTGAAGAGGTGATAAAGAAATATACAATAACATGGAAACTGAATTAGACATGGCATAAAAATTATATATTATTTTAAAAGGAAAATCATTTAATAGCTCATGCATGTTCATATTTATTGTTCCCTTGTTGTCAAGTTGAGCAGTGGTGATCAGATAATTGAACCCATCCAAAAACCTTGGCCAAGGTCATTAAATACATGTTTACCATCTTAAGATCACTTGATGTCAGTAGTGCCAGTTATTCAGACATGTCTATCCATAATTGTGTGGATATTCTAAACACTAAAAATGCTTAGGTGGTTGGACTAATAGTACCCCAAGCCTGATCCTAGGGTAGGGAGGGCCTTTCTATTCAATAGATTGTGTGCGGATAATTATGGTTTGAGGTTGGGAGGTTAAGCCTAAGTCAATTCTTCTCCTCTTACCTGAAAGCTGAGGCTTGCACAACTAGTTAAAGACTCACTAGTTACCTCATGTATGATTTTCTCTTTCCATTCCTATTATGCATTTATATTCCTCTGGTTCTAGAGTATGTATTTACTTGTATGCAAGGAAAGATAGGAAATTGTTATTTTAGTTATTTCAATTAATCATTATTGTGGTTACTTCAGTTAATCATTATTTAAGTTATTTTAGTTAATTATTATTTCAGTTGAATGTTTATTTTATTTAATCAATTTATAAATTAATTAATGTCTCATGAAAAGGATTTAAGATGTTTTGTTTCAATAGTTAGTTAAAGAAAACTCTTTCATTTCTATATGAATCCAGATATTAGCTCTTCTATCCTTTGTTATGGAAATCTGTTTGTTACATATGGTATCAGAGCACTGGGTTCAACATTGAACCTAAGGAACACTACTAAAAATAAAGACTAGTAAACTTGAAAATTCTTAGACTAAATGTACAAGATGCAAGTACAAAAAACACCTCACAAGAAAGCATAAAATCCCATCTTTTATACTTAATTAGGAACATTCTGAACTATGACTATACTTATTGTTCCATGCCTAAGGACAATGAAACCCTAAAGTAGGATTTGCAATGAATGAGGAAGGAAAAATTCAGGTGGACTCCTACTAGTAGAGTAGCTTATAGAAACAAATTGATTCAAAATTGGAATGCTTGTCAGGCCAATCCTCTTATGCACTTCCATAGATCTTGGATGGTGTGGGATATGTACAAGTTTGAAACTAAACTAAATGTTGAAAATAAAGAAAATTCAGAATGATTGAATCTATAATGTAAACATCCTCTGATGAGGAAATTTTTGTAAATAAAGGTTGTAGTAACTACAACATAGAAGTATTAAAATTGATTAAATAAATTGGTTTATTCCTGTGTTTTATCTACTTGTAATCCTTTTATCTTGTAGAAATCAAAATATCGATAATTTCCAGGTCAAATTAGTAATAAAAATGAGCAATAATGAGAACATTATGGGCCATGACATGGTCGATGAAAATCACTCACAACCTTCCATAGATTTATTACTTCAGTTTTTGCAAGAAACACAAGTGAAGTTGGATAATATGAAAAAAAGAATGAATGAAATGACAACCTAGATGAGGCATAATCAAGAGGAAATGCAATCCTCACCCCCTCCCAGAAAAAAAATAGAAGTCTCTAAACACAACAAGAAAACCCCTCAAACTTCACCTTCCCAAAATGAAAAATAGAAGAAACTTGAAATAGTGAGTGACTTGTCTGCTGATATTAAGAAGATCAAACCACCCAAATTTTTTGGTTCTGAATCCAAAGAGGATGCAAAGGCCTAGTTAATAGTAATGGAACAATACTTTGAAATTAAGAATTTTTTAGAGACCTCAAAAGTAGTTTGGGGAATATACCACTTTACTGGAGAAGTTGCTACATGGTGGGGAAACATCAAGGTTGAGCTAAATATTAAAACCACTAAGATTACTTGGGAGAAGTTTCTAACTATTTTTAGGAACCATTGGTTACCCCAAACTTTCTATGACCAAAAGTTGTTGGATTTCCAAAATCTCAAGCAAGGATATATGACCATACATAAGTATTGGGAGAAGTTTACTCGACTATTGAAGTATGTACCACCATACCAATAGGATAGGAACCTAAAAGTGAAGAAATTTATCATGGGATTGAATTATAGGATTAGAGGGGCAATTGATGTTCTCACTTCTCAAACTATTGAAGAAGATCTAGAAAAGGATTTTCAATAGGAGTACAAAATCAAGAGAGATGATTCCATCCAGGATAATAAAAGAAAAAAAAAATTGGAATACAAAAAATATAGATATTAGATCTCAGAAGAAATAGTTTAGGGATTATAAATTTAACAAGCTAGAACCAAAAGGGAATGTTATCAAGGATTTTAAAAGTAATCTCAATACAAATAAGAATAGCAAAGGCAATGAAAAGAAGGGGCCACCCTCAAGATGCTTCACTTGTGGAGGAGATCATTATGCTAATAAATTATCTATTAAGACTAACACTAATTAGCCACCCCAACCACCCCTTCCACCTCAACAACATGTTTATCAACAAAGGATTCACCGAAAACTTGACAATCAACAAGAAAAGCAATAGATAGGCCTGATCGAAACTCCTGATAAGATCTACAAAATGCCCATTTTTATATTAATTGATACCAGTGCTTCTAAATGATTTATATCACCTAAACTATTAAGTATATTTTTAAAGAGATCTAGTTTTATGGCAAAACCGTGGATAGTCGAGTATGAAAACTAGTCAAGGGCTAAGGTAGAAAAGTATTTGTTTGAGGCTCAGGTTGATTTTCCAAATTTCTCTACTGAATTGAATTTATATGTAGCACCTCTTGGGTCTTATGATATTATTATAGGCATTAATTGGATTAGTGAGCATAAGGCCAAGGTTGATTGTTTTGCTAAAATTGTAGATTTTTTGGATGACCTAGGAAAACCTATAAGCATTAAAGGGATTGTACATGAAATTAAATCAAAATAGATATCAACCATGCAACTCAAGAAATGTTGAAGAAAAGGTTGTGAGATTTTTGTACTTAGAGTTGAAGATGTGAGAGATCCTATAAAAACCACTTATGGAGATGATTACATTTTTGAAGATGGGGAAATTAGGAAAAAATTAAAGGAATATTTTGAAGAGAAGTATCCCTACCTAAAGAAATATCAAGATGTGTTTCTTGAAGAACTACTTAGATTAGCTCTGTCCTAAGTTTTTGACTTTACCATAGATTTAGTACTAGAAGTAGAACTAATTTCTTAAGATCCTTACCAGATGACCACCATAGGATTAATGGAGTTGGAAATGCAATTATAAGATATGTTAAACAAGAAACTTATTCGGCCAAGTGTTTCACCACGGGGAGCCCTAATATTGTTTGTCAAGAAGAAGGACGAGACTATGAGATTATGCATAGATTATAGAATGCTCAATAAGGTCACCATCAAGAAATGATACCCACTTCCTAGAATAGATGACCTTTGATCAAATGAAAGGCACAACAATATTTTCAAAAATTGATTTAAGGTCAGGGTATCACCAGCTCCACATCAAGGATGAAGACATTCACAAAACTACATTCAGAACTAGGTATGGGCATTATAAGTTCATACTATTGCCTTTCAAGTTAACTAATGCTCTAGTAGCTTTCATTAGTTTGATAAATAACATATTCCAATGTTTTTTAGATAAGTGTGTACTAGCTTTCATAGATGATATCCTAATACATTTAAAAAATGAAAAGGAACATCAAGAACATCTAGAAATTTTTTTGCAAATGCTGAAAGAACATAAACTATATGGGAAAATGTCTAAATGCATTTTTTATCAGGAAGACATTTAGTATTTAGGACATATTATATCAGCACAAGGAATAGCCATAGATCCTTCAAAAATGAAAGTAATTAAGGAATGGCTTATACCTAAGAATGTGACAGAAGTCAGGAGTTTCATGGGATTGGTAGGATTCTATAGGAAGTTTGTCAAGAATTTCTCCAAGATAGCTTACCCAATCACATCACTTCAAAAAAAGGGATTCATATGGACTAAAAAATGTCAATCAACTTTTGAGTATTTGAAAGAAAAGTTAACTACTGCAAGCATATTAAGAGTACTCAAAAAATAAAGGAAATTTGTAGTCATAACTGATGCATTAGGGGAAGGAGTAGGAGGAATGCTAATGCAGGATGATCAAGTGATTACATATGAGTCAAGGAAATTAAAGAATTATGAGAAAAATTACACCCCCCATGATCTAGAATTGGAAGCTATAATACATTCCATCCAAATGTGGAGACACTACTTGATAGGGAAACCTTTCAATCTTTAATTCAATCACCATGGCTTAAAATATATCTTCACTCTACCCAACCTTAATGCTAAACAAAGGAGGTAGCTAGAATTTCTAGCAAATCATGAATTTGATATTAATTACATCAAGGGTAAGGAAAACAAGGTGGCATATGCCTTAAGCAGAAGGAGACACATTTCCATGATGGCTACCATAAATTTTAGATTAAAAGATTTAGTACTACAACATCTAGAGCATCATGAATTTTGTGCAAAGATCAGCCAAGCTCTCATTAGAGACCCACATGATCCTAGGTATTCAGAATTTAGGATAGAATAGGATGGATTGTTAAGATATCATGATAGGATTTATATACCTAACAAAACTAAACTTTGAAGAATGATTCTAGAGGAATCCTATTCAACTCCATATTTAGAACATCTTGGAGTGACTAAAATGTTGGCAAATATAAAACAATAGTATTTTTGGAAAGGAATAAAATAGGAAATAAATTTTTTTATGGCAGGATGCTTGGAATTTCAAAAAGTTAGAGCAGAACATTGTACCCACCTGACCTTTTGCACTCAAATGAAGTACTAGAATGGAAATGAAAGATAATTTCCATGGATTTTGTACAAGGGTTACCTATGATACAGAATAGACACAACACCATTCTAGTAGTAGTGGATAGATTAACTAACGTTTCTCATTTCATACCAAGAAACTTAACTGATGGAGCACCGAAAATCACTCATAAATTCATAAAGGATATTTTTAGACTACATGGAATTCCAGAGAAAATTATCTTAAACAAGGATGCTAGGATAACCTCTAGATTTTGGAAAACATTATTCTTGATATTAGGAACGAAGATAAATACTAGTTCAACTTATCATCCTGAGACTGATGGTCAAATAGAAAGAGTAAACTAGGTTTTAGAAGATCTTTTAAGAGTTTACTATATGGATCAACAGTATTAGTGGGAAATGTACCTACCCTTGGTAGAATTTTCATATAATAATTCCTATCAATCCTCCATTAAAATGGACCCCTTTGAAGCTCTTTATGGTTGCAAATGTAGAACTCAATAAGCTAGAACAGAGTAGAAGACAATAATTGTTGGACCTAAAATGAAATGGAAGAACAAATATTATAAATTTGTCAACCTTTAAAAGAAATCAATGATAGATAGAAAAGTTATGCGGATGCAAAAAGAACACTTAGAGAATTCTCAGTGGGAGAAGAGATACTATTAAGAGTCTTAAAAGAGTACCATCAAGTTTGGTAAGAATGCCAAGTTGGCCCCGAGGTATATAGGACCCTTTGAAATATTGGAGGTCATGAACCTGATGGCCTACAAAATTTTCCTACCTCCAGCTCTTGCTAGGATGCATGACGTCTTCCATGTGTCATATCTTAAGAAGCGCATCACTCATCATGATCATATAATTGATTGGAACCTATTGTAGGTATGAGATCCAGGGGTGGTGGAAATATAACCGCTCAAAATACTCAAGGTGCATAAGCTACACTTACAAAATTGAGATGTGATTCAATGCAAGGTCTAATGGGATTAGTTTGTAGAAGATAATGCTACTTGGGCAGATTACGATGAAATTATCCAAAAATACCCTCATCTTTTCTCTAGGGCTAGAGCCTAAACTTTTATTTTTAGTTCTTTTATTGCTGTAATGGTTTGGATAGATATTAATTTTAAGTTCTTGTTGTGACATTCATTAGGGACAATGAAAACATAAGGGGGAGGGTATGTTACATCCCAAATTTTGACCTAATTTAAATTTGTTATAGCCATTGAATTGAATGGATTTTCTTTCATAATCATGTGAAAAGGGTAGTTAAATATAACCATTGTATTTTATGAAAATGTTGTTTTCATTATTTATCTAACTATTTAATGATGATGGTCATTATCTATTATTTTTATATGATGATGATAGTAGTTAGCAATTGCTTGGTTTTAGAATTATGGTTAATAATTAAATTCCTTGCTAATATCTACGTTAAATGTTATTATGGATTTATCATGGGACTTTTTATTATTGTAGAAAATGTTGCATGGGTTATTGTAGGAGAAGACAAAGGGGAGAAGCATTGCTTAACAAGATCAACAGAATGGGGTACTATCTTAGTCCATTTATCTCGTCGACAGGTATGACCTCTAACTATCTTCATAAGGATCTAACAACTTATATTACAAGGTAAAATCATTCGGACACGCATGAGCTATTAGATAAACATAAAAAATATTAATGATTTTAACTTAATTAAAATACATACCTTTAATGGCTTATGGTTAACATTTCCATCACTTCATTACAATACATATCTATGCACGTGCACATAGGTATAGAAATAAAGGTGGCACCATAGTATTAATTTTTATACAAGATTTTATCTAATTAATATGTACATTTAAATATATGTAAAAGAAGATAAAATAATCTTCTAAATGAAGCATGTATTTAGATATAAATATTTAAAAGATATTACCTTGGATAAAACATGTAATATGATGCCATCTTATAAAATATATCTACGTGAAAGTAGATAAATATGTTTATAATTATCCTTGTTTTATAACCTTCAAGTTGTTTTCCATATTAATTCAATTCTTCTTTAGAAACCAAAATGTACACTCAGCATATAATATCGGTATTCAAGAAGACAAATCTTTTTAATTCTTTAAGAGTTATGACTTCTTGGAACCCTTGTTAGATCGAATGCCTCCATATATTTGGGAGCGGTGAGAAACTAGATGAACATGAATTGATCTCTCCTTCCATACAATTTATGATTTACCTCTGCTATTCTTGTCATGATTTTTCCTTCTCATTTTACCTTTGCTAAAAGTTGTGATTGATAATTACTCTGAGATGTGTGTTTGGAATTACTCTAGTGAAGGAATTGGTTATTAGCATCTAGCCAAGGCTCTTCCTTCTTCAAACAACCATGTTATGTGGTTGGTTCTCTCTCTCTCTCTCTCTCTCTCTCTCTCTCTCTCTCTCTCTCTCTCTATATATATATATATATATATATATATATATATATATATATATATATATATATACATACATACATACATACATACATACATACATATATATATATATATATACATACATACATTTATATATACATACATATATATATATACATACATATATATACATACATATATATATATACATACATATACATACATACATACATACATATATATATATACATACATACATATATACATACATACATACATACATACATACATATATATATATATAATTACCACTGCATTTGTATTTATAGTAGTAGGTATATTTCCATGAAATGTTGTACTTCATCTTTGTTGTAATCATCGAATAGGTTCTCAATGAGTCAGATATTCCCATGCTAAGTCAAGAGCAATTGTTCATGACAAGTTTATATGTCATTATTTTACTATTGTATGATAGAAGCAAACTGTATTTTTTTAAGTCTTAAGATTATTTCCCTCAATTTATAAAAGTTTTTATATACTAGAACATGTAATATTCATACACCAACTGAGGATCAATAGAATGAGTTGGTTTTTTTCTGAGATATGAACACTTGGGACTCACCTGGCTATGTTGGATACAATTGTTCAATTGTGTGTTGTCTTTGATGTTACAAAAATGTCATATTAGTTATTAGATAGAGTCTACCGAGCTTAGTTGGTTAGTAAAGAAAAAGGTAGAGTCTACTAAGCTCAGAAGGTTAGCAAAGAAGGTTTATAGTGTCTACCAAGCATTCTCAGGCTTTACCTTGTATAGACAGAGTTTATCAAGCTTTCAAGGTTAAGCAAGAAAATTCAGTTGTTACCAAGCTTACTTGGTCATCAAAGGGAAGTATGGTAGAAATAATTCTTACCGAACTCTCATGGTCAGCAAAGAAAATTCAATTCTTACCGAGTTCACTTAGTAGCCAAAGGATTTTGGAGTTTTAACTAAGTTGAGTTAGTTAACTCAAGAAATTGTTTCTGGAAGTAGTATTTACCGAGCAGGGTCAGCCAATGAAGGATTTCATTATTTTTTGAAATAAAGTTTATTTGTTTAATCTAATATTTGTAGCCGAGTGATTTATGGTTTATTGGTAAATATAACTTGTGAATGAGCCAACTTGATAATCTGAATGGTATATATTAGAGGTCAAGTTGAAAATTCTAAGTGTGTGATAGATTTGATGTGATGTGAATGTGAAGGAGGATTGATTATTGTGAGAGTGAATTTTGAAGGATGATCAGAAATCATTGAGGTGAAGCAAAACTATATTTGATCAAGGAGGATCTAATGGTGCAGAACAGAGATTTGTGCAAATTCAGTTGCATTATATTTAGGTCAATTCATTGTAGCAATGATTTCAAAATCTCTTAATAGAGTTGGTTTAACAACTATTTTTGTAAATCCTCTAACAAGGTAACAGTTCAATTGAATTGTTCTAAAGACCTCTAGCAAGGCCACTGCTAACAGGGTGATTAAATCCTTTAATAGGGTCACACCTAATAGTGTGTATTGTAACCTTTAATAGGCTTGGCTCCTAACAAGGCTCACTTCAGAAGAGTGAAAATTGGTAGCTAGTTACTTGGTAGTTTTTCCCATATTGGGTTTCCACATTAAATCTGGTGTCTCTTGTGTTTTTGTTATTTTCTTTTGCATGCATGTTAACAATTATGAATGCTTAAAGTTCAATAACAAGTTAATCTATCAAGTTACAACATTTTTGTGAAGTGTTTACCGAGTGATAATAGTAGCTAGTTGTTTAAGACATCTAAGGGATCAAAATTTGTTTTTGTGGTAACTGATTCACCCCCCTCCTATCAGTTACTTCATCTATAATTCCAAAAATTGGTATCAAAGCTTTTGGTGCTTGCAGGAAAAAGATTTCAAGGATCTAAGCTAAAGATCAAGATGTCTTACAAGAGGGAAATTCCAAGACTCAACAGGGACAACTCCTCAACATAACAAGGATTAATGAGACTTCATCTTGCTTCTATTGGTGATACAAGACTAAAATATCTAGATAAAACATATGTGGAACCTACTGGTACATTATCTATCAATGATATTGCTGAAAAGAAGACTCACAACAACATGATGATAGATATTACATTTGCTCTAAGTTATGAAGAATTTAATGATATCAAAGATTGCAAAACTACCTTTGAAATGTGGAACAAACTAAAAGAGATCTATGGAGGTGATGATAATATGAGAAGAGCCAAAGTAGAAATTTTGAGAGGACAATTTGATTAAATGAGGATGAGAGAAGATGAAAACATTGAAAAATATGTTGAAAGAGTTAAAGCAAGTGTTAGTGCAATCAAAGCATCTGGAGAAGATATCAAGGAGGAAACAGTTATAAGTAAAGTTCTTAGAACTCTACTTCCTATTTATGCAATTAGTGTTTTTGCAATTCAAGAAAGAAGATGTGAAGCAAATCATAAGATAAATTTAGAAGCCATAGTTAGAAGATTGATTGCATTTGAGCTAGACAACTATGATAATTATGTTCCAGCTACCAAGAACATTGAATCAGCATTTGAAGCCAAGCTTTCACTCAAGGAGAAAGGCAAGGAGATAAAGGATCCTCAGTTAGATAGTGATGAAGAATTAGAACAGAGTTCAGACAGTGATCTTGAGGTAGTTGAAGCTCTACTAGCAAGGAAATATTCAAGAGGAAAAGGAAAATACAAAGGTAAGGTTCCTCTAATCTATTTTTCTTGTGAAGAAATTGGACATATTGCTACTAGGTGCCCAAATAAGTAGAACAAGGGTGAGAAGAAAGGTCACAAGTGCAATGGCAAGAAAAACTTCAAATCATTCAAGGACAAAGGTAAGAAAACATGTTTCATGGCTAAGGATTCTAATGATTTTGATGATGATGAAGAAGATGAAATTATTTACATTTATGTAAAGGATGAATCTGATAATGATGAAGAAATAAGACTCATTTCTCATGTGAGCAAAAATGATACATGGATTATAGATAGTGGTTGCTCTAATCACATGACTGGTGATAAAACTAAGTTTGAACATTTTGAAGATTGATGGTGGCAGTATGAGATTTGGTAATAATGAACCTTATTGCATAAAAGGAAAAGGAAGAATCTCTCTAACCAAAGAACCTGTATGTGATAATGAATATTGGGTAGAAGGACTAAAACACAATTTGTTAAGTGTGGCACAACTCCTCAATAATTGATTCAAAGTGTAATTCATGCATGGTAAAGCAAGACCGCTGGATGGCAAAGACAAGTTGATAGGATTAGGTACTCAAACAAAAGGTAACTTGTTTTATCTTGAACTTGGTGAATGTTCATGTTTTATTGCTCAAGTTGAATAAATTTGGTTATGGCATAGGAGGTTGTGTCATGTGAACTTTGATAACTTGGTAAAAATAAGCAAATTCAGGAAAGTAGGAGGCATTCTTAACATAAAGAAACCTAAGGTTGGTCTATGCAAGAATTGTCAAATTGGCAAGATGGGAAAGACTAGCTTTAAAATCAAGAACTATCAATCTGAAGAAAATTTAAAAATTGTGCATACTAATTTGTGTGGACCTATTGGAATTGAAAGTTATACTAGTGAAAAGTTCTTTATTCTTTTTGTTGATGATTACTCAAAAATGATGACTGTCATGTACATAAGAGAGAAATCAGAAGCATTTGAAAAGTTCAAATGGTATTTGGCTAGAGTAGAAAAGGAAACATGCAAAAGGTTGAAATGTTTGAGGTTAGACAAAGGTGGTGAATTCATTTCACATGAGTTCAATAACTTTTGCATTGAAAGGGGAATCAAAGGATAGGTTTCAACACCTAAAACTATTGAACAAAATGGACTGGCTGAAACAAGGAACTGATCTATCATGGGCTATGCAAGAACCTTAATGATTAAAAAAAGCATTGATATCAAATATTGGAAGGAAGCTATCAATACTGCAATTCATACCTTGAATTGAGTATAGCTGAAGAAGGACTCATTGAAAACTCCTATGAGTTATGGTATGGCTACAAACCCAATGTAAGTTACCTAAAAGTATTTGAAAGCAAATGTTACATTTTGAAAGAATCTAGAAAAGATAAATTTGATGTGAAGGGTGATGAAAGAATATTTTTGGGATATTCTTGCAAAAGTAAAGCATATAGATGTTTGAATTTTTCTACTCACAAAGTCATAGAAAGTGCACATGTAAAAGTTGATGAGTTTGTAGAAAGAACTGAAGAAGAAAACAAAAGGGAACCAGAAGACTATAGGAGATTTGTTTACATTGAACCTGATATAGTGCCAAATACACCTGTCAATCAAAAAACTTCAACTCTTGAGTCTTCTATAACCAAGTTGCAGGAAGTTAAAACCAAGTCAATACCTACCGAGTTGGAAGGACCCAAGTTGCAAACAAAAGCTACTGAATTAATAACTATCGAGCCCAAGTAGTCAGAACCAGAAGCTGAAACACAAAAGGATAACAATGCAAGTCATTTAAAAGGTAAGGAGCCTGTGCTAGCCAAGTATGTCAGGAAGGATCAAGCACCAGATCAGATCATTGGAGATAAATTTGAAGGAACAATGACAAGAAGTAAGTTGAAAGGCACTTGTTTACTTGCTAATTTTGCACCTATAAATGTCAAAGATGCATTAGAAAATGAAATTTGGATTGAAGCTATGAATGAAGAGATAGAGCAGATAGAGAAAAAAAAAACATGGACTCTTATACGCAAGCCTAAAGACAAAAATGTGATTGAAACTAAGTGGGTATTCAGAAACAAGTTAAATGAAGATGTTAAGGTGTCAAGGAACAAAGCTAGACTGGTATGCAAAGGATACTCTCAAGAAGAAGGTGTAGACTATGGAGAAACTTTTGTTCCTATTGCAAGATTGGAAGGTGTCAAAACCTTACTTGCATATGCTACATACAAAGGATTCAAAGTTTATTATATGGATGTCAAGCTAGCATTTCTCAATGGCATACTGGATGAAGAGATTTACATTGAACAACCTAAAGGTTTTGTTGATCTAGACAAGAAGGATATGGTCTAAAAATTATATAAAGCATTATATGGTCTAAAACAAGCCCCTAGAACATGGTATGAAAGACTGCATAACTATCTTATTCAGATTGGTTTTCAAAGAATTAATGATAACAATAGCTTGTACATCAAGGAAGGACTAGATAATAAGATTATTTTGGAAAAAATATTTGTAGATGATACTTTGTTTACAAGAAATGATGATCTTTGTAAAGAGTTTTTAGAGAAAATAAACAAGGAATTTTAAATGTCAATGTTTGGAGAAATCAAATTCTTTGTTGGTCTTCAAATTCAATAGAATAAGAATGGTATTTACATCAATCAATCTAAATACATTAAGGAGATACTAAAAAAGTTTGGTATGGAAGACTGCAAACTAGTTGGGACTCCTATGTGTACTGGATTGAAACTTACCAAGGATGATAAATCAAAGGAAGTGGATCAGACATTGTATAGATCAATGATTATAAAGTTGTAGTATGTAGTGCATACAAGGGTAGACATTGCCCTTGCAGTTGGTATTGTAGCAAGATTCTTAGCAAAACCAAAAGAAAATCACTTGATGGCAATCAAAAGAATCATGAGATATTTGAAAGGCACTAAAGATTATGGATTATGGTATAAACTTGGAGGAAATCTAGATTTAAAAGTGTTTACTAATGTAGATTGGGCAGGGAACATTGATGACAAAAAGAGTACAAGTGGAGGAGCTTTCTTTCTTGGAAAAAGGTTGGTTTCTTGGACAAGTAAAAGGAAGAACTATACATCATAGTCTACAGCAGAGGCTGAATATGTTGCAGCAATAGTAAACTATTCAAACATTGTTTGGTTCAAACAATTATTGGAAGGTATGAAGGAAGAAATAAAAGAGCCCGTTGTTATGTTTTGTGACAATACAAGTGCAATTAACATATCCAAGAATCTAGTGATGCATTCTAAAACCAAACATATTGCTATAAATTATCACTTTGTTAGAGAATTGGTACAGGATAAGGAAATTAGATTGGAACATGTCTATACAAAGGAACAAATTGTTGACATATTCACAAAGCCTTTACCTAAGGATGCATTTTTGTATCTAAGAGATAAGTTAGGGGTCATTCCCCTATCTGAAACTCACTAAAATATAGTTTTAGTGATGCATCAACAGGAACAAAATTGAAGATCTGTCAGTTGATGCAACAAAGTAATGAAGGTATTGCATATGAATGAGTACTTAAGGTACATTGGAATTCATTTTGAAGTTGTGTTGTCTTTGGCATGCGTTGTCAAGGAGGGAGAGTTTACTATCATATCTTTCTAAAATTTGCAAGAAAAAGAGAGTTTATGTAAGAGGGAGATTACTCCAAAGAGGGAGATTATTGGATACAATTTTTCAATTGTGTGTTGTCTTTGATGTTACAAAAATGTCATATCAATTATTAGATAGAGTCTACCAAGCTTAGTTGGTCAACAAGGTAGAAGATAGAGTCTACCGAGCTCAGAAGGTTAGCAAAGAAGGTTTACAGTGTCTACTGAGCATTCTTAGGCTTTACCTTGTACAGACAGAGTCTACCGAGCTTTCAAGGTTAAGCAAGGAAATTTAGTTGTTACCAAGCTTACTTAGTCATCAAAGGGAAGTATGGCAGAAACAGTTCTTACCGAGCTCTCATGGTCAGTGAAAGAAATTCAATTCTTACTGAGTTCACTTGACAGCCAAAGGATTTTGCAGTGTTAATCGAGTTGAGTTGGTTAACTCAAAAAATTATTTTTGGAAGCAGTATTTATCGAGTAGGGTCGACCAATGAAGGATTTCATTGTTTCGTGAAATAAAGTTTATATGTTTAATGTAATATTTGTAGCCAACTGATGTATGGTTTATTGGTAAATGTAACTTGTGAATGAGCTGACTTGATAATCTGAATGCTATATATTAGAGGTCAAGTTGTGAATTCTAAGTGTGTGATAGATTTGATGTGATGCAAATGTGAAGGAGGACTGATTATTGTGAGAGAAAATTTTGAAGGATGATCAGAGATCATTGAGATGCAGCAAAGCGAGATTTGATCAAGGAGGATCTAATGGTGTAGAATAGAGATCTATAATCAAAAAATTTAGTTGCATCATATTCAGGTCAATTCATTGTTACTTTCTAATCAATGTAGCAGTGATTTCAAAATCTCTTAACAGAGTTGGTTTAACAACCATTTTTGTAAATCCTCTAACAAGGTAATAGTTTAGTTGAATTGTTCTAAAGACCTCTAGCAAGGCCACTCTTAACAAGGTGATTAAATCCTCTAATAGGTTCACACCTAATAGTGTGTATTGTAACTTTTAATAGGGTTGGCTCCTAATAGGGCTCACTTCAGAAGAGTTAAAATTGGTAGCTAGTTACTTGGTGGTTTTTCCTATATTGTGTTTCCATGTTAAATTTGGTGTCTCTTGTGTTCTTGTTATTTACTTTTGCATGCATGCTAACAATTATGAATGCTTAAAGTTCAGTAACAAGTTAATCTATCGAGCTACAATATTTTTGTGAAGTGTTTACTGAGTGACAACAGTAATTAGTTGTTTAAGATATCTAAGGGATCAAGATTTGTTTTTGTGGTAATTGATTCACAACCCCCCCTCCCCCCCTCTCTCAGTTACTTCATCTATAATTCCAACAGGCTGCATGGCCAAGGAAGTGGTGATAAAGAAATTTGCAATAACATGAAAACAAAATCAGGTATGACATAACTATTATATATTATTTTAAAAGAAAAATCATTTAATAGCTCATGCATTTTCATATTTATTGTTCCCCTATTGTCAAGTCGAGTGGTGGTGATCAAGTAATTGAACCCATCCAAAAACCTTGGCCAAGGTCATTAAAGGAATGTTTACCATCTTAAGATCACTTGATGTCAGTAGTGCTAGTTATTTAAACATGTTCGTCCATAACTATGTAGACATTCTAAACACCAAAAAATGCTTAGGTGGCTAGACTAGTAGTACCTGAATTTCGATCTCGGGGTAGGGAGGGCATTTCTATTCAATATATTGTGTGGGGATGATTATGGTATGAGGTTGGGAGGTTAAGCCTAAGTTAATACTTCTCCTCTTACTTGAAAGTGAAGGCTTGCACAACCAGTTAAAGACCCACAAGTTACCTCATGTATGATTTTCACTTTCTATATATTGCTCTTGCTCCAGATTATGTATTTACTTTACTTGTATGCAAGGAAAGATAGGAAATTTTTATTTCAGTTACTTCAATTAATTATTATTGTAGTTACTTCAGTTAATCATTATTTTAGTTATTTTAGTTAATCATTATTTCAGCTGAATGTTTATTTCATTTAATCAGTTAAATTAGTTAAAGTCTCATGAAAATGATTTAAGATGTTTTGTTTCGGTAGTTAGTTGAAGAAAAATATTTCATTTCTATCTGAATGTAGATATTATTTCTTCTTTCTTTTGTTATGGAAATTCATTTGCTACACACAAGGTGTAGCATATTTTTTTATCTATACTCTAAGAAACACAATATTGATCCCACTTCATCAAGAAATCATAGTTGAACCTAGGTTGAAACAACATCTTGAAGTGCTCTTCCTATCAAGAACTCACCCTACCCAATCAGAATTAGAGAACCAATGAAAGTTTAAATTTACACACGAAGAATATGTTAAACCATATCCCACTGTACTAGAAAAATATCTCAATATATGTTTGGCTTACTCAAAGTAAAATTAACTTGGTTCATACAGGAACTAGCTCAAAGTATTAAGAATTTAAATTGGGCCTTGTGTTAACCAAATACATTAAAGAACTAATTAACTTCATTTACTTATCAGGATCTATTTCTAGACTTTCAATCCATCCCTTTTGAGCTTCTAGCTTGATGTGTTTTCATTACAATTGTATTTAGTTTATTGTCTAGATAGTCCCTAGGTGGCTCTCTTCTCATCAAACATCCTAAGGCTTTCCCTTTGTATCTTTTCTGGGTTTTCCTTGCTCCATTTTCCCTTATACCTCCATGCAAGATTCTTGTTAGTCAACTACATTAAGGTCTTAGGTGACATAGGTTTGGAGAGTTGTTGTTTGAGTGTCTTCTTGATGAGAATAAAGTCCTATTTATTCTACAACTTTGTTTCTACTTCAAGTAAGCATGTTTCCTATGGATTCTGGCCCATACCATTGGCTATTTATTTTTGGAAAACTTCACTAAGAAAGAGTTTGAAGAATACATTAATAGTGGCATTTGCAGATATATGTCGATTTGATTCATGATAAAATACCAAGAGAAGTAAAGATATAAAGCTAAGGTACTCTTAGATCAAAGATCCGAAGTTAGAATTCATTTCTTTGTAGAGAGATGAAACTTCATGTTTACAACTGCTCATCCTCTAGAAGGGAAAATTTTATAATGTGTTTTTGAAGCTAAGATGACAAATGCTCTATTTAGAAGATTGCATGTGTTTAGTGGGACCTAGGTGTAGTGATATAAATAATTTAATATGTGCCCTTAATACACATAACTAAATGATGAATCCAAGACCATCAATTCGTTTTGAGGATATATAAGGAAAAGTGGCCAAGGCAAAGGAAAATGTTTCAAAATGCTTCCCTCTTCAAAAAGTGAAGGTCTCAATGGAACCTTGCTATCTAATAGAAACATTCAAGGCTTCCTTTCCCAAGGACAAGGAGAGAAACAACTCTAAGAACTATATACAAGGATATTCTGTAGAGATGCTAGAAAGATTCTTCTAGTGAAGTTAGTTGCAAGCCTCCACCCCCAATACAAAGGTAATCACATATTCATGATTGAGGTAGAGAATCCATTCCATGGCCTCCCCAAAATTTAAGTTGTGAAATTGAGAAAAAAAATCCATTGTGCGAAAAAGAGGGAAATAAAGTGTCCAAGTTGTCGAAGGAGTATTGCTCGTATCATGATCCCAAATCAAAGGAAAAGGAAAGCTTGCAAAAAGATAAGTCCAAGATCAACTCCCCCACAGATAGGAAGTTGTGACAAGAACCCTTGTTTTGGAATAAAAAGTAAAGAAGGGAGTTTCCACTAGGCCAAATTCAATTGATTCGGTAAGTGGCTAATCTTGCCACTATATGAGATTTAAAGTGAATGATATGATCATCATATTTATGAATCTCTATATGGGTGAGAGTGGAAATTTTTAAATAGTCATTAAGAATCAAATTTATTACAAATTCTACCATTACAACCATTGGTTGTGATTTATTTCATTTGCATGGTACCAATATTTAGATTCCTATATCTATATGATCAGATTTTTTTCAAACATGGTTCTTCATTATTTTAATGAGAATTTATCAAGTAGTTTGTCCATTTTATGAAATTGTAAGCTAATGGAAATCAGAGTGGGATGGTATGATCATCTAATTAGTTTGGAAATTGAATTGAAGAGCTTCTTAGATACCTCATTCAAATTTTATGATTTAGGTGATTTGCACAAAAGGTTCAAGTCTTAGCTGATTCACCCAATAACCCAAAAATTGAAGGAAAGTAGATTAGTTGAAGCTTCTAGATTCCCCATGGCCATGCAAGTGCCAGAACTAGTAAAGGAATGTATCAAAACATATAATCTAGATACAAAGAAAATATTACTACCTGATTAGTTCATTCTAATATCTATAAACAAAGCATTGATGCAATCTAAATTTGGCATTCCAGTAAACGAGGAATATCGTGACATCAAATTCTCATCATTTGCATAGATGTTCAATGAAAAGAAGACTCTAAGAAGAGAAGACATGCATAAAACCTTGTTCTAGATAACTCATTACAAAAAGAGTACAATGCCAAAGACTTTTTTTGGAATCAATTTAAAAAGAGAGATTGTGGGCTTCTTGGCACTATTGCTAAGATTAAAAGGAAGGGAGGAAATGTTTGATTTCATCAAAAATCCCTTCTTCTTGGTACATGCCATATGTGCTGATAGACTATAGATCGATTGGGATAAGATAATATGTGATGAGCTTGCTTCTTGGCTAGGTTCAGCTAAGGCATTCAAGAAGTTCTATATGTTTTCATACTTGATATATGCCTTAGCCACACATCACCTCTAGCCAAGTCTTCAAATTATTGAAGACTATGATGAAAATATGAAGGTGTATGAGTTCTAACCCCACCTACAGCTATAGAGGAATTTTGAAGAATATGTAAAGCTTAATGATGCCTTTACAATGAGGTTAAGCTAGGAATTGCAAGGTTTCCTGAGCCTAGGTTTTCACCTAAGGCTATATTAGCTGTAGGTCAATTAAAATGATGTTTTTGTTCAAGATAATTTGTTAATTATGTATTATTTGTGATGTTACAAAAAATTTCACATCTATACTAGTCAGTGTATGCCGAGATCACTCAAGTGATAAAGATAGTTTCTTGTGTCTGCCGAGCATTCCAGAGTTTGCCAAGTTCAAAAGAAAATGTCTACCAAATTCACTCTGATGATAAAGAGAAATTCATAGAAGTTGAGTGTTAACCAAGATTATTTAGTTAATGAAGGAAAAGTTGGATAGAACTAGAATTAATTGATCTCACTTGGTTACCAAAGGAACTTTTTGAAGATGTAATGTTAACTAAGTTCACTTGGTCAACATAGGAAAATCATTTCTAAGTTAGTGTCTATTGAGTAGGGTTGACTAACAAAGGATTTTATTATTTTCATATTAAGTTTAATGGATTTTTTTGTTGGTTCTAGATGACTGAGGAGATTAATATTAATTATTCTAAGTTGTATTCAAGCCAACTTGACAATACATAAGGTATAAATATAAGGTCAAGTTGAGGATTGAATATGTGCAAGTGAATGGAAGAATAAAAGATGCTTAGAGGAAGTAGATTAAAAGGATAAGAAAAATATCCTTGTGGAGCTGCAAAGGTACATTCAATTAGGAAGGATCAAGTATACAAGCCAAAATTGAGATCTATAATCAGCAATTTAGTTGCATTAGAAATCAGATCATCTCATTGTTACTCTCCAACCATTGTAGCATTGATCTAAATTTCTTAATAGAGTTGGCTTAATAACTATTTGTAAATCCTCTAACAATGTGGCATTTCTATATTGAAGTGTCTAAAGACCTCTAACAAGGCCATTCCTAATAGGGTGATTAAATCTTCTAATAGGGTCACACCTAACAGTGTGTTTTTAAACCTTTAACAGGGTTGGCTCCTAGCAAGGCTCACTTCAAAAGAGTGAAAATCAGTAACTAGTTGCAATTGGTGATTTTTCCCAAATTGGGTTTCCACATTAAATCTTGGTGTCACTTGTGTTCATTCTATTTATTTCATGTGTATGCAACTAAGTTTACTAAGATTAATCATAGAAAACATCTTAGAATTTTCATGTTAATCATTTGCTGAGTTATAATTGTTATTTCAATGCTTACCAAGTTAAAAACATAAATTGAGTGCTTGTGTGTTTACTAGGTATTAATGTTTTCAATAGTGTTTATGTTTTGAGTTGACATCTAAGGGATATAGGATTTATTTTAGTGGTAACTGATTCACCCCTCCCCTCTTAGTTAATCTTCTTATATTTCCAACAATTTCATCCAATTTCCATCTTTCTCATACCTAAGGTTTGGTGCATTTGATGGTTTCCCCAAAAGGCTTCCCAGATATCCCAAGGACAAGTTTGTTCTTATTGAACTATGTAGACAAATAATGGAGGTGAACACCTTGTGTTCTTATGTAAAGAAGATAGCCAAGATTTCATTCCCATGAGTGGTGGGACCTTATTCCTATGTCTCTAGATCTAATACCTAGAATCTAGTCAAAAACTTTGAGTAAGATTAAAATGACTAATTATGAGGTAATAAGGCCTCAATATAATCCAATGAACATTGTGAGAGATCATCTAAAGCTTGGATATGCTCATAGGCATGTCCTAGATATTGAACCCTATTGGGCTGGATGCTATGATGAATACCATACTAGGGAGAGGTATTGGTCCAACCTAACATTAGATGAAATTAAATTGTATAATGATACTGTTAATGTTTCTGATCTTGAAGATAATGGCTCCTATATGCATCCCTCAACATATGAGCAAGTTAAGAAGACTCCCATTGTGTCAACTTTGCTTGAAGGTTCTCTTATTGATACAATGGAAGTCTTGATGTGTGGAATCATAAAAAGGAGGGACAAGTGGGTTGAATGGACTAGAGATGTTGGTAGTGGGCTAGCATCCCTCATAAGGTTTGCAACATGTCTTAACCACCTCCTGTGGTTCTATAAGACTATTGGTTGTATCAAACATTAACAAGTTGATCTTTTGGTGCAATGACTATTGAATTTGTAGGTGGGAAGACTTACTTCTGTGAAGAGGGGTTGGGAAGGGGTGAATCAGAAGTAACTAACTTTAACCTTTTGAAAACCTTTTAACTAAAAACATTCACATGCATCTAATCCATCTAATAAACATGAAAGTAATGACATGTATGAAAATAGATAACACAAGATTTGGTAACCCAAAAACCCTCCAAAATGAGAAGGTAAAATTGGGGTGGGATGACACCCGCAAAGTATTACTGCAACAATATGTAACTATTTAAGGTTACAAAGTTTGACCACTTACAATGGTCTACCCTGTGAAAGGCCTATCCTGTTAAAGACTTTACACCCTATTAAAAGTGACCTGATTAAAGGATTTACAAACACTCACTTGGAATGCTACCCTGTTAAAGGATTTACATTCCTATTAAGGATCTACAATATGGCTATTAAACCAATCTAGCTGCTAAGCCAACCTATCAACATAGGATTTCCATTCTCACAATACAATGGTTAGAAAGTATGGAAGAATGTCTTGACCTGATGACTTGCAATCCTCAATTGCTAATTCTAGATCCTCGTTTTGCTTTGTCTATTCTGATCCTTTCTTGATCCGATATGTCACTCTTCAAAACTCTGATACTTTGTTCTTAATCAACTAAATTCTACAATGCTGCTTTGCTCTTTCTAAGTCTTTACACCCCTCTAAACTTTGCTATAATTCACCCATACACTTCTCACTCATACATACACAATGATGTTTCATCCTCCTTTTAAAGACTACGAAGCCTTAGGGTTAGGTATGAATCTATGATCCATATTCACTCTTCATTTCTTGCCCAATTCAATCTTTTTTCTTATTGGTTACATGCCTTCTCCATTTTTCTCATTGGGTGCATGCTAATTGCATAGGTAATGTAAAAGATTTGATCTTATCTTCAAGATCCTTCAAGATTCATCTATGTCAGCTCCAAAAATGGTTTACATCTGAGTTTGTGAAGATACAAACTCATATGCTAATTCTGTGTTACTTGGCACTTACTAGTTGTTGATGCTTGGCACATATAGGAATTCTGTCTCACTCAGCTCCTATAGTAATTCTATTTCACTTGACATCTATACTCTATTCAACACCTATATTGACTTGACATCACTTATCACTCAAAACTTGAACTTCACTCGACACTTGAAGTTCACTCAACACATATAGTAATTCTCTAGCTCAACAAACACTATAGCTCAACTTTTGTATTACACTTAGCATCATCTTGAGAATTTGGTTAAGTGTGTTGACACTCAAATGTCAAAACCAATATGAGACCAACAATCTCCCCCTTTGACATGAGTGGAAAAAACACTTAACTAAACATTATGATTTTGATCTATATGAGTATACTATACATTCTATTCGGCATATGTACAAAACTTCAAAAACTTGTTCAAAATTTTGTATACCTCAAAATCTTGTAACTCCCCCTGAGCTGATGTGCCATTTCTATAACCAAAACTCTTGTGCTGAATTTGTCTCATGCTAATGTGTCTGATACTCTCTGCCTCTATTTTTGTGTATTCTATTTCTACTCCCCTTTTCACATCTTCTTGCAATTTTTGCATCTTTTTGACTTTATTCCCTTATTACTTCCACAAAATTTGAATATCTCCCCCTTTGGATATTCTTTATTTCCCCCATCAAAGAATTTAGTGTCTGCTTCATTCTTATTATATGCACAACTCCCTCTTTATTATCTCTCCCCCTTTTTTGCAACTTATGTCAAAGGGTCCTAAGGATGAATAGAATATTTAGGAAATTTTTTTAAATTTACCTCCATGATCATCTTCAAAGAAGCATCCCAATTGTTCAATTCTATTTCCAATGATTTGTGCTGGATGACTGTCTCTACTACAAGATGTACAAGGCCTTCTAGTGTAGAAAGATTAGGATCTTTCTTTAAAAAGTTTTCTACATAGGCCTATTCCTTATATAGTACTTCTAGATGTGGAGTAATAGAGGATTGAATTTGCATTAATTTGACCTTAATATTGGCCTCTTTTGCTATCCATATAGCTAACTCTTTCTGTGTGTGAAGCGTAGTTGCAAAATGCTTCTCACTCTAAGTTGGATCTTTGGGTAGCTATGTGCTAGAAATCTTGAGATTTCATTCCAAGCTTAGTATCCTTTGGCTAATTTCTTGTGTGAAATATGATAAATCACACAATTTTGAGTATAATGAGAATACATTCCCAAGTAATATTTTCACTTTTTCAACTTTCTTAGCCAATTCTACTTGTGAAAGTGCTATTTCACTAGATATTTTCTCATTGAATTTCATTTGAAACTTCTTTTTAGACCATTCTAATAACCTAACATTAGTATCAAGGTTTCATTCTGTACCTAGTCCACTATGTTGGATAATTACTCCATGATGGGCCAAGTTTCATCAGGTACTTGCAAACTGAAAGCATCAAGAAATATATATTTGATTTCCACCAATGCTTGCTTCTATCTATACTCATTTCTTAGTATCTCTTGCTTCTTCCTTCTCTCTAGTGCTTCTTTTACTTCATTTATCTGAACTAGGTTTGTTGTTCTAGAATCATAACTAGGTATGACTATTTCTTCATCAAGTGTAGGGTCTCCATAGTGAAACACCCTTGCAACCTTGGTGGAGTTCGAGCTTGGTGCTGAAATTTGCAGTGGTACTACATCAGTGCTCAGCCTTTTGGTAGGAGTCCTTAAGGTAGAAAAGTTCACCAATGTTTGTATTGCCTCCTACTCTTTAGGGGTTTTCTCCTCTTCCTTCTCCTCTTCTCTACTACCTTGATCAATAATGATGATTTGAGGAGGTGCACCTTGGCTTTGTGTAGTAGGAACATCTTGTCCTATTTGTTCCTTTATTGGCTCCTTGGTAGTTGTTGTTACTGTGACTGTATGATCAACCCTAGCAGTTATACCCTATGGTTCTTACTCTTTAGGTTGATCTACTATAGCTATGGGAGATTGTGAAGGTGGTTCTTATGTGTTCACCTTCTCCCTAGTGATTTCTGCTATAGCCTTCTGCAACTCATCCACACTCACCAAAATTGGATTTGTACACAACTGTGATTGCAATGTAGTTTGGTGAAGGATCTTTTTGAGATCCTTTGTAGTTAATGGATTGATGTTCTGACCTGAGGTGTCAGGAACATCCTTGACTATTATTTTTTCTGCAGGTGTTGTATGTGGAAGACTTGGTGGTGGCAATTGGGTGTCTTGGACACTCTATTTTGGCTACTGCTCCTCAGTTGTTGCCTCTTCACCCTATGTCTTCTCCACTATTTCCTCTTCTTTTTCTTTCTCTACCTCTTTCTCTTTTTCATTTTCCTCTTCTTCTTCATCATTTCTTCCTTCAAATGGGTCTTCCTACCCTTCCTTAATTTTTTGGAGTCCATATATAACCTTCCACATAACAGTGGATTTTTGCACAACATCCTCAATTTAGTTTTGCAATATACTAAAGGCTCTGTATTTGGGTGTGAATTTGCTCCCATGTTTCTTGCTATCCTTTTTTATTTTTCCTTTAGTTAGGTTTGGCATTACATGAGCCAATGTAGACTCCCTTATTTCCTTTTCCATATTAAGGTAGTAATGCCATTTATTCTCAACTAATGAGCTTAGATCTTTAGGCATTGAATTGTCCAGTTCAAGTGGGGTGGTCTTGAACTTGGCCATCATAGTGTAGGTGGACTCTTTCACTGTGTTTTTTTCTTCCCTTTATAACTTCTTAAAATCAATGGTCTTTAGACCAATTAGTTCTACATTATCTCTAATGTTATTGCAAACACTTTCCAATTTAGATGTGGTAGAATGGCTTACCAATTTGAGTTGATCTTCATCAGACTCTATCCTTTCCTCATCTGATTCAGGAGGTGCAACATATTTCCTCCTTTTCTTTTCTTTTGTATGCCCTCCTTGCTCTTTTTCCTTTTTTTTCTCTTATTCTTTTTCCACTTGGGTAGTTGCCCTAGTATCTGCCCTTGTATTTGGCTTGGTTGGGCTTGGCTTTATTGCTTTCTTCTTCCCATTTGGCTATGCAACTGGTTGTTTTTGTGCTTTTCTCTTCTTTGGTTTAGCCTTGGGTGCATCTTGCTTGGCACCTTCCTCCTCTTTATCATCCTCACCCATGCCTTGGGTTAGTGCAAGTGTTTCCTATCCTTGTTCTTCTTTATCACCTTCTGCTTCTTCTTCTTCTTCTTCTTCTATTGTGCCCTCTCCAAATTTGGCTTTAAGTTTCTTCACAAGTTTGTCTTTCTTCTTTAGTGTGGAGGAAGTTTTTAACTCATTTTCCACCTTTTATTTGACCACATCATAGGTTCCAAAATGTGGTTTACTTTTGTCCACTTCTTTTGGTAGTAGTGCAATTATTGCTACTGATGCGTCATCTATATTTATTTCATAGCCTAGAGGTCTTAGCCATCTAACTCTTGGTATGAAAACTTGTATGTATGTATAATCAATATCTACAAGAAATAAAACATCATTTACATGTTTCTCTACTAATGACACTAGAATTCTTAGCCTTTACTTCATTGTCTTCTTCAAGTCTTCTAAATAGCTAGTCATAAGGGTCTCAAAATTAGCGCCCATCTACTCTATGTATTCATTGACTTGAGCTATGATTGTCCTATTATTTTTCCATGCCACTTTTCCAAAAGAAGGAAATTCATTCTACACATAGAAGAACATACAAATCAAAATAGCACCAAATTTGCATTCAGCTCCCTTGGTTCTCCTAATAGCTGCTAAATTTTCATTAATTTGTTGCAGTTGTAGTTCTGCAAGATCATAAGTATGATCCCTTTTCACCAGTTTGTAACCCACATCCATTGTAATGGAGGGCACACTATTAAGTCTATTATATTGGTAGAATTTGTGTGCAATAAATTTAACAACAAAGTCCACAAGAGGGTCTTGAATGGTGTCAATTCTCATTCCTCTCTTGTTCCACTTAGCACTAGTATTTTTCTCAATTTCCTCCTTAGAGTCACTCCTAAGGGTTTTTGGCCGATCTAGGGTTGGGTACCCTATCACTCTATGTACAATTCTCTTTGTGATTTTCACTGGGCCATCCTCCAACTATAAGCTTCCATCATGTATTCTACTAAGCACTAGCCTGATCCATTCAATCTTGAACACTGTAGGGAATTCTAGGGCACACATCAAACCCTTGTTTTCAACAATTTTGTACTCTCCTTTCAACACCCCATTTTCACACAATTTTTCATATGCCTCCCTCATCTCCATGTCACTTATGGCTCCAATTTTGCAATTATAGCATCATCTAACATCCTGAACCATAACTACCTTAGGGGGTATAATAGATAGGGCTCCAGTTGGGTCATTTTTATACACCACTTCAAGCATTGAGTAGAAATTATGTTGTTTTACTTCATTAGACACTAGCTAGACTTAAAATGGTTCCTTCTCCTGAGTTTTCCTAGAGCCAGAAGCCATTTTTGCTATCTAGGGTTTGTACACAAAGAAAATATGAAACTACATAATTTGGCACAAACATAAATACCTCAAGATCAATGAAATTGTGCTGAAATGCTGTTGAAATCTGCTTAAACACTAGATTCTCTATTGTGAAGTCACTTTGCGCTCTTTCTCATCTTTTCTCTTCATTCATGATGAAGAAAAATGATTGAAAATGTGATAATATACCCTATTTTCATTGCATTTAATGCTTAGTGCATTTATAGTTGTTCACTTAGCTTCTAAAGGATTTCTACATTACTTGGCTTCCATTGGTTTTTTATCACTCAACATCCATAGGAGTACTGTCCACTCAGCTTCAATTGAATTTTCCTCTTTACTCGTCTACCACTACCAACTCGGCTCCAACTAATCATTCAGACTCTACTGATTTGAAAATCAACTCAACATGCACTGAGATTTTACTCAGCATTTGAGGGCAACTCGACAACACTTGTAAAGTCTTTTAACTTTGCATCTTTAATCATGCTGATCATTTCCTTTTAGTACTAACTTGTTTAAGAACTAATTTTTGATAAAGCTTAGTAAATTAGTCCCTCATGCCTTCTCTTTGCTTAGTTTGATGAAGTGTGATCACTTGACCTTTTAGGTGAAGTGATCCCTTCATTTGATGTGCTACTCCCATCTTTCTTCTTCCATATAGTTTCCTCTATTGTAGTTTCCTTTGAAATGTGTTCTTATGCAATTTTTAGGAATGTGTCCATATTCTTGATAGTAATGATAGCTATTCTTGGTGTTGTAGTCCCAGTTGTATTGATATCCATGGTTATTTCCCCTTGTTGGCTGATTAGGTGTCCACATAGGCTTTGATTTGCACTCAAAAGCTCTATGTCCATACTTCTTGCAATTGTAGTAGTGACCTTCAAATCTTGGTGTTCTAATAGTCCTAATCCTACAGTTATGTGATTGATGTCCTTTCTTGTTGCACTTATGATAGTGACTCTCATTCTTGGGTTGGGCATTCTTGCTCCTGCATACATTAGAGGTAAGTCCTTTTTTAGCACATAAATGACAAGTAGGTATAGTGTTCTTACCTTTTTTACTCCTTTCTTCTCTAGTCTTGGATGACTCTCCTTGTTCAGTGCTGATGTGTCCTAGTCCTAAAGTATCATTACCCGCCCTTGGTGATTTCAGTAGCTGCTCAAAATACTTGATGGCCTCATTAGGTTTGTTGAAGCTCTCTACAATCTCCTTTTCTCTTTTTAGGTCATTTAGCAGTTGTTCATTTTGCATCTTCAGTGTAGAGATCTCAATGTCCTCGACATTTAGTTCATGGTGTGCAATTCATCATCTAGATTAGGGTGTCTAGCTGCATGTTTAAAATTATTGCAAGCTCAATTGACTTTTCTTCCAGTTTGTTGGCAAGATTTCTCTTGTCTTCTTCTAGCATAACCTTATCTTCAATGGCTCTTTTTTCTATTTAGTTACTTCACAAAGCATCATGGCTTGTGACTCTTTTTCTAGCTTCAGTGTTTTGATCTCTTATGCTTGGGCTCTATTCTTCTCTATTTGCATCAAACTCTTTGGAATCTCCATTTGAAAATAGTTTTGAGGTGTCAATCTCCTTTTATTGTGTATCATTCTCAACTATGGCAATGTCTCTTCTTCTCTTTAAGGATTTTCTCAGTTCCTCCCTAGCTTCTTCCAGAGTATGTAGAGCAAGTTGTATATCAATTGCTTGATTCTCTATGATCTTCCCAAGTTTGTAGAATTCTATTTCTAGATATTTTCTCCAAGCTGTAAGGCTTCTCCCTATGAGAACTTAGCTCTGATACCAATTGTTGAATTTACAGTTGGGAAGATGATTTACTTCTGAGAAGGGTGGGGGGGGGGGGGGGGGGTGAATAAGAAGTAACTAACTTTAACCTTTTCAAAACCTTTTAACTGAAAACATTAACATGCATCTAATCCATCTAATAAACATGAAAGTAAAGACATGCATGAAAATAGATAACACAAGATTTGGTAACCCAAAAACCCTCCAAAATGAGAAGGTAAAACTAGGGTGGGATGACACCCACAAAGTATCACTGCAACAATATGTAACTGTTTAAGGTTACAAAGTTTGACCACTTCCAATGGTCTACCCTATGAAAGGCCTATCCTGTTAAAGACTTTACACCCTATTAAAAGTGACCTGATTAAAGGATTTACAAACGCTCACTTGAAATGTTACCATGTTAAAGGACTTACAATCCTATTAAGGATCTACAATATGGCTATTAAACCAATCTAGCTACTAAGCCAACCTATCAACATAGGATTTCCATTCTCACAATACAATGGTTAGAAAGTATAGAAGAATGTCTTGAATTGATGACTTGCAATCCTCAATTGCTAATTCTAGATCTTCGTTCTACTCTGTCTGTTCTAATCCTTGCTTGATTTGATATGTCACTCTTCAAAACTCTAATACTCTGTTCTTGATCAACTAAATTTTGCAATGTTGCTATGCTCTTTCTAAGTCTTTACACCCATCTAAACTTCTCTATAATTCACCCATACACTTCTCATTCATAAATACACAATGAGGTTTCGTCCTCCTTTTAAAGACTATGAATCCTTAGGGTTAGGTATGAATCTACGATCCATATTCACTCTTCATTTCCTACTCAATTCATTCACTTTTCTTATTGGTTGCATGCCTTCTCCATTTTTCTCATTGGTTGCATGCATTCTCCATTTTTCTCATTGGTTGCATGTTGATTACATAGGTAATGTAATAGATTCAATCTTATCTTCAAGATCCTTTGAGATTCATCCTATGTCAACTCCAAAAATAGTTTACATCTAAGTTTGTGAAGATATAAACTCATTTACTGATTCTATGTTACTCGACACTTACTAGTTAGTGATGCTCGACACATATAGGAATTCTGTCTCACTCGGCTCCTATAGTAATTCTATTTCACTTGGCATCTATACTCTTCTCGACAACTATAGTGACTCGACATCACTAATCACTCGATGCTTGAACTTCACTCGACACCTGAAGTTCACTCGACACCTATAGTAATTCTCTGGCTCAACACACATTTTAGTTCAACTTCTGTATTATACTTGACATCATCTTGAGAATTTGGTTAAGTGCGTTGACACTCAAATTTCAAAACCAATCTAAGACCAACAATGACAACACTGACCTTTCTAACAATTGGTATTAGATTTTGGTCATAGGTTTAAATCCTATAGGCCACAACGAGTGACATTGGGAGGGGGATTTTTGGAAGGGAGCCAGTGTCTCTCATAGGGTTCAAGACATGGCTTAATTACCTCCTATAGTTCTATAACACTATTGGTTGTATTGGGCATTAACAGGATGATCTTTTGGTGCAATGACAAACCTGGCCTTTCTAACAAGAGAAACAAAACAACTATAAGTGCAAGTTCTACCAGTGGAGTAGCTTATGGAACAATTCAATCAACTACTACTACATCCACAAATGTTGCTACTTCAATATCAATGGGTCCAACACAGTTTGTCAGTGGAGAAGGAGACCAACCTCCTAAAAATAATATTCAAATTACTCTAACTTGTGGAGGAGGATCTCTACTAGACATGGGAAAGGTTGGTGATGATGAGAAGAACAAGAAGAAGGCACAAGAGAAGTTAGTGGCTAAGCCCTCCTCCCTTGTGTAAGTCATCAACTTGGATGTAGAAAATAATCCCCTGGATAGTCAAGAACAAGAGGCATCTCATCAAGGTGATACTCTATTCCTCTTAGTCACCAAGGTAACTACTTTTCCTACTACCACCTAGAGAAAGGAGACACACCTAGTTTCAAGGAATCTCTTCGATCCTACAACCCTATAGTTAGTAATCAATGTCCTTTCAAGTGAGTCATGGTTGGAAGAGACTATTGATTGGAAGAAGTGTAGATGTGAAGAAGTAGCCCCATCCAAGGACCTCATTGTGGAAGAAACTTCAACTTAGCCGGCATAAAAGAAGGAAAAGAAGTAGAATACTATAGTATCTTTGGCCACTAATTCTTCTACTAGTCATATGCTGGTAGAGATTGTAAAATCTTGGAAGGAGGGAAAGTTTCATGAGCTAACTAAAAGTGATTTCCAGATCAAAACTATTGACATAGGCATTCCAATGCATGATTCTATGGCCAACATCTGGAAATCAACAAATGAGAAGATCAAGGATAGATTGGAAGAACTAAGGGTAGATAAAGATGCACTCAAAGCCTCAAATAATGAATTGATGGAGTACATCAAGGTTGCACTTGGAAGCACCTCTACAAGAACATTTGACCCAAGTGCTGAGGAGAACAAAAAATATGCTACTAAAGCTACATTAGGAGAGACAATTCAGTCAAATTGGTCATTCTTGGATTGATCAAATGAAGGCCCAAGGTCCCCCTCTCATTGAGAACATTGGGAACATGCTAGTAGATATTGACAAATTTAGAGAAGTAGTGTCCACTCATCAAACCTCAATGCACAAAGCATCAAAGGGTTTGATAGAGAAGTTAGCCTTCTTGCAGGAGGTAATTGAGATGAAAACTAATGTTTCCATGAACCATAGAATTCTCAAAATGGGCCAAGAACCATTGCTTCATTGGAAACAATGAATAGAATTCATAATTGAGAGCTCAATAAGGTCAAGAAGTGAGGTAAAAGATGTACATGATTTAGTGCAGAAATTCATGGCTAAAATATTCAAACATCTAAAGGTGCTACATAAAGAATCATATATTACCAATAATGGTCAATTGGTAGAAATTAAATGAATGAAAGATAAATTTATGGTAGTTGTGGAAGAAGCTACTAATCCATCAAGCTTCTAGATGTCAAAGATCTTGGAGCTTTTAGCAAAAAAAATTGTTTTGAGGTGTGCATCAAAGAAGCTCCAATAAAAAATCTCCAAATTTAAAGAATTGATAGAAATGCATGTTTACTCAATGATCCAAGCTGATAACATTCTCATCCTAGGTGTCAATGAACTCAATAGTGTAACTGATGCAAGGAAAGCATATAGGGCTAAGGCTATGACCCCAAAGAAAAATTGATACTCTTGCACTCTCTTTTACAAGTGTCACCTCTTCTCTTTCTCAATTTCTAATATTTTAACCATATTTGGCATTCTTCTTGAAGACTAAAGTTTTCTAATTAATGACCCTCCTATTAGTCCTATTATTAGAATGATTCAAAGATACTCTATGGAGTAATCATTGATGTAACCTGTCATTCCCATGAAGGCCTATAAATGTAACTATTTTCAATCAAGATTACACCTTTACCAAGATGAAATATCTAGCTATATTGTTGAAACATGGAAACTCTCTCATGTGGTGGGCTGTCCTAAAATGAGAGATGAATCTCTGGGAGCTAGGTCAGTTCCTATATAGTGATCACCTAAAAAACTTAGTTGTATGTCAAAAAAGGGATGAGAAGTGAATGAGAATAATGAATACTAAACTTAAATGAGGTGATACACTAATGATTGGTATGTAATTTTAATTGAATCAACACAAATTACCCATAATACGAATGATTCACAATACCTAGACAAGCATGCAATTACAAAAGTATTTTTATGCAAGGACCCAAAATCTTTTGTTTTGAAAGGAAAACCTAAGATTTTCCAGTTTTCTACAAAAATAAATAAGGACACAAACAAATACCCGCAATTACAAATATCAATATTCTAACATGCAATAAGGAATAAAGCTTGAATGAAGGATGAACACAACATAAAAGCAAGGAACCCACAATATTGCAAACAAGAAGCAATGAGAAGGAACCGCTAAATTTGTATAATCAATGCTGAAAAAATCTATGCTACAAAGTGCTCCTATAATCAACTCAAAAATTTGCAATGTGCAAAAAATCTAAGTAGGAAAGAAGAGACCTCATAATGAGGTGAAAATACAATAAATAGGGCTCAAAACTCTAATTTGGATATGAGAAAAATGCATGCAAAATAAATCTCAAAACTACTCTAATATATGAAGGAACCCATCAAATCTACTCTCAAACACCTGTCTAACTAATAGCTCACTGAAATCTATCTCTTTCTTCTCAAAAAGCATGCAAAAAATCCTAGGTCAGATTTGATAATCAGGCCAAAAACCTCACATGTCAAAATATTTAAAAACACGTAAAATATGCATAAAAGAGGTTCCCCAAGTGATCTACAACTGAAACTAGTCTCAAATACCCCATAATTGGTTAAAAATAGCACTTAAGTGCTCCATAAATGCATGAAGAAAAATGAACTCCCCTTCTCTGAAAATAAACTCCTTGTGACAAGTAGTTTACTAGAACAATCTTCCAATATTGGAATTAGAACTATATGATGAACTGAAAGTCACTTTGAGTTTAACTAAACAACTCCTTAATTAAGTTCTTTTGCATTTCAAAATAATTAATATTTCTTAGTACTTTATAATTTTAACACTTAAGAATTTTAATTTACAATAGTGAATGCAAAGAAGAATTTAATTCATTAATCATAATGATATCTAATAATAATAATATTATTTAATAAATATTTAATCAATATCTTTATGTGATTAAATGAATTAATAAATCTCATATCATCATTTGGTTTACATATTAAATGATAAGAAATTAAATCATTTAACATATAAAAATAACAATAAAATATTTATTAAAAAAAAATACACCTCCTTTATATCCAGACCCAAAATTATATTAAACTTGATTGAGGAACCAAATAAAAAGAAAAACCAAGGTCATTCACTCATTCAAAAATCTAGAGTTTATGAGAAATAAAAGATCAAGAAAAAGGATTTTGAAACCCTAGCCACTATCATGGAAAATTATGCACTTTATCTTCTATTTTTATTGACCCTTTTCATTCATAATTGAGTTCATTTGTTGGGAAATATAATTTGTTGTTTGATGCCAAAACTGGGAAGGTTGTGGCTGGGTGTCTACTGATGAATACAATTGAGGTTAAAACTTAGATAGCCATGACTAAAGTTTTGGTGTTGTAGCCATTATTCCTACACTAGATGAATGAGAAGTGGCTCTATTTTCTGTAATAATAGTTCTATTGCCATGCCTATACTTGTGTTATTCACATCATTCTTGAAACTATAAATTATGAATAGTTTGACCATTCTTGAAAAAACTCTTGTTACTTCTCATGTTTTCTTCACTATTGCATTTTAGGCTTGATGGCTATGACTATGACCTCCTTTTTTTCCTCATTAATAAGGAACTATTACTAGTTTGAATCCTTTGACCTGCTACAAAATGTAGGTAAATACTTATTGGGATTCCATAGACATTAGCACCTCTCCATTCCTTATATTCATGAATATTTCTATTCTACTAGAGGATGTTATAAATCTTTAGAAATAACCTACAAATCCTTTCTTGCTGACTATAGGAGGATTCTGCCTACATAAAACCTAAACAAGCATGTTCTGCACATAACCCATAAGACATTTTTTAAGATTCTCTTTCAATTAACCAAAAAAGGCTACACAAAATGACTATTTTGGTTCAATAAAATATAAAAATCTCTCTATTGTAGATGCACATCATTCTTTATCTATATTTCAACATATAGCTTCCAATGTTGATTCATTTATTTTGCATTACATAGCTAGTTCTAATTGATCTTAAAAAGAACATGAATTATAACCAAAGTTATCAGGATCTGATGTACTCTTTAGTAGCCCATTATTATATTACCATGCACACATAATGCTTCATATTCAGCAATCTAGGGAATATATATGCAAATGAAATATTTCATCTTCATGACAACACAATATCATTCACCTTATTGCTATAGAAACGTAGCTACTTCCACAATTTTGAGCTTCAAATTATATAGAACTCTTTGTTATAACCTTCTCATTTCAACTATATGAGGGAGCTCAAAAAAAAATATTGGATTTAGACATTTGCATGAAAATAATGAGCAATCCCTTAACAAGGCTATTTTATATCTCTTTTAATATCATTGATATTTTTTACATCTTCATGTTTACAATGTAGCCTTACATGATGACTCCTCCTGTAGCATTATCCTAAGACAATCTCTTCATGTAGCAAATTGTAATGCATATATGAATATGATAAGGTCCTATAGAAATATAAACTTCATATAGCAATTTCAATTAAGATGAAAATTTCCAATACAAATTGTCATGTCCCTTTAACAACTAGTCTTCTACAGCTCCATTAATTCAGTTGGAAGGTCCCATACCTATAATGTATGTATGCCCCCTCTACAATGTCCTTAATCAATCTTTGCCTCTACATGACTTCAGTCAGAAAATTTCACACCTATGTGTGTGTGTGTGTGTGTGTGTGTGTGTGTGTGTGTCCCTTCAACAACCTACTTGGTCTTCATACCTAAATATGCACATGAAGTAAACAACATTAGCATAAAACCAATTTTCTTTTTGTTTTCTTCCTTTATGCATATGGTTGATATACACTGCTTTTACTCAACTAGAATAGATAACATTGATTGATACGTCTGTGTTTCCTGAGCTCAGTCAATTCATGTGATTGATATCATTCTTCTTTTCTATACAAGTTGCAACAAGGATGTAGGAACATGGGTACTTCATCAAATTCAACATGGCTACCTCCCTACCATGCAATGATGAAACCATTGATCTCTTTCAATATTTTCCATTCTTTGTTGAATGACCAGTGTTCATTGCTCATTTGAAGATTTTGTACTTTCTTGAGAATGTATTCAAAATAATCTAAAGTTGAAATAGAACTTGTTTATTTTCAAATAATTACTATGGCTTGTGTAGAAAAAATAATATGTACTTTCCTTTAATGAAATACAAATATCTTTTGTACATGTACTCTTTTCTAATTTTTTTGAAAACTTTAGACCTTTTGAATACTTTGAAATTAAAAATGTTCACAACCATCTAATAACTCAACTCAACATGCAAACGTGATTCCATAACCTATTATGATTAACCAACAATGATGTATGAATTCAATCTAAAGCTATTTTCACATAGGCAATCAAATTAAACAATTTTTAATTTTTTTTTTGCATATGTAGTGAAAATAGTTAATAGTAACCTTTTGAGGAATAAACAAGATGTGAAAAATTATTATGTGGGAAAACCCCTATAGCTAGGACTACTATGTGAGAATATGCATCTACATCTTAATCTTGTCATTCATTTAAGTCTTGTATTGTGCTTGCGATGAGATATGTTGTTAATTAAAATTGATAAATTTCAAATAAAATCGGTTTTGTTTCTTTCTTTTCAGTGGTTGTAAGGTTTACTCCCTTCAATACAATATCTCTTATTTCCCCTATTATGTACAACTTAGTTTATTTGCATTCCATTGGTGTATGCGAAATCTATGACTTGGTTAATAAAAGCAACTGAGTAGAATGCAATCCAGGTATTGTCAAATCTCAGTCACTTGGGCAATCTAGGTATTGTCAAGTTGATCATACTTTCTCTTCTTATGTAGTGTGCATCAGTAGATGGTTCAACATTGTAGTTTCTTTCATTCAGAGGATAAAATAGATTGCATGATAGATGTTTTAGATGTAGATTAATATTTTGTACTTTCTTGAGAATGTATTCAAAATAATCTAAAGTTGAAATAGAACTTGTTTATTTTCAAATAATTATTGCAGCTTGTGTAGAAAAAATAATATGTACTTTCCTTTAATGAAATACAAATATCTTTTGTACATGTATTCTTTTCTAATTTTTCTGCAAACTTTAGACCTTTTGAATACTTTGAAATAAAAAATGTTCACAACCATCTAATAACTCAACTCAACATGTAACCATGATTCCATAACCTATTACGATTAACCAACAATGATGTATGAATTCATTCTGAACCTATTTTCACATAGGCAGTAAAATTAAGCAAACTTTTTAGAAATTTTTACATATGTAGTGAAAATAGTTAATAGTAACCTTTTGAGGAATAAACAAAATGGGAAAATTATTATGTGGGAAAACCCTTGTAGTTGGGACTACTATGTGAGAATATGCATCTAAATCTTAATCTTGTCATTCATTTAAGTCTTGTATTGTGCATGTGATGAGATATGTTCTTAATTAAAACTGATAAATTTCAAATAAACTTGGTTTTTTTTCTTTCTTTTCAGTGGTTGTAAGCTTTACTCCCTTCAATAAAATATCTCTTATTTCCCCTATCCTATACAACTTAGTTTATTTGCATCCCATTGGTGTATGAGAAATATATGATTTGGTTAATGAAAGCAACTAAGTAGGATGCAATCCAAGTATTGTCAAATCTCAGTCACTTGGGCAATCCAAATATTGTTGGGTTGATCGTACTTTCTCTTCTTATGTAGTGTGCATCAGTATATAGTTCAACATTGTAGTTTCTTTCATTCAAAGGATAAAATAGATTGCATGATAGATGTTATATGAGCTTAAAAATGACTCATGCACATTTATGTCTATGGATATTGTGAGTCATCATTTAAATTGGCCTAGATTTCTTGAAGTGTGAAGTCAATTTGGATACACCTCTCCTGCTATCTGGTTAAGAGCATACCCCTCAAACTAATTAATCTACTAAAAAAAAATTCATTGCAAATCTTTGCACTATAAGGGAGTTGTACCTTTCAATTCAGTGGTCTCTAATAGATTGCTACATTGACTCATTTTGTCATTAACAATTTTGTTTTCCACCATATTGGGCATATTAGAAGTCAAGATATCAACCAAAATCCAAGGAAGAAAAATTGTTAACCAACAGGATAAACTAAATCTAAATAAGTTGCATTCTCATGTACCTCTTTCACATTTTCTTCCATAGGAGTCACCATATATTTACACTTTAACATGTAAAATATTTTCAAAATATCAATTACATATTTTCCTTGAATCAATATGATTTAAACTAGTTTTATCCATACATCAAGCCCAAGGAAATATTTCTCTAAACCAAGATCTTTCATTTCAAATTCAAAAGATAAATCCTTACATTTAACAATGAGATCATCATTACTAGTGATAAATAATCATCAACATACTATACTACAATAAAAAAATTGTCATCACATACCTTGAAGTATAAATTTGGATTAGCATGATTCTTTAGGAAGCCCAAATAATGATCAATCCTCTCATACCAAGCATGTGGGGCTTGTTTGAGGCCATACAAAGCCTATTTCAGTCTGCATACATGTCAAACTTTGTCATGAATTACAGATCCCTCAAGATGCTCAATATGCCATCCCTTTGGAATTATGCCATTAAAGAATATTGTTTTCACATTCATTTGATGAAGCTTCAAAATATTAACTACTATAACATCTATGATTATTTTGATTGATATATAACATGCTATAGGTGAAAAGGTCTCTTCAAATTCTATGCCTTCCTTTTGTGAAAAACCTCTAGCTAAAAGCATTTATTTTTATTTTTCTACACTCCCATCAATTGCATGTTTAATTTTGTACAACCACCTATAATAAGAAAAAAATTAGTTTTAGGCCTAGGAACATATCCCATACATGATTTTTTTAATGATGGATTGATACTCGTCTATCATGGTATCTTTCTACACTTGATGATTTGAAGCATTTTTAGTACTAGAAGTCTTAGATTCTATAATGTGACTCATGAAAACTACATAAATTGCAAACTTGTGAGACATATTACTCTCTCTATAAGTGTCATTAGGGGCTTCATACTTTTTATCCTCTTCCATAGCACAAATGGCCCACAAGGGTATTTTCTTATTAGTTGAACTATTACTAGGACTTGGATAAGTAATAGATCAACATGATCAATAGAGTCTTATAAATCTATATTCTCCCTCTAAATATGTAAAGGTGAATATCAAAAAGCCATATCCATTTCTTGAGGATGCTCAAAATATTCTCTATCATATTCCATGTTAGACTCTTTGGATTTATTACAAGCTACATCTTTATCAAAAGAAACACCCTGTTGACTTCAATTTTCTTTTGACCTTAATTGTAAATTCTATATACTTTTGGAGATGCACTATAACTAACAAACATGTCTTTCTTTCTTGAAGATTCTAACCTTGTTCTTTTCTATTATGGAACAAGAATGTAAACATGGTGTGCAAAATTTTTGAGATAACTAATATTTGATTTGATACCTATAAAATCTTCTTGTGAAGTCATTTCTTCTAGAATACAATGCAGAATCTCATTCTAAATGTATATTTTTGTCATGCAAGCCTACTCAAAAAGTTTTAATAATGAATTATAACTTTCATTACCTCAATAATGGTTTTGTTTTTTCTTTCAGCTACACTATTTTGTTGAGGATTATTAGGGACACATAAATCCCTCTTAATCCCAACTTCAACACAAATTTTATGAAAAATATTAGAAACATATTTTCCCCTATTATTAGAGCTTAGAATATTTATCTTCTTGCTAGATAAAATTTCAACAAGTTCCATGAACTCTATAGACTGAAACAACACTTCATCAGATTCTTTACACTTGAGAAAATAAATCCAACACTTACAAGAAAAGTCATCAATGAAGGTAAAATAATACAAAAAAGTGTTAGAAATTTTTTCAACACTCCCCTTGGGATTCATGACAAGGGCTTAACTACCTCCTATGTAATATACATTGATTGGTTGTATCAAGAATTGATAGATCAGTCTTTTGGTGCAATGACAACCCCATTATAACAAGTGGTATTAGAGCTTGGTCATAGGTTTGAACCCTTAGATGCTCAAGTAACATTGAGGGGAAGATTGTTAGAATTTTTTTTAGCACTCACCTTGAGATTTGTGACAAGGGCTTAACTGCCTCATGTGTACTATAAGTTGATTGGGTGTATTGGGCATTGATAGATTGATCTTTTTGTGCAACGAAAACCCCACTCTGTAAAAAACCACTAAGGGAATAAATTGAAATAGTACCACATAAATTTGAATGAATTAAATATAGGATTTGTTGCCCCACTTCTCATCCTAAATCCATGATGCAAAGTGAAAAATGTTATGTCTTGGTTAAGTCTAAGTGTGTCTGGGTCTAGTTTTAATTTTTCTTAGGTACAAAGTTTCTCCATTGGATTATCCATTCTTCCCTTCTTTCACATCACATGGCTGGGCAGGTTCCCTCTATGTCATGAGTCTGTGGGTAGTCTAGGACCTAATTTGATGGAGCTTCTTACAATTCATAAAGTGATCTTCAGTAATGAACTTGATTATGACTTATCATGTTTTTCATGAGAAAGAAGGGAGCTCGCGGAGAATGGAGTATCGCCTTCTCTTTGGCGGGATTTTTACCCTTGAAGGTGATTTCTCACAGAGACCAACACATTAGGCTTGCAGGCTGAAGCAAGGAGGAAGTTAGTTGCTCTATGAATAAGTCATATATTCATTATAGTCTTCCACCTTAGGAAGCACTCAAGATTCATCATAGTGCTCAGAATCACCTCTAACGAAAAAATCTAAAGCGACTTCTCCATGGCGGGCTTTCAACCCATGAAGTCAGTTTTTGGATAAAGACATTTGTGAAAGAGAAAAGTAAGTAAGTGGGTCCCTCTTCAACTTTCATAGCCCTTTTGTGATTTTTTGAAACTAAGAGGCATATTGACTTAAAGGGTAAAGTGAAAATAAAAGAAAGGGCAAAAAAATGGAAACTGCTTTCTCCTCGGCAAGTTTCCAACCCTTGAAGGTGATTTTCTGCATCTAGTAAGAAATCAACTCTGCAAGCGTGTCAGGCACACAAATTGATCATAAGATACTTAAAGATGGTAATGGAAATAAGTTAATTATAGTTGGGAAGGTATTTTGAGAAAAATCTAACTTGGTGGATATTTCCTTACAGAGTATTTTGTTTTCAATTCTTCGAAACTGGGTAAAAAAAATGGAAAGGTAAAGTTGAAATAAAGGAAAGTTATTGTTAGGCCAACAAAAATAGTGAAAAGACATGGAAATATCCATTAGGAACTCTCACATTTAATGATATAATGGATTCATCCTTTAATTCATTCATGTGGCGTAGATCCTAAAAATTAACAGATGGATTAGAATACCTATATAGAGGGAAATATAACGGTTTTACAAATCACCACTTTTCTTGAACTATTATACTGCCAAAATTGTGCAGCATTTTCAAAATTCCTGTGTTGTAAATTCATTTCTCTATGCCTAATTCAAATTTGTGAATTATCCTATATTCTAATAGAATGACAACTAGATTCACTGGGTTCGATGGACTAGGTGGGATCAAGTCCACATTGCAAAGTTTTACAAATACTTCACTCTGTTTCTACAACATGCAAGATTTCCAAAGGAGGTTGAGGTCAGAACCAATCCACCCCATAACTAAGAAACTTTGAGGGAGCAGATTAGTAGAGGCAACTGGTTTCTTGGTGGTCATGCAAGCTCCATAATTGATTTTTGAATGCATAAATCATTACAATCTAGACACCATGAAAATTTTGTTGCTTGATCATACCGTGCTAATCTCGATTGATAAGCAAACTATTGTGAATTACCTCAGAATCCTAGAACAAGAAGAATTCTCAGAATTGATAGTAGGAGGGACAATGTCTAAGTTCTCTCTAAAGAAAATGGTGTGGAGAAAAGAAATTATGGGGTCCTGGTTCCAAAAATTGTGGGGTGCTAAGAGTAAGGTTCCTAAGACTCTATTTGGCATTGATCTCAAGCCTGAGATCGTAGACATTCTGGTTCTCTTACATAGATTGAAAGGTGATGTAGAAGTACTCAATTTTGTTGAACAATATTTCTTCTTCCTGAAAATCATCTATTCAGATACACATTATGTTGATTGGGCTTATGAGGTAAGTGAAAATCTTTTTAGAGCTCTTGGTACTATGAAGTTCTACAACACCTTTTACATGTCTTCATTTCTGATTTACAAGTTAGCATCTCTTCAATTGTGGTTGGGTTTGCCGAGATTAGAAAATTTTATTGATGATGTAATATGCTATGAGTTCTACCCATGTTTGCAATTACAGAATAGTTATGCAGAATATGTCAGAGTTAATGACACATTTACAATGAGAATTTATAGGGAACTCCAAGGATGCCCAGAAAGGAGGTTCAAGCTAGAAGCGATGGCAGGCATTAGTCAATTTGGAAATTATTTTATCTAGTTCTCAACCTTTTCCTATTTGTGTCTTGTAGCTTTTGATGGATTCCCTTTGAAGCTACCTAGATACTCGAGTTGATAGAGATCGTGAGGTAGGTGGTCCAAGTGAATGTGCTAAGTGAGAGCCTGAAGAAGAAAGGGTATGAATTCCCTATGAAGGTTGGGGCTTATAGTTTCTAGTCTTGATTTGAGGCAAAAAATATGCTCAAGGCCTTTGAGATGAAATACAAATTGGAAGCATATGAGGTTATAAGACCTATGTTCGATCCTAATAGATACATAAGGGATGTGTTACAAATTGGGAGTGTGATCAAACATGTTACCACTATAGAAGATTATTGGGTAGATTGTAAGGATGAGTTGGAGAGTCAAGATTGTACTTTCGCCAAGCTCATGGTGGAACAAGTAAAGACATATGGTATTGATCTCAATGGTGAAGGATTGGAGGATGATAGGAAAAATATGTACAGTAACACATATTTAACTAAGATAAGGAATGCTCCTATCAATTCAGAGCCTTATGTGGATATAGAAGAAGACTTTAATGTCATGATGGCCTAAATCATTAAGAGAACTGGTAAATGGGTTGAATGGACAACCAAGCGGAGTCAGAGCAAGGGTGTAGTCACTCAAGCCTCTCCAATAGTTGCAACACCTACTTCATCTTAGAGTGCTACACCAAGAGTGACCATAGCCTCCAACCAGGGGCCAAGTCAACCTTCAAGTGGAGGTGATCAACCTCCAGAAAAGAATGTCTAAGACCTATCATGATGGATACCTCCTTGTCATTAGAGCCCAGACTAGTGTTGAAGAAAAGAAGACAGAAGAACCAAAGGATAGTGCTTCCACTCCAATCCCATCCCCTCATGCCACTCCAATTTCATCTCCTCACACTACTCCAATTCCTTCTCCTCATACCACTTCAGTCCCATCTCCTCATCATAGCCCTATTCCATCAGTAAGTGCTTCACTTCTGAGCCCAAGTGGTTCCCCTATATAGATAGTAAACTTAGGGGATGAAAAGAGTATTAGTAGTGAGTCTACTGAGTTAGATGAGACAGTGAAGAAAAACTCAAAAGTAGAGAAGGGCTAGACTTCTTCTAGGTTCATCTCTTGAGATTCTAAGAATCCTTTCTCTCTAATTTTTGTGACAATAACTCTAGTTAAGAAAAAGATGTTCAGTATAGAATCACTTGGAATGACCTCCAAAGTGATAGGTACAGACTCTTGGTTGGAAGATACTTTAGAAAGGAAGAGAAAAAGAAAGGATGAAAGTGCTTCCACAAAATATATTGTATCTCTCATGGTTCATTCTGGGTCTACATTGACAAAAGTTAAGAAGAAAAAGACTTTGTTAATACTTGGGCAAGATCCAAAAATAGGGCACTTGACAATGGAAATAGCCAAGCCAAATAAAGGAGGGAGAATTGAGGACATGACAACTGATGATTTCACTTTACATTTAGTTGACCTTGGAGAGGCCAAACATGATACAAAGGTTGGCTTGTGGAGATCAAGTAATCAAGTAACAAAAGGATAGATAGAAAGCCTTAAGTTGTCAAAGATCAGGATGAAAGCCGAGATAGAGGAGTTGAAAAAATTCATCAGGCAACTAGTCACCCCGTTGGCAACTATCTCTGGTGTATCAGTGACCCAAAATCCTACTGCTACTGAAGTGCAAGCCCTCATTTCTCAACTTCAAGAAGATAAACACTTTGACTAGATTGGAAAGGAATGGATTGAGAAGCTCAAATCAAAAGGAGTTTCCATCATAGAACAAATTGGTAATGTTATCCTTAGACTGGAAACATGAAAGGATAACCTCTTATCAAATAGAAATACTCTGGCTAGAGAAAGGGAAAAGTACGATGATTGCATCTCCCTTCTAAAGATGATCATCCAGATGAAAGAAAAGGAAGTAGTTGAAGTGAAGATCTTGGAGAGAAGGGAAATGAACCTCTATTTGAGTGGCTTCAAAGCATACAGTTCAAGCTAGAAATGATCTAGCTAGCTAAGAAGGGACTCAAAGAAATAGAGGATAAAGCAAAGAAGACTCAAGATAGAGGATTCAAACTCATGAGAGGGTTACACACTGATTCACAAACTAGTGACCAAGGAAAGGCTCTCATTAGAATAGATGTAATGAAGGTTAGCTTTTCTACATTTTTGGCTAATCTATCCAGAGTGACTTCTAGTAGTCAAAACAAAGTTGCAGAACTCCAGACACTTAGCAGATGTATACACGTGGCTGTGGAGTAGTTGCCAAATTAGTTGAATGCTATAAAAGAGCTGGCTAGAGAACATTCAAAATGGCTCTTAAGATTCACCAACATACACATGCCCAACCATGAAGAGCTAATTCCAATTATAGTTGCTACTAAGGCATATAGAGAAAAAACAAAAAAGGGGATGAAGTCTAAGTGATTTACATTATGCACTCATTTCATTTTCTTTTGTAATTTTTGTAATACAAAAAATTGGCATCTTGCCATTTGTCATTTTTAGAAGATGAACAAATTAAGCTTCTATTGTAACGGTCATCTTGAAACTCTATATGTATGAAATTGAAAGATCAATGAAAGGTTGGAAAATTTTTGGTGTGAAGTACTTTTTGTTGCAAAGACAATTGAATGGTATTTTATGTCAGTTATTTTCTGTTCCAGTTTGGATTAGTTTTAGTCTTATGTTTTTCTCTTTTGTTTGAGTCAAAATGAGGAAAGAATAGAGTTTCACTTCCCCTGTTTTGAAACAATGGATGAATGTGATAGGCATTTTTATTGTTCATTCAAAGAGGAATCCCTCTAGAATTTTTGGTTTATTAATTACAGTTCAGTTTCAAATTAGCTTAGTTCAGTATTAGCTATTATTTGGATAAGCTTTATGAATTCATAAGAGGTGTGAATGCATAAAATTGTTTTGGTATTTAGAAATGTCTATTTGCCTAAGTTAGATTCTATTTAGGTCTATCTTGGTTATACCTCTTCTATTCTTAGGTCAAGAACATACCCCTAAATTATTTTAGAAAGAAAACATAATTCACTAAAGATCTTGCATAGGGACCTGTACCTATCAATTCAGAGAAAAGCTTGTTTATCTGTAAGTGGCTTTTTAGCTATTTGTAACCAGATATTGTTCCAAATTTGGGTATTAAAGGGTCATAATCAAAAGAATAAATATGTTTACCACCAAATTTCATTTTATCTACTTTCACTACAATGAAAAGTGCTTTAATGTTCTTACTTAAAGCACATCCCTTGGAGACACCTTCATGGTTTTAGTTTAGCTTCAAAATTCAAACTACAACCTTCTTCATAGAAGAAAAAGTTATAGAACATAGATTTCCAAATATTTTGTACCATAGTTTACTTGAACTTTAAAATTTATGAGTTAATTCTTGAGTAGGATAGGCTGAATTTTTGTACAGACTTTTATGATAAATATCACTTTCATGAGCTGATTGAATATTTGTTTTCTTCTTCCATGTAATAAATTATCCATCCATAAAAATAACATGATAACTCTTGTATTCTAAACTTGAAATATAAATTAGATTCCTCTTAATTCCATGAACAAAAAGAGCATCATTTAAGTTAAAAGGAATTATGGAATCCAATTAGAAGGAAGTGGAATTGACACCCTTAATGGAGTAACTTACATCAATGCCAATAATAACTCGAAGATGAGAATCCTTTTCTTTTAATTTAAAGAGGTCTTTTTGTAACCAATAATATGATGAGATGCTCCACTATCAATCAACCATGTATCACTATTCATATGAACATTTTTAGAGAGTGCAAAAATAAACAAGATCCCTTCAAAATTTTCACTTGAATATCTTTCTAGAGATTAGTTATCAATATTTGTAACAACTTATTGAGGATTTGGTCTTGAGGTAAAATTCTAGATAAGTGTCAAATTTTTTCACATTTGAAGAAAAAGATCCTAAAAGATCCTTCTTATTTTCTTGGAATAAGGAGCTGACTCAAAGTTCTTATCTCTGAATCTTTTGAAATCTTCTTTCTTCCCTTTCACCTTTGAACTATGGGTAGAAATTATATGATCATTTTCATGATGATTTCATGTCCATTACCTCTAGATTTTAGTTTGCATTATTCTTCAATTCAATCAAATATTAACCTACCAAATGTAAGAATACCATCTCTCCCATTAACACCTTGAATGAAGCATTCCCAAGAGTAGAAAATTGTATTTAGGGAAAGCATACCCAAATCCTTATCTATAAAATTTTCTCCAATTCTAGTAAGTTAATCCATTAACTCTATAATTTTTATGAAGTAAGAGACACATGAATATCCTCTAGAAATTTTGATGTGCAAAGTTTGATATCTTAGGGCTAGATCTCATCTGGTGCTATTGGGATAGAGCTCAGTTGGTGTTGTTGAGTTTATATAGGTCCTTAAGAGTTTGAAACATTGCTCTAGATGAATATAACTTTGAAATTATGGAAATCACATAATCCTTAAATTAATCAATTAGAATATTCTTAGCCATGATATTTTTATATTTCCATTAAAATTTCTCAACATCTTGAAAGGGATAATCTAGATCATAATTCACATAGTAAAGAAGGTGTTTACATTTAAATGAAATCAAAATTATAAACTTACATGAAGAGAAGTTTGAAGAGCTATCTATTTTATTTTCCAACTTTTAAACTCTTCACCATATCAATATCTACAAACAACTAACTAAAAGTAGAGAAAATAGAAAAAGTATAATAGTACTTTGGGTCAAGATGTTAAAATAAGGAACCATAAATACATGAATGCATCAAATGAAATTAAAAAACTCAAATAATAGGTAACACAAAGAAATTATCCTCAAAAATCCTACTCTTCAAGGGAAATGACCCAACCCATAAAATTAATGATGTCTTTTTTCATATTCAATGCCAATTACATTCTCTTTGATGTTACAACCTAGCAATTAATAGTTCTAGACCCAATTTTATCACTAAACTTCAATGTTACTCACTAATGAATTAATGATCAAATACAAATAACAACATGGAGTATTATGAGAAAATTCATAGTAAAAAAGTTATATATCTAATACAAATTAAACATAATGAATAAGAATTCACTTCAATGTTGTTCATATACATAATATTTCATGAATCAATTACATAGAATTTACAAGAATTATAATGATATACATAAAATAATGCATCTCTAGATAAAAATAGCTATAATAGGAAAACTAAATTATGAATAAGAATCCTCTATCCAAGAATAAACCATTTCCTAAATTCCCACCCAATAAAAAAAACATATCAATGAAGGGTAATTGGTAGATGAAAGGTCTTCTACCATTACACACATCTACTTCCAAAATGAAATTTTCTAAATAACACACTTATAAAGAGTGTCACGAGATGGCACTTAATGAATATACAACAATGTGCAGATGATTTTTTCTTCTCAAAAAAAATGAAAAGAACAAATAAGTGGTTGTTAAATAGATTGATATAATTATGAATATGTGTTTCAATCATTGTTTTTTCACTGATGTCAAACTTGCTACTTGCTGGTAAGACAATTGCTTAGATGATTTGAGTACTATCATTTGTTTGATTAATGAAGAGGATTTGATAAAATGAGGTAATAATAGCACATAGAGGAAAGGTTGATCTATGGTATTGAAAAGGAGTACAAAGATCAGTTAAGACAATGATATTATAATGTGTTAATAATCTACTTGAGGTTGCAAAGGATGGTTACACAATTTAAGTTTAGAAGAACAAGTTAAATGAATTGTGTCTGTCAAGCATAACATTTTGCATAGTAGGTGCCAAGAAAGTTTAGTGTAAGTTGAGCAAAAAATTAGTTGGAGAAAAAGAAAAGTTAATTTTAGTGTAAGCCAAGTAAAGTTTAGTTGATGCTGAACACCAATAAACTTTAGTTCATGCTGAGTATTTTGACAGTGGATGTTGATAAACATAGTATGTGCTGAGCATCAAAATCTAGGTAATGTTGAGTGTCAATATTATGAGAAAGATCATGAATTCAATCAATCTAAGATGTCAAGTTTGATTTCTTGGATTGTGTGAACCATGTGTAAGATAAGCTTGATGAGTTGGTGGCACAGAATTAAAGATGAACCATTTTGAGGAAAATTCAAAGAGGATGGAAGGAGAAGTTTCTAGAAGGGAATGAAATGAAATAAGGGGTAGATTCATACCTAATATAACTTGACCCTAAAATGGATGATGGAGGATGAATCACAAAACATCTTAATTCTCTATTTATAGAGATGGATGGTTAGAAGAAAAGGTTGTCATATGCAAGAACCTAAGGAAGACAAAGAGTCTAGGGTATTGCTTCATTTAGTGACCTAAGAGAAGAGACTACATTAACAAGCAAATCAAGAAGACTTAAGGGTATGTATACTTGAAGGGTGAAAAATCTATAAGAGATTAAGTGTGTGAAATCCAAGCATAATGGAGGACTGAAAAAAAGATATATAATCTACAAATGGAGTTGTAAGTTGTTATTAGATCAAGCCTTATTGTTACTTTCTAATCACTATAGTAGTCTAGGATAAATATTTTGGATTAAGGTTGACCTAACAATCATTTGTAAATCCTTTAATTGGGTGAGATTCCAAGTGAATGATGTAAAGTCCTATAACAAGGCTCACTCCTAATAGGGTGATGGAAATCCTTTAACTGAGTCACATTTAATAGTGTGCATTGTAACCTTTAATAGGGTCAAACTTTCATAGGGAATCACTTCATAAGAGTGCGAATGAGTAGCATGTTACTAGTGGTTTTTCCTAAATTGGGTTTCCACATTAAATCATTGTGTCAAACATGTTATTGAATTTGTTATGTTTCATGTTTACATTTCTACAAAGTTGATTTGATAGTAACCTACAAAGTTTAAGTGATTGCATAATCTAATGGATGCATGCATGATAAAAATGTTTTATGGATACGGGTTCACTAAGCTGTGAAAAGTTTTAACTATACATCTAGACCTTGGATAATTGATTCAGCCCCCCCCACAATTATTGTAAAGAATTCCAACAATTGGTATCAGAGTCATCTGCTTAAGATGACTAGTTTGAAGGTACTAGAAGCACAATGATCAAGATGTCAAAAAGAGAGGCACCTAAGCTTAATAGAGATAAATTTCCTACATGGAAAATTTTGATGAAGCTACACCTAGGAGGTCTTGGAGATCATGCACAAACTACCATTTTTGTTGAGCATGTCAATCCTACTATAGTCCTAACTATTGAAGATTTGAAAAAGAAGAAATAATACAACCAAGAGATGTTGGAGATTGCCTCTGCCCTAAGTTATGCCAAGTTTGGTGATATCAAGGATTGTGATAGTGCAAAGAAAATGTGGGTGGCTCTACAAACCATCATCTATGGAGGTGACAAAAATGTTCTAAGAGCCAAAGTTGAAAGTCTTAGAGGTAAGTTCGATGATATGGGAATGCAAGAAAGTGAGAGTATTGCTAAATATTGTTCTAGGATTAAAGATGTTGTTAATGAAATAAGAGGAGATACTATTATAGACACCTAAAATTGTCCTAAAATACTATATTAATTAATTTAATATCTCCTTTGACATTATGATTAATTATTAATTAATTAATTGTATTTTGTCATATTCTTCTACTTATTTAATTAATTTTACTTAATTAAATAAGTTCACTTCCCTAATGTATTTTGAATTTAATTGAAATACTCCCCTCTAATGTGTTAAATTCATTTAATGCATAGTGACATCATATGTTCCCTTTTGAATAAATTCAATTTATTTAAATCCTCCATATGCTTAAGTTTCTTAAACCTAATTAAGATTAATCTAAATGAATCTTAACCCTAATCCATCCTCCATCAAATTTAATAAATGATTTTTGAAGATCATTTATTCCCCCTTTATCCATCAAGCCCTCAAAATGCATTTAAAATTCATTTACCCTCCATGTCTCCCACTCATCTCATTCTTTAATCCCCCACTCCTCCATGTCTCCCACTCACCGCATTCTTTATTCCTCCACTATGACATGTCTTATACTTACCTCATTCTTTATTCCCCCACTCCTCCATGTCTCCCACTCACCTCATTCTTTATTCCTCCACTATGACATGTCTTCCACTCACCTCATTCTTTATTCCTCCACCATGACATGTCTTCCACTCTCCTCATTTCTTTATTCCCCCACTATGACATGTCCCCCATTACCTTCAATTTTAAATTGATCCCACTATCTCCCTTTCTTTATCATTTCCCTTGCCACCCTTGCATGGCCTATGTGTCTCCTATGTGACTTCTATGTGGATGCCACATAGGTTCCACCTCCTCAAGGTCTCCCTCAAATCTATAAATAGAGCCCTTATCTCAAGAAAAACAAAGTCCCTCATTTGCATTGTTATCATGCAAGTATAGTTCTAGAGCCTTTTAGAGATTTTATGCATTGTTGTTAATCTTTGGTAGTTTCTAGTTTATTTGCATTTGCATTGGTAATTTAGCTTACATTCTTGCATTTTATTTTTCATCTCACATCCTCTTGGAATCCTCTTGAGATTGGCTTACTCATAGCCATTTCTTGAAAGCATTCCTTCACTCATATAGCATAAGATTCATATTTATTTCATACCATTATCATTGGGATTCAATCATAGTTGTGTTTGGGAGAGCACATCCACATCCCCAAATCTTGAGCACCCCAACAAGGCCTCTTATGGGCACCCTTTGTTGAGCTGCTCCGAGGTTGCATGGGGATTCTATTTGTTGGTTGCATTGCTTTATGAATCTCAAGTATCTTAGTTGTATTTTGTTGTTTGAATCTTGATATGCATGTAAAACTAACATTTTCCTTGTTTAAGTGTGTCCCCAATAGGTAGATTTTCATGTATACATTTTGGCATGCCCAGTTGGATGAACCCAAAACCACAAGATAAAATCTCTTTCATTGCATTTTTTTTGTGTAAGTTATTTCAAAATAATTCAAAAAAAAAAAGTAATTTTTTTTAGAGCTATTTTTTTGCCTTGTTATTTCTTAAAAAGAAAAAAAAAGAAAAATTCAAAAATTTTTGGCTATTTTTTCCCAGTGTTGGCCCCCAAAATTTGTCATTTTCTTCACAATGCCGGTCTCACTCATCATGCCACCATTGCACCACTCCCACACCACCACTGGCTGCCACCCCTATTCCTCCTTTGACTGTCGGTTGAGCTCCTCTAGTGGCCCTTCCCCCTACTCTTCCAACTCCCATAGCCCATGGCTTCTCCCTACCCTACGTCTCTCTCCACCCTCAGCCATCATGGCCGCTTCCTCCCCTGTGCCCTACTCTTTTGCGGATGCTGCAACAACTTTTGACCTTGCCACCCTAGCGCGGCCTCTCTGTCACACCACCCTTGTAGATCCGTGCCCACCTTCTCTACCTCTGTCCAGCTTGCATCCCACATCTCCCTTTCTCTCGTGTAACTCTTTTGCCCTCAGCCTACTATCACTTAGCCCTTCCCTCCCTCTTGCAACCTTTTCCTACCTCTGGCATCCTTCTCCCACTTCCTCCTCTGCTCTCTTTTCCCACCCACCTATAACTCTCCCATGCCTCTCTTCACTACCACTGAGCCTTCCCTTTTCCCTTCACCTGCCACTCATTCCAAACCCTACTGCTTCCACCCACTGCTACTTTTGTCTGCCACTACTTCCACCCACCATGCCTTGTGCACTTCCACCTGCAATCACCTTCCTCTACCACCCACTAAACCCTCTTGCAACCTCCAAAACTGCCACCATCAAGCCACCCATACGAACACCACCAAACCGCCCTACTGCCCATCTCCACAAGCCTAATTTTCCTGTCACCTATTTTTCAAAAAAAATTCGGTAGCTTTTTTAAAAATTTATTTATTTTAAAAGCATAGTTTAATTTTTTATTTTTTTTAAATGATTTTTTTGCATAGTTTAATTTTCATTTTTGTAGTTTTTTTTTGGGGTAACTAATCAAGTTGATCTTTTCTATAACATTGAAGGTGGGAGACTTCTTGAACACCTAACCATGTTTTCTTGTGGGTTTTTTTAATGTATCATGGGATTTGGAAAATGAACTTGCATGTCTAAACATTTATATTTGAATGCATGTCACACTTAATTGGAAAAGTCAAACACACTCTTGAATGACTAAAGTTAAAACAATCAAACACAATCTTGAATGCCATAAGGAAATTGAGCTTTTTCATGGAATTAATGTTTACACACAATCTTGAATGCCATAAGGAAATTTAACTTTTTCATGGGATGAATGTTTATAAACAATCTTGAATTCCACAAGGAAATTGAGCTTTTTCATGGAATGAATATTTACACACAATCTTGAATGTCATAAGGAAATTGAGAATTTTCATGGAATGAATGTTTACACACAATCTTGAATGCCATAAGGAAATTGGATGTTTTCATGGAATGAATTATTACACACAATCTTGAATTACCTAAAGAAAATTGGCTTTTTCATTATTGATTTTCTTATGTTGAAGACGATTGATTTACTTTTTGTTGACGAATCCTTGATTTTCATTATGTTGATGACATTGTCAAGTTGGAAAGAACAATGCATGCTTAAACACGAGTGTCTTCAAGAGTAGATTACAAAAAATAAAGCTCCATTGGGAAAGAACAAGTGTCTTTTAACCCTGAGGCCACTTACGTATTCTCTCCTCTCGTGCCTTCAGGTGATCTTGAGTACACAAGAAATAAGTGGTCTTGCTTATATTTTTTTAGGAGGCCTACTTGGGGATTTTATCACCTCTTGGGATGACCTCAACTCCAATGTTCTGGTGGAGTATAAGAATTAGGAGGTGAATCGAAAGACACCTCTCTTGGAAGAAAATTTTTGTCACTCTTGGCTAAGCCCAAAAGAACTTTATACCTTTGGGAAGTGAAGGCGAGGATTTGGGTTATCATCTCCCTCTGATTGTGTGGCACTATTTTCTTTCATCTATAGATTTGGGCCTCATGTACCTTGTGTATATCGAGGACTCCCTTTAGATAATCTTTGTACATCCTAGTGGCAACCTTACTAGGATTGTTGATGTGTTCAACATGCTTGATTGTTTAAATATCCAAAACCAATACCAAACATCAAAAAAGTTCAAAAACAAGTGAAATTGTGAGATAAACCTTCAATGAATGAAATAGTTTTAAGTGGGTCCTCTTGACCTACTAGTATTTTTTAGGAGTTCTTATATTTGGTCCACCACTTGGAAGTCATTGGGTCTTTTAGTCACAAGCTTATTTGTAATTTTTTTTGAAACTGGGTTTGTTTTGTTCCTGCCATGATTGACAAAGTCAAACCTAAGAAGGTGAAATTGTCCAAACCATTTTCCTACAAGGAAAGGAAAAACCTAGCATAGGGTGATAAGTAGTTCCAATATGCTATCAAAGACATCATGAAAGAAGAAGTTAAATAGGACTGATATGATAGAATTGAATACAATGCTAAACTTTACAATTGGTCTGCTTTCCCTAGAGTGAACCCAAGATTTTTGTTCCCTGTGAGAGAAGATTGAGTCAAATGCATAGAGGCCATAACACCTTCATTTTCCACATCAACCCCTTTTCCAAATTTCTAGTCTTCCATTTGCAAAATTTCCTCTAAAGAGCTTGATCATTTGAAACTTAATCTTTTGGGCATAAGGACATCTTATTTACAAAACTTCCAAGATTACAACACTAGACCTTTATCCATAAGCAGACATTTATCGTAGTTACACTCACTCATTTGGGATCACAAGTCCATCTCCAAATAGTAGGTAATCAATTCGGTGTCCTATCTTTCCTAAAGATCACTTGGCCATCTTTGGTAGGAGAAATATACTTTTATCCTATATTACACTAGGTTTGCTAAATCAACAAGGTCTTTTGTTTACATTTAGGTTGTTGGCCCTTTTATCACATAAGGTTTAGTTGCTCTCCCACACATTCTTCTCTTTCTTTCAAAATCTTCCACCCATTGGTTTGGTCATTATTGTATGGTACATACACGATCCGACAAATTCACATTTAATCCCATGTCTTGTTTGTTGGAATCATTAAGGCAACAAGAAATGGAGAATCCTTTTCCTCCATGATCAGCCTCATTGGGCATCACATTTTCCCCTAGTACGAACTTTGGCATGCCTAGCTCAATACCCACAACAAAACTAGAGGATCATTTTTGCAACACAACTCTAGGAAGTAATTCATATGATGACAAAGCAGTATACCAAGATGAAGATCCTATTAACAACAACAATGTCCTTAAAGATGTTTGAACATTTCTTGCAGATCCATACAACTTGGAAATGATGGAAAAGTCTATTAGGGAAAACAAGACTAAGATATTTCTAGACTTGGTTAAAGATGGTGTTAATGTCCGTACGAGTTTTGACGAGAGCACTTTGTTTAGACATATTACCAAGGGTGGTTCTCCCGTATTACCAACTTCAAACATAGCTCAAATATCTGGTAAAGAGAAGGAACCTATGGAGAGAACTAGTTTGATGCTTACATCAAGTGTTTCAACACAACCAACATTCCAATTGAGTGTGAAACACATCGAAAAAATCATTAGTGCTATGCCCAACACTACTAATGCTAGTATTTCACTTTCAACCTTGACAGGTCCAACTGTAAGATGCTTAAACATTGGCCAAGTACCTACACAACAGATGGAAATTCCAACACAACTGATATATTTCTCTTATTTTCAAATACCAACAAGTATGGTGAAAACATTTGTGCCAATTCCGATGACTACATCTCAATACATTGGCCAAAGTGGAGCACTTCCACCAGCTCACAATACATTTGGGACTCCATACAACTTGGGAGGTGGGTTTATCAATTCCCTACAATCACAAAAGCAACCAAACCAAGATCTAGCCCAACAGTTCCATGAACTTCAAAATTTGGTCCATACCATGAGCAACAAACGGGTGAAGGATTTCTATTTTGAAGTAATTTGCCCCTTTCCATTTGACAGATCCATTAACATGATACCATTTCCACAAAAATTTGAGATTCCTAAATTCGACAAATACATGGGAGAAACATGTCTTGTCACACATCTCAAGGAATTTACCATTTTGTGTCAAGAATTAGCCTACAATGTGGATTATCTTAAGAGGCTCTTCGTATGAAGTCTTGGAGGCCCCGCACTAGAGTTTCTAATGAACTTACCCAAGGTTTCCATTACTTCCTTCAATGATTTAATGGGGAAGTTCATAGCACAATACTCTTACAACATTGAACACCATGCCTCATTAAGTGATTTTTGCAATACAAAACAATGAAATGGTGAAACATTTTCCAAATTTCTGCAACGGTGGAGGCATCTCGCTAATTGCATGTCATACAAAATTGATGATTCCCACCTTGTGGATATATTTATCAAAAACTTGATACTAGAGATGTCTTTCCACATGAAGATGGCTAGTCCTGAAGACTTTGCCACCTTAGTCAAGAAAGGCAAGAACATTGAAAATGGACTCCTAGACAATGGTTCCTTTAAACATTATAGCTCTTCACCCTCGAATAATGACATAGACAACAACAACAAACCCAAATTTTGGTGCAAAAACAAAAGTGTTACCCATAATGGTGTCACTGATGTTAAAAGTGTACAAAACCTCCAAGGTGGGAACAACAACAACAACTATTGTAACTAAAACAACAACAATCCAAACCATGACAATCAAAATCAAGACAATCAACAATCTCGTAATCAAACATAATTTTTTCCTTGCAACAACAAAAATACCAACAATAATTACAACTATGACTATGATCAAAATAGGAAGTTCACTAACTTTTGTGAACCTTTGGATTTCATATTCCAAAAACTAGTGGATCACAATTTGATGGTGTTTCCCAACACATGGCCTTTTGATGTAAATCAACCCAAATCAAAATAGTATAGGGAAAATGAATATTTCAAATACCATCACATCAAAGGATATGACACAAATGAGTGTATAAAACTCAAGGTCTTTATTCAAAATCTTGTTGACGATGGAGAAATTGAGGTAGAAGGGGGACCACCCTCTAAAAATGCTAAACTGAAGATATTTCAAAAGCCATTTCCTGACCACAACAATGACAATAACAACTATGGAAACAACAATATGAACAATGTAAATTGAGCTTCCAAATCAAATGCATTACACAATGACTATTCTACTAACCACATATCAAGATTTGACTCCTTGTGTGGTAAAATAGAAATAGATGATATATGTGGTTTTGACTCCATGTGTGGTCACATTGAAGAGGTAGAAACTCGTGTGAATACCGTTGTTCTACAAGAAGCTAATTGTGATGCAATCACTCAACAAGGAAGAATCATTTTGATAAGTAGGAGATAATTTCCATAGCAAGTCAAATTGTGATATTGCTATCAAGATTTAACTGTGTGATTTTTGAGTCAAACTCATTGACCCATATTTCATGAGTAGTGATTCAACATGAATCCATCTCTCATGAGAATAAATGAAACACTTAGCACTCATTGGATCTAGGTGATGTTCATAGGGGTGAAGCACTAAGACTTCCTAGGAGGTCACCCATCCTAGTACTACTCCATCCTGAGTGTGCTTAACTATGGAGATAAGAATCACTTTGCAAGCTACCACTCCCAACCCCACTAATCCACCAGTTCCACATGTGACTATTGTGCCATCCACTTCACCAAGACCCACTTCTCGCTATGATGTATTATCCTAGTTAGGGAAGACTCCTACACAAATATCCATTCTAGAGCTCCTCACCACCTCACCCATCCATAAAGAGATTTTGGAGACTGCTCTTTTAGTGTCTTTTGTTCCTTAAAACATTAATACATCCCAATTCAGCTCCATCATTGGAAATCTTGCCACACAAGAACATGTCATCTTCACAGACAAAGATTTCCAAGGTCCTAACCAACACCACAATCTGTCACTCCACATTGAAGTTCTTATACAATAACATAAGATAAAAAGAGTCCTTATAGATAATGGATCAGATTTGAACCTTTGTACATTGAAGATGATCCATTTCTTGGGGCTTCCAAAAGACCTCTTAGATATCAATAAAAGGATAACAATCAAAGCATATGATGAAAGAGAGAGAATCAAAAGGAGTTATCATGCTACCACTAAAGGTTGGGCCGGCTATCATAAACATTGATTACCACATCCTAGATTTGGATTTTCCATATAATATCTTTCTTGGTTAACCTTGGATACACACACTCAAGGTGGTCCCATCTACACATCATCAATGCTTGAAATTTCCCTACCAAGGAAGAGAGGTCACAATTCCAGGCAATCCTTTGCCTTTTTCTTTTTGTAATTGATTGGAAGGTGCAACAACAAATTTTTGTCCAATGAATGAGTTTGCTAAGGTTATACCTAAATCTCTTACCATAATAGAATCACCTTCCACAATAATTCCAGAGTTATACAATAATGATTTCAGTTCCCATAAAGGAAAAGAGAAGGTCAAAGATATTAAGGTCAATATTACAAGGAAGAAGGTTAATTTTGTTGACTTAGGAATGGGAGAGTATAAATTTGAAAATGCCTTGTGTGTTGGACAACTACCACTCTCCCCCTGCTCCTTTGGAAAACCTTCACAAACACCACCTTATATGAATAAGGATACTATGCATGTTAACAAGACAACATTTGAACATTAGGGTTCACTTAGTGATGAACACATGGAATCTAATATCCTAGATTGGCTATATTTTGATGGAAAAGATGAACTTGTGGAATTCCCTAAAGATAAACATGTTAAGGCTCCTCCCATCATTAAAAATATGGGATATCATGATACTGACCTTGGGCCTAAATAAGATGGACTTAGACAACCCCTTGAGGATAATATCTATCCTAAAGGATGTGGTTTGGGCTCCATTAAACCCAAGGTGTCCTTTGCTGACAACTATTGTATGGTTGAGCCTAATTCTAAGACTGAAGAGGAGGAATTATTCAAAGTACCCTTCCAATACATTGAGGATGACCTAGATAACCATTTTTGTGTCATTACCATAGCCAACCTTTCATCCACCGACCTACCTCTCACCAACCCTAACATGATAGACTGGGACCTTCAAGACACACCACTAGCTCTTGATATCTGTAACTCTGACAAAGTAGTGATGGCACTTTCTGGCCTTAAGAATCTCCAAGATTATGAACATGAGATCCAATACCATGAGGAAGCTTACTTTGGTAGCCAAGTCAACTCTCTTAGTCACAAAAGTGAAAAAAAAAAGAAAATGAAAAAAAAGAAGAAGAAACATCCTCTAGTGAAAACTCTTTTGGAGCACTTTTGGATGGAGAAAAGGATAAAATAATGGATGCATCTTCTGGTGAAAACCTTCTAGAGGTGCTAAAAGAGGGAGATGTTGACTTGCCATTCAAATCTTTACCACTAGAAAAGTCATCTATACTGAATGAGGACACAATTCCAATTAATTTGGGCATGATAGATAATCCACAAATCACCTACATTGTTGTCACCTTAAGTCTTGAAGAACAAAAAGAAATGATTGAGTTCCTACAAAAAGGAAAAATAAATTTTGAATGGACATACAAAGACATGCTTGGTTTAGACACAGATTTGGTTGTGCATCACTTAGCAATAGATCCAAAGATTAAACCTATGAAACAAAAGTTGTACAAGATGCATCCTAAGGTAGCACTTTTAGTCAAAGCAGAACTATAGAAAATTCTAGAGGCAAATTTTATCCACCCTATTGATTATCCTAAGTGGGTTTCCAATATTGTTCCTATAGGAAAATAATTTGGGGGCATCTACATCTGTTCAAATTTTTGAGATTTAAATGTCGCATGTCCTAAGGATGATTTTCCACTTCCTAACATAGACATCATATTGGATTTGACTGCTGGACATGAAATGTTGTCTTTAATGGATGGTTTCTTTGGTTACAATCAAATCAAAATTGTAGAAGAAGATCAACATAAAATGACATTTACTACCCCATAGGGGACCTTTTGTTATGAAGTCATGCCTTTTGGCTTGAAGAATGCCGGTGCCACCTATCAACATGCAATCACTACAATCTTCCATGATCTTCTACATGTCATAATGGAGGACCATGTTGATGACATTCTAGAAAAATATAAGACACCTGATTCCCACATTGATGTACTCACCACCATTTTTGAAAGGTTGGAGAAATATAAAGTGTGCCTTAATCCAAAGAAGTGTCTTTTTGGGGTCAAATTAGGCAAGTTGGTAGGCAACATAGTGTCAAGAAGAGGCATTGAGGTAGATCCCTCCAAAGTGAAAGCCATCATGGAAATGCCTCCACCTACCACATTGAAACAACTTTGCAGTTTGAAGGAAAGTTATAGTCCATCAGACAGTTTTTGTCCTAGTTAGCAGATAAGGTCTATCCACTTCAACATTTGCTTTGAAAAGACACTAACTTTCAATGGGATTTCCTATTTCAGAAAGCATTTAAACAAGTTAAGGTATACTTGGCTAATCCACCAGTTCTAGTCCCTTTGATTGTAGGATAACCATTAATTCTATACATTTCAGCCACTTTAGTTGCCTTAGGTTCCCTTTTGGCACAACTAGATGACAATGGTAATGAGCAAGCCATATACTATCTCAGTCAAACATTAGTTGGCTATGAGTTGAACTACATTGCTATTGAGAAAGCTTGTTTGGTAGTAGTCTTTTGGACGTAGAAAATACACCATTATATGCTTAATCACACTACACATCTCATTGCCAAGATAGATCCACTCAAATATTTGCTATCAAAAGCCTCCCTCACTGGTCAAGAAACAAAATGGGTCTTGATTTTAAGTGAATTCAAAATTGTCTATAAGGATCACAAGACTATTAAGGGACAAGTAATTGCAGACCAACTTGCTAAAGCTCCTCTTCAAGGAGACCATCCTATTATAGCAAATTTTCTAGATGACACAATTATGACTATTACCCCTAGTACATAATGGAAGCTATTTTTTTGATGGTTCCTTCACACAAAAGGGATCGGGGGTAGGAATTTTGTTTGTTACACCACAAGGAGACCTCATTCCTAAGTCTTATAAAATTTAATTCCCTTGCACAAACAATATAGCTGAGTATGAAGGATTAGTGATAGGGCTCTATTAGGCAATTAGATGGAATATCAAAAGCTTTCTTATCTTTGAAGACTCTTAGTTGGTCATTAAACAAGTCACAGATGAATACCAAATGAAGGATTAAAAGTTGTTTCCATATCACCAAATAGTTGAAGATCTTAAACAACACTTTACTGAGATAGTTTTTTAGTAGATACCAAGGACTAATAACAAAGTAGCAGATTCCATGGTCACCATTGCCTCCATGATCACCATGCCTAAGTACAGTCCTAAGTGTGAGTTTCTTCTTGAGAATATTTTTCTTCCTGCTTATGAGCAACCCAATTCAGAGCTGGTGTGTGAGATTGTTAGTCCTGAGTCTCCTTGGCACGCTGAAATTTTTTTCTATCTTCATCACAAAATGATCCCCATTGCCCTCTTCCTAAATCAAAGCAAAACCTTCATCCATCGCATTGCCTGATATACTATCGTAGCTGATACACTTTTCTAGAAACATTTCGATAGAACCCTCCTCTAATATCTCAGTTTAGACAAAGCTAGAATGACATTAGAAGAGGTCCACCAAGGAATTTATGGTGCTCATTCTAGTGGCCTTACATTAGCAAAAAAGATCCTTAGAATGGGTTACTATTGGCCTGCTATGGAAGTGGATGCCTATCATTTTGTGAAAAGATGTGTCCCTTGTCAACAAAATGGAAATTTGATACATGCTCCCACCTAAGACCTTTAGCCCACCATCACACCTTGGCCCTTTTTCCACTGGGGATTCGATCTTGTTGGTCAAATATCCAAATTCCACAAATGGCCACAAGTATATTACTGCTACCACTAAGTACTTCACAAAGTGGGTTGAGGCTATCCCATTAAACTACACCACCAGAAAATAGGTTTTGAAGTTCATCTTGAACTACATCACTTGTCATTTTGGTATACCTCAAGACATCATGAGTGATAATTGAACTCCTTTCAAAAATTAGGAAGTTGCCACATTAAATAGGAAATTCGTAATCACCCAACATTTTTCCACCAAGTACTACACCCAAGGCAATGGCCAAGCTGAAGCTACAAATAAAACCATTTTCAAAATCCTAAAGAAAATCGTTGATGTAGTTGGCCATGACTGGCACCTCCAAATTGCTCCCACCCTTTGGGCCTACCACATCTCCATCCATACCTCCATAGGAGCCACTCCATTCTCCCTTGTTTATGGTTCTGAAGTTGTCTTACCCATCAAAATTGAGCTCCCTTCCCTCAAAACCTCCCTCAAGAATTTGATGTCCGAAGAAGAATACCGAGTTGCCCGCTTGCAAGAGCTACAACTCCTTGATGAGAGATACATCAATTCCCTGAACCACTCTCACATGTATCAAAATCACCTTTAGCTTTAGTTTCACAAAAAAGTTAGGCCTCATGAATTTGAGGTGGGTGACTTAGTTTTGTAGCATAACATGAAGAACCTCCAGAATTGTGAGAAGAAAGGAAAATTTGAACCTAATTGGCTTGGTTCATTTATCATTACAACCAAATATGGTTCTGGGGCATATCAGATTGCCACTTTAGAGGGAGATATTCTCCCTAAACTTGTAAATATCCAACACCTCAAGTGGTTCTATACTTGACTCTTGTAGTTCTTGTACAGTGTTGTCATAGCTCCACAAAATACAAAAAAATTAGAAAATAAAAAAACTCCAAAAAAATTCATAAAATGTTCTTGAAGAAAAGACTAAAAAGAAGAAAGTTCCTGAAAAAAGTATTTTGGTCCATTATTTATAAGGCTCATCTCATTTCACTCTTTCCACTGTTTCATCCCACCTTTGTGCAAAAGTGCTATCTGACTTGCATTTTTCATGCATCTAATAAAAGACCTCTTGTTTGCAAGGCATTCATTCACTTCCATCTTTTAAAAGACCTCTAGTCCATGAGGCATTTTTTTTCCATCAAGAGTTTGTCCTAATCCCATTACACTGAGCTTTTTCCCACAATAGTGACTGTAATAGAACCTAAACAAAATCACCATTTCAGACTTAAAGATTTGAGAATATGTTCATTTCATAGCCTTTGCCAACTAATAGACACATAAAACTTTCCCATAATGAATCATCCCTACACATGGCACTACAATCGTCACTTTTGGGACTTAACATTTTTGGCAAGAACTGTGGACTGAGTGACTACTTGGTCATAAGGTCTTTTTGTGGATTTTATTTTTGTGTATTAGTGATAGCCTCTCCAAGTGTGCCTCGATCTTTAATATCTTGGTATCATTTGAATGACTTATCCTAATTACATGTGTCATTTTGCAGTATGATCTATTGTCACAATTATTTTGCACATCTATGTTGGTTTCAAGTTATGATTATGAATTTCTCATTGGGGACAATGGGTTAGCACACTGACCACCAAATTCCTTCAAAAGAATTTGGGTGTTCCTAGACCTCTCCAATGCGTACATGTAATTTGTTCCATCATCACTTTGAAACCTACATCTATTGTGTGGAGAGTCTAGTCCATGCAAAGGAACCTTTTCATCTATGCTACTATAGCATCTGGTACATCACTCATTTTTCAATATCAAACTAGGGTATGCTCTCTTCTATGAACACAACTAAATCCTATGCATTCATGTAGTTAGGTTTTATGTAGTATAGGGCTTCATTATGTGTTTTTTGAAACAAAGGTCCTATTTTAGCCTTTCTTCTTTGCCTTTTTCTTCCGATGTCTATTTTTGAGAAAATGTGGCAAAATATTTTCCTTTTTCACTCCATTTCCTCAAGGGGGCACCCTCCTCTCTTTTCGTTGCTATGGCATGACTCTTTTGAATCCTTTCCTCACTGGGGCAATTTGTATTTTCTTCTTCTTTGATGCAATGTTGTCCTAACACTACATCAAAGAGGGGCAAAATGTAGACACCTAAAATTGTCCTAAAATACTATACTAATTAATTTAATATCTCCTTTGACATTATGATTAATTATTAATTAATTAATTTTATTTTTTCATATTCTTCTACTTATTTAATTAATTTTACTTAATTAAATAAGTTCACTTCCCTAATGTATTTTGAATTTAATTCAAATACTCCCCTCTAATGTGTTAAATTCATTTAATGCATAGTGACATCATATGTTCCCTTTTAAATAAATTCAATTTATTTAAATCCTCCACATGCTTAAGTTTCTTAAACCTAATTAAGATTAATCTAAATTAATATTAACCCTAATCCATCCTCCATCAAATTTAATAAATGATTTCTAAAAATCATTTATTCCCCCTTTATCCATCTAGCCCTCAAAATGAATTTTTAATTCATTTATTCTCCATGTCTGCCACTCATTTCATTCTTTAATCCCCCACTCCTCCATGTCTCCCAATCACCTCATTCTTTATTCCTCCACTATGACATGTCTTCGACTCACCTCATTTTTTATTCTCCCACTCCTTCATGTCTCCCACTCACCTCATTCTTTATTCCTCCACTATGACATGTCTTCCACTCACCTCATTCTTTATTCCTCCACTATGGCATTTCTTCTACTCTCCTCATTTCTTTATTCCCCCACTATGACATGTCCCTCATTACCATCAATTTTAAGTTGATCCTGCTATCTCCCTTTCTCTATCATTTCCCTTGCCACCCTTGCATGGCCTATGTGTCCTATGTGGATGCCACATAGGTGCCACCTCCTCAAGGTCTCCCTAAAATCTATAAATAGAGCCCTTATCTCAAGAAAAATAGAGTCCCTCATTTTCATTGTTATCATGCTAGTATAGTTCTAGAGATTTTATGCATTGTTGTTAATCTTTGGTAGTTTCTAGTTTATTTGCATTTGCATTGGTAATTTAGCTTACATTCTTGCATTCCATTTTTTGTAATGTCCCCTTTTGGGACCTTTACGAATTTCCTTCAATTTATATTCATTTCATTATATCTTCATTTGATTTTCTTCTTAATTCCCATAAGCATTCATGATAATTCATATCTGATGTCCTTTTACGATTGATATGTACACACACACACACACACACACACACACATATATGTACATATATAGATGTAGATATATATACATATATATGTATATATGTACATATATGTACATATATATATGTATATATATATATATGTACATATATATATGTACATATATATATATATACACACATATATATGTACATATATATATATATATATATACATATATATATGTACATATATATATATATATGTACATATATATATATGTACATATATATATGTACATATATATATATATATATATATATATGTATATATATATATATATCCAACACTTCATAAGGTTGTGTCTTTTGATTAATATTAATATATTTAATAAGGTAGTTATTATATTATTATAATAGTTATATATAATTATATATTAATAATATATATTAATATTAATAATATATGATTATATATTACAATAATAATATATGACTATATATTATATATTATCATATTATATATGATTATTATAATATTATAAATTATATCTTAATATAATTATAATATTATCGATTATTAATATTATATACTCTTTATGTATAATTAATTTATATACTAAAATGGGGATATTACAGCCATCCCCTCTCGAATTTACTTGTCCTCAAGCAAAATCATTCACATACAAACTCTGTCATAAACACAAAATGTACTTGCATTCAAAAGGCCAAAAAGATTTATGAAATATACATTGAATGAAAACACGAAGCATACACGATGTAGATAGATCATGAAAACATAAAGTAGACATGATGTCGACAGATGAAGACACGGAGAAAACACGATGCAAACACATAAGACACACATCATGCATTTCCTTAATAGTGAACCTGCAACCAAGAAAAAACATTAGTACACATTATATATAAATCAATCTCTTGATAGGGTGTTTATAGTCTTAATCCATTTATTAACTCATCATTTTCTAAATATGGGAGGAGGAACATTAATAGGGTGCCCTGTTACCCAACTAGTGGGCCTCACCATTCTCCCTCATTATCGTTACCTCTCTTTGATCATTATTTCCAAGAAGGTGCCTTTGTATGACGTACCTTGAGATATCCCATCACCGAGGCCTTACTCGGTACTTGTAGGCTTTATCCAGTACCCCAAGTGATGTCACCTAGCCCATTCCATCGTAGGCCTTATCTCAACTTGGAGAATCATGATCTTAAGGTGATTCTATCAACTATTTTTCAATAAGAAGTCTTTTTAAGCATAATCTTTGAAATATCAGATAGTTAATCTTATCATTCAATTATGGGAGGAGAAACCATAATGGGGTGCCCTATTATGCAAATTAGTGGGCCTCACCGTTCTCCCTCATTATAATTATCTCTCTCTGATCATTATTCCCAAGAAGGTGCCTTTGTATGATGTACCCTGAGATATCCCATCACCGAGGCCTTACTCGGTACCCATAGGCTTTATCTAGTACCTCAAGTGATGTCACCCAGTCCATTCCAATGTAGGCCTTATCTCAACTTGGAAGATAATGACCAACATTATAATTCATTAAAGCAATTACAAGTCAATCAAGATTTAAACTTAATTGATTAATAATAATGTTTGTAGCAAATCATTTCAATTATCAAATGATATGATTATTTAAAACTATAGGTTATGTATATGTTTATAATTTCATACAAATAATACATTATAAACAATCATAACATAATCCCTCATTTTAATAGCTTAATATTTAAAATAGAAAAAATCAACCATACCTTATTTATACTTTTCATATGCTATGATGAACCTCTTTTAAATTTACCTCATTTAACTCTTGCTTAGTAAGCGATGGGTCCCATCATACCAACATCAGGATCATTATATGATGGCAAAGCCAAGCTGATATGGAGGGCTTAGTTCAAAGAATTTCCTTCTAACAATATCTCCTTTAATATTTTTGTGTGCTTTCCTTATGGGTTGGTGGGTGCTCAATACTTTATCCTTCATATACTTCTTAGTATTGCCTTGCCTTGATGTATTGTCTAACAGTCCATATTAATTGCTGTGTGGATACCACATGGGTGGTAATTAGGTTTATTAAATATGTATTGCCTGGATCTCTTTATAATCCATCGCATATAGCTTTCCCAATGTAAAGACATCTTCTCAGTGACTTCTATAGAAAAACTGCTTGCTATCAAACTTTATAGTTTTGGGTTTCTTTATTGGGTTTATTCGGTTTGGTTTTAATATGTAAACTATTTCTCTCTATCATTGAGGAGTTATTTTCTTCTCTTCTATTTTGTTGGCTATTGGTTGTGTAGCTCAATTGAAACCCTTATTATATCTATATACGAGATGGTTTCTCCCAATCTAAAGCCATTTCATTATGGAGGTTGAAGCATGCATCATTATAGTGAGTTATAGTGAGCAAAGCATCTTCACCGTAAAGATTTGGAAGATTAGAAAGCAAAATTTTATACGTTGTTGTCCAAGAGAAGAATCACGTTTTTGTATTTTAGCCTCAGATTTGGAACTATTTTTTAGCAGAAAATGACATTTTCCATATCTAAATTTTCCCTCAAACCATTTCTCATTATTAGATAGCATGTTTTCATCTTTTTTATGAATTATTGTAAGGTCGAAAGCCCACAAAATGCCCAGCATCTCCAAAAATGACCTAGATTTTAATAATTGTGAATGTAGTTTCTGCATTTCAATAAAGAGTGTATACATTTCGATTATGTTCTCATATCAATTGTAATGAATCCTCTTCACTTTATTAGTGCAATCGTATTGGGCCCTTAACTCCGCTAGTGTGGTGTCTTTTTTTTGTTTTTTGTTTTTTAAAACTTTTCTCTTCCATGTCCGACCATTCCTACATTGTGTATTTTTCTCCTCTTTCATACATTATTGCTTGTTTTTTATCCTCTTCATTTGATTCAAATTATTTATCCCATTTATTATTTTTTCAAAATTAACGCATTCTCATTAATACACCTTGGCTTCAAAAACTTAAATTCACTCATGCACTATAAAGAACTCGAGAGGCATACCATGAGACAATATTCACCTATTGTTTATACTTATTCATATTTCAAAAACATCACATCCATAGGCTTCAAAATCCTTGTTCCTTCGTCGATGCTTCACTGTCGCAACTGCATTGAGCAATAACAGAAGTTCTTGATGGATCTTTTTCTCTTCCAGTATGTATAGCTTTTATAGATTTCCTCATTGAAGTATGCTATTTTGCCCATCCTTATTTGCACCAATGGAGTTAGGCAATAAAACCTAAACTTACCAAATCCTAGAAGCCCTAAAACCCCCAAAGCCCTATAAATGAGAGGAAAATCATGAATCATTTGCTGCGAATATAGCTGTTTGGGTTCTGAAAAGTGGTTACAAAGGAGAAGATTAGTCTCATCTTCACCCATATTCTAGAGTAGTTCTAATTTGAATGTAAATGCTTCATTTTGTTTTACTCTCTTTCATAGTCCTGACTATGAATTCTTCCTATATTCAATTGGTTTGAAGATCATCTTTTCTCATTGCATCACCACATACACTTAAATATCAATTTTTTGCAAATTTATGGATAAACAAGATGGCAAGATCGAATGCTCTGATACCACTTGTAATGTCCCCTTTTGGGACCTTTATGAATTTCCTTAAATTTATATTCATTTCATTATATCTTCATTTGATTTTCTTCTTAATTCCCATAAGCCTTCATGATAATTCATATCTGATGTCCTTTTACGATTGATATTCTCATATATATATATATATATATATATATATATATATATATATATATATATATATATATCCAACACTTCATAGGGTTGTGTCTTTTCATTAATATTAATATATTTAATAAGGTATTTATTATATTATTATAATAGTTATGTATAATTATATATTAATATTAATAATATATGATTATATATTAGAATAATAATATATGACTATATATTATATATTATTATATTATATATGATTATTATAATATTATAAATTATATCTTAATATAATTATAATATTATCGATTATTAATATTATATACTCTTTATGTATAATTAATTTATATACTAAAATGGGGATATTACATTTTTCATCTCACATCCTCTTGGAATCCTCTTGAGATTGGCTTACTCATAGCCATTTCTTGAAAGCATTCCTTCACTTATATAGCATAAGATTCATATTTATTTCATATCATTATCATTCGGATTCAATGATAGTTGTGTTTGGGAGAGCACATCCATATCCTTGAGCACACCAACAAGGTCTCTTATTGGCACCCTTTGTTGAGTTGCTCTGAGGTTGCATGGGGATTCTATTTGTTGGTTGCATTGCTTTATGAAACTCAAGTATCTTAGTTGTATTTTGTTGTTTGAATCTTGATATGCATGTACAATTAATGTTTTCCTTATTTAAGCATGTTCCCAACAGGTAGATTTTCATGTATACAACTAGTACAATGGATAATGATACTATACTAAGAAAAGTTTTGAGAACACTACTACCCATCTGTGCTATTAAAGTTTTTGTAATACAAGAATTGAGATGGATGCTAGGGAATGATCTAACTCTTGAAATTTTTGTAGGTAGGGTCCATTTTTTTGAGCTATCTAATTTTGATAAGTACAAACTTGAAAATGGTGAATCTTCTCTCAAAGCCAAGCTATAATTGAAAGAACCTAATGAGAAGAAAAGGAAAAAGGAAAAATATGTGTCCAGTGACAATGATACAAATGAGGAAGATGTATATCAACTTGAAAAACTATTAGTAAGAAGATTTCACAAAGGTAAAGGAAAGTTCACAAGTAGATTACCTATCATGTGTTTCAATTGCAATGAGGTTGGTCATATTGCTGCTAGATGTCCAAAGAAGAAGAATTATAGAGGTGAAGACAAGTACAAAAGTAGAAGAGATGAAGACAATGAAGATTACAAAGATAAAGGCAAGAAGTCTTGCTACATTTTTGAAAAGGAATTAAAAGATCGATCTTACGATCATGATGATGAAGTGGTGTATGTTTCAATGAAGGATGAATCTAATGAGGATGAGGCCACTACATTAGTGTCTTGTTTGAACAAGAATGATAGATGGATCATTGACAGTGGGTGTTCACATCACATGACTGGAGATAAAAGTAAGTTCATTACCTTGAATTATTATGATGGGAATAGTGTAAGGTTTGGTAAGAATGCACCATGTCTGATAAAAGGAAAAGGTTCTATCAAGATCATAGAAAATATTTTATGTGACAATGATTATTATGTTGAAGGACTTAACTATAATTTTTTGAGTGTGTCACAACTAAATAATTTTGGTTGCAAGGTTGAGTTTGAGAACAAGATTGCTAAGATATATGAGACTGATGGAAAACTATTTGGAAAAGGTGATCAAACTAGAGGTAATATATTTTATCTTGATATAGAGGATGCTACTTGTTTAATTGTAGAATTTGATGATGTGTGACTATGGCACAAGATTCTATGTTATGTTAATTTTGATAACTTGGTTAGTATTAGTAACATGAGAAGATTCAAAGGTTTTCCTAAGTTGAAGAAGCCTGACAATATAATTTGCAAACAATGTTAGTTAGGAAAAATGACAAAGTCATGTTTTAAGAGTAAGACTTATACCTCTAAAGGAATATTAGAGATTTTTCATACTGATTTGTGTGGAGCAATTGAAGTGCAAAGCTACAAAGGAGATAAGTACATTATGCTAATTGTTGATGATTATTCTAGAATGATGACAATTATGCTTCTGAAACATAAATTTGATGCTTTCCAAATGTTCAAATGGTACTTAGAAAGATTTGAGAAGGAAATAGGTAATTTTGAAATGTCTAAGATCTAACAGAGGAGGAGAATTTAACATCAAATGAGTTTGAGATGTTTTGTAATGACAGAGGAATAAAAAAATGGACATCTTCTCCTAGACCCCCTCCATAAAATGGAATTGTTGAAAGGAGGAATAGGTCTTTAATAGACTATCCTAGGACACTCATAATGGAAAATAGAGAGAAGCTATAAGTATAATTTTCTATACCTTGAACCATGTGCAAGTCAAGAATCATTCAACACCTTTTGAACTATGGTATGGATACTCACCCAATGTAAAATATTTTAAGGTATTTGGAAGCAAGTGTTATATTCTAAAAGATTTTAGGAATGGTAAACTAGATGCAAAAGTGAAGAAGGTATATTCCTTGGTTATTCCACAAGAAGTAAAGCTTATAAGTGTTTATATAACAACACTAACAAAGTTGTGGAAAGTGCAAATGTGAAATTTGATGAATATAAAATAGTATATGAGGCTGAACCTATGAAGGAACCAGAAGAATATAAATCATTTGTATAATTTTATGAAGGTATGCTTGCTAAAGAAGATGTTGTAAATCAAGTTATAAAACAACATCAAGTTTTAGTGACTGTCGAGTCACATACTATGAATGTTGAGTTGCATTTAGGAATTGAGCTACATTTAGGTGCTGAGTTAAAGAATGAAGTTGAGACACATTCTGATTCTAAGATTAGTGTACATGAAAGAGATGCTAAACTACTTGATATAGATGTACATAGTGATTCAGAAGCTGAGAGACCAAATGAAGAAAAAAGAGTAGAACTAGGATTGTCTAAGTATGTCAAGAGACATCATGCTATTGCACAAATCATTGGAGATAAAGATGTTGGACCAATTAAAAGGAACAAGTTGAGAAATGATACATGTTTTTTGAACATGCAAGAACCTAAAATAGTGAAAGATACCTGAGAAGATGTGGATTGGAGTAAAGCCATGAAAGAAGAGATTGAAAAAATTGAGAAAAATAAGACATGGACTCTAGTTCCTAGACCAAAAGATAAAAATGTGATTGGTACCAAGTGGGTATACAAAAATAGGTTAGATGAAAATGGAAAAGTCATAAGGAACAAGGTAAGATTATTTTGTAAAGGATATGCACAAGAAGAAGGGAGAGACTATGGAGAAACATTCACTCATGTTGCAATGTTGGAAGAAGTAAGAACTTTGCTTGCTTACTTTGCGTACAAAGGTTTCAAAGTTTATCAAATGGATGTTAAGTCTATATTTTTGAATGGTATATTGGAGGAATAGGTTTATATAGAACAACCATAAGAATTTATTGATGCTAACAACAAAAACATGGTATGTATACTACACACAACTTTATATGGTTTGAAGAAAGCACCAAGAGCATGGTATGAAAGGCTTCATAATCATCTTGTGAAGATTGGATTTGAGAGGGCTAATGATAACAATAATCTATACTTGAAGACAGAGAAAAGAAAAGGCCTTTTGTTATCTAAAATTTTTGTTGATGATACCATATTTGGAGGTCAAGATACTTTATGTAAGGCTTTTACAAATGAAATGAAGCAATAATTTGAGATGTCTATGTTTGAAGAGATCAAGTTCTTTGTGGGTTTGCAAGTACATTAGATGAAATATGGTATATACATAACTCAGTCAAAGTATGTTAAGATGATACTAAAATTTTTTGGATTGGAAGATTCAAAGCCAATAAGCACACCTATGGTGATAGGACATAAATTTTCAAGGAATGATGATTCAACTAAGGTGAATCAAACATTATATAGGTCTATGATTGGAAAATTACAATACGTAGTACATAACAGACTTGATATTGCTTTATCTATAGGGATAGTTGCAAGATTCTCTACTAATCCTAGGGAGAACCATTTGGTGGGGCTAGAAATATTGATGATAGAAAGAGCACTAGTGGAGGATCATTTTTCTTAGGAAAAAGGATAGTTACGTGGACTAAAAAGAAACAAAATTGTATCTCTCAGTCTATTGTTGAAGCTGAATATGTTGCTACTGCAGTAAATTGTACAAACATTGTATGGATCAAACAATTACTTAAAGTTATGAAGGAAGAAATCACTGAACCTATGATACTTTATTGTGATAATACAAGTGCTATAAATATATCAAAAAATATTGTGATGCATACAAAGACAAAGCACATTACAATCAAGTATCATTACTTAAGAGTTAGTCCAAGATAAAGAGGTGAAGATGGAATATGTTAACACAAAAGAGAAAATAGTTGATATTTTCACAAAAGCATTACCTAAGGATGCTTGTGAGTATCTAAGAGGTAAACTAGGGGTGATAACCCTATCAAAGGCTATACAAGTTTCTTGACACATGTTACACATTGATGCAATTGATCTTACTTTAGGATCTTCCTAAAGTAATCAAAGAGTTGGAGTTGCAAATCGGCACAAGTTAGGTGATAGAGAGATAAACTAAAAATGTTCATATCTGCATATGAAGATGACATCTCTCTAGCATTATTTTCAAAGAGGGAGATAAAGCCATTTTAATCAAAAGGAGAAATCTAAGTTCAAGGAGAAGACATTGTAATTAGAAGGAGAAATATGAGTTCAGGGAGAAAAGACAGAGAAATCTAGAGAAATCCTAATCTTCCTAATTCTACTGAGGGAGAAATGTTGACTACAGAGGGGGATGAGAGAAAACAAAAAAGAAACATGGAATACCTAGTAAGAGGGAGCTAATGACAAAGGAGATATAAGAAGTGATTCAGAGGGATTCATAAGGATGAGTTAATTGATTTTATGTTAATTAGAACATAAATTTTGTAACCTATTTAGAAGATGAAAGTTGTTGATAGAGGGAGATATTTCAATACAAAGGAATTAGTTTTTTTGGTATTTTGTTGGTTGTATTGATTAAGTTTGGTTAGTTTGGTTTGCCATCAACTCCAATGAGGGAGATTGTTGAAAACGGATTGATACAAGTATGAATATATGTTTCAATTATTATTTTGTCATTGATGTCAAACCTGCTACTTGTTGGTAAGACAATTTCTTAGATGATTTGAGTACTATAATTTGTTTGATTGATAAAGAGGATTTGATCAAATGAGGTAACAATAACACCTAGAGGAAATGTTGAGTTATGGTATTAAAAAGGAGTACAAAGATTAGTTAAGAAATTGATATTATAGTGCATTGATAATCTACTTGAGGTTGCAAAGGATGGCTACACTGATTAAGTTTAGAAGAACAAGTTAAATGAATTGTCTCTACCAATCTTAACATTCTACATAGTAGGTGCCAAGAAAAGTTAGTGTAAGCCAAGTAGAAAATTAGTTGGAGCCAAGAAAAGTTAATTTCAGTGTAAGCTAAGTAAAGTTTAGTTGATGTCGAACACCCATAAACTTTAATTCGTGCTAAGTATTTTGATAGTGGATGTCGAGAAACATAGTACGTGTCGAGCATAAGGAGCTAGTTAATGATGAGTGTTAGAATAATGAGAAAAATTGTGAATTCTATCAATATGAGTTGACAAGTTTGATTTCTTTCATTATGTGAACCATGTGCAAGATAAGCTTGATGAGCTAGCGACACAGAATTCAAGATGAACCATTTTGAGGTGAATTTGAAGAGGATGGAATGAGAAGTTTATAGAAGGGAATGAAATGAAATAAGGGGTAGATTCATTGAATCCTACCTAATCTAACCTAACCCTAAAATGGATGATGGATAATGAATATAAAAAAATCTTAATTCTCTATTTATAGAGATGGGTTTTTAGAAGCAAAGATTGTCATATGCAAGAACCTAAGGAAAACAAGGAGTCTAGGGTATTGCTTCATTCAGTGACCTAAGAGAAGAGATTGCATTGGCAAGAAAATAAAGAAGACTTAAGGGTATGGATGCTTGAAGGGTGAACAAACTATTAGAGCTACAGTGTGTGAAAGCCAAGCATAATAGAGGACTGAAATAAAGATCTATAATCTACAAATGGAGTTGTAAGTTGTTATCATATCATACCTTACTATTACTTTCTAATCATTGTACCAGTCTAGGGTAAATCCTTTGGATTAATGTTGACCTAATAGTCATTTGTAAATTCTTTAACAAGGTGACATTCCAAGTGAATGATCTAAAGTCCTCTAATAAGGATCACTCCTAACAAGGTGATTGAAATCTTTTAACCGGGTCACATTCAATAGTGTGCATTGTAATCTTTAATAGGTTTGGACTGACATAGCACATCACTTCATAAGAGTGAGAATGAGTAGCATGTTACTGGTGGTTTTTCCTAAATTGGGTTTCCACTTTAAATCATTATGTCAAATATGTTATTAAATCTATTATGTTTCATGTTTACATTTTTGCAAAGTTGATTTGACAGTAGCCTACAAGTTTAAGTGATTGCATAATCTAATGGATGAATGCATGAGGAAAATGTTTTATGGATATGGGTTCACTAAGCTATGAAATGTTTTAATTATACATCTGGAACTTGGATAATTGATTCATGCCCCCACCCCCCCTCTCTTAGTTATTCTAAAGAATTCCAATAGTGATTGCATAATCTCAACAATAGCTAATGATGCCACATTAATTCCATAACACCACACATATGAAAATAAGTCTGAATCAACAATCAAGTTTGAAATAACTTAAATGAAAAACATATAAGACAAGGAACCCAACCACAAAAATGAAAAGATACAAACACAGAAGCCTAAAGAAAATAGGAGAAACAAAGATAGATATGATAACAACATCAAAAAAATTACTAAAGGCTAAAACTAAAAGATTACAACCAAAAATCTTAAGGAATGAATGATAAATGAATCTTAGAGAACTATCAATGATCATTAGGGGTAGATTGATCTGTACAATTTATACAATATTAAACACTTATAGATACTCCAAAGTATATGTAAAGATTCAACACAAGGGAAGTCTGTTTCCAAGGGGAGAAGAAAGATGTTAGAGAAACTATGAAAGATAATAGTAGATATTGAAGGTAATATTAGTAGTACTATTGATTTTTGATTTTAAAGGGAGTTTCTTGATTTCTAATTTCAAATTAAGTGTTTTTAAAATCACATGTTTCTTCAATTCCAAAGGGGGATATTGTTGATAATTTGGATGTATTATCATTGATGTCAATATATTTGTTGGGTAGTTTGTTTAGTGGTTCAATGTTCTTAGAGTTTTGGTGAGGATCAATTATGAAATATGAGTAGTAAAAGAAATCATGGGATGTTAAGAGAGTATGTACTTGGTATATCTTAAGTTACAAAGATAGAGATGATGTTTGGGATATGATATGAGGTCAAATGTGATGACTGGTCATTTCACTTTTTGTCAATGTTAATAGAGATTAGTTTGGTTTGCATGTATATACATATGTTTGGGACATCCTAATGATTTTTTAAGTAAAAGGGTTCATGGTATAGAGGATTTGAGAGATATTTTTAAGTGTATTAGTTGAAGATAACAATATTCTTGAGGTTTGGCATGGGAGATGCTAGAAAATTTGATGATATGCATGGGTTAGATATTTTTTATGTTCTTGATGATGTCTATGGGTGTTCTTGGATCATGTCCCTACTAGGTTTGTGACCTAAATCAATTGTAATCAGATATGAAGGCATGAATATTGTCATTAATGAAAATGCATTTCTATGGTTGGTTTCCTAAACTTATGTTTAGTTTTGGTTTTGGTTTAGTATGAAAATTACCTAAGTAAAACTTAGGAAAAATATTAGTAGATGTATTGACATAGGGAGGGATGAGATAACCAAGGCTAAAGGCACACCCAACTATTCCAAACCGCCTATGAGAGTAAACATAGTTGAAAACAACACAATAACAACAAACGTAGTGTTGGAAGAATGAATTCTAATGATATTCCTATGGGGGATTATTGTAGATATGTTACATTCATGATTAAGTTTGTCATTGATGTCAACATAGTAGTTTTCTATAGTATCTAACAGAAGAACAACAGAAAGATCAAGTTGGTACTGATGACTAGTTGAGTATTCTCATAATCCAAGGTTATGGGAGATATGTCTAAGTATCTAATATATGTAGTTAATGTTGGATGAAGAAATGATAAGTCTGGAAGAAGTTATGTAAGTTTTGGTGATGTCTATTCTGAAATAGAGTTTATAGAGGTGTGTTCAAGTAAATTTGTTGCATCTCTTAGCAGAATTTTTATTTTGAGAATCAAGGTTGAGGATATGTAGAAGACATATTGGTGATGATGTGGCTAAGTTTTCTCATCATAATATTGCATGTACGTAAATTTATTCAAGTTGTAAGATGGAAGATTAATGTTATCGCTAAGTGTAACATGCTCTTAATGTGGTCCTATAATGATTAATTGAGAAGGTCTAATAGCCGACTCAAGGAATTGTTTTATGGACTTGGTATAAAGGAAGGACATTTTCCTTTATCAAGATGAATAGAATTATGACATGGATAAGTAATTATAAGCAATAGAGAGAGAAAACTGTGAAGTTGAGAAAAGTAGAACGAAAGTGAAGGAAACTTCATTGGTGTGGTTTTATTGAGTGATTTGAGGTTTGATATTTGGATCTGAGGTTCGTGACTTGTTCTAGAAGGTCTGACAGTGACTGGTTTGATTGATAGAAAAAAGGAAAGAGGAACATAATAGAAAATTGCATGTTTAAGTAGTGAGTACTTCTTTTAGTTGAAATTACATGTTTGGGCAATGGTCTTTTCTTACATACATTGTACTACAACTCCTAACAGGGTTGGCACAACTCCTAATAGGGTTGGAATCTCCTAATAGGAATTCAAAGTCTCCTAACAAAGACTCATATGCACTAAATTTTGTAATAGAATCTTAAAAGGGTCCATCCTCTAGCAAGGAATATCTATATTAGTACATCATCTTGTGGGCATCATTCCCATTGGGGTTTTCCCTCTGATCAATGGTTTCCCTAGTCAACATATTTGGTGTAATTATCTATGTGCATCTTATTATGGTTGTTGTTTACTTTGGTTGAATGGTTAAGTTTATTTAAAGAAGATAAATGTTTTAATTGTTGGATAACTAATTCACCCCCCCTCTAGTTATCTTGGTGGACTATTGTTTCTAACAATTGGTATAAGAGCCTCAGGTCCTTGAAGATAACATTTAACAACTTTGGGATATCCATGGTGAGCATGTTTAGGAAAGATATTATGAAGTTTGATGGAGCAAATTATGACAGCTAGAAGGGAAAGATGAAGACACATCTATTGTGTATGCATTTGGGATATTGGATCTTGACAAAATTAGTGAAGATAATAATTGCTAAAAAGGATTTGGACAATTGTATAGAGGATGAAAGAGATCTTTTCATTTGTGACATGAGAGCTAGAGAAACACTATTGACAACACTTCTTGATATTGAATACAATCGAGTAATATCACTTGTCACTTCACATTTGATTTGGAAATCTTTGGAAACTATTTTTGAAGGTGATGCACATTTTAAGAAGTTGAGGTTACAAAGTTGGATTTGTGCATTTCAAGATGCTAAAATGATGGAAGATGAATTTGTAAGAACATATGTAGGTAGAATATCAAAAATTACTATAGGTATTAGATCTCAAGGAGGAACCAAAGAAGATGATAAGGTTGTATGAAAGATATTGAAGAGCTTAACACCACCATTTAAGACAATAGTCCAAATGATACAGTTGTTGATATCTTGTACCAAAAATTTCACAAAAGAGAAATTGCTTGGAAGACATTAAGCAGTTGAGAATGAGCTTTGATAGTCTGAAGAATTGATCAAAATAGAGATAGCTTTTAGTGCCTTGAATATTTGACCTGGTTTATTAAGAGAACAAGTGCTAGAGGATATTTTTCTATTAGCAACAGATTTGAGGAGGACAAAAAGATTGAAGGAGGAGTATCCCTAATAGTAAGAAGAGAAAAAGACAATAAGAAAATATTTAAATGTTGGACTTGTGATGAATATGGTCATTATGCATCTAAGAGTCCTAAAAGAGAGAAAAAGTATAAAGGAAATTAAACGCCTAGAAGAGATAGAGAGTGTTTGTATGAAAATGAAGAAAATGACTATGATGAACAAGCAGTGAGTGCTAGTGATGATGAAATAGGATTTGTGGCAATTAAAGAAGAAAGTCTAGAGAAAGTAGCTTTGTTGTCACAAGTAAAAAAGAAATCTAATTGGATAATTGAAAATGGCTATTCACATCATATGGATGGTGATGTGAACAAGTTTTTTGACTTCAAAAGTTAGGATGGAGGCATTATCAGAGTTGGAAACAATGCAACATGCCAAGTTAAAGGTATTGGATCTATAACTCTTGATGGTAAAAATAACACTGAGGACATATATTTTGTTGATGGTTTAAAGCACAATCTTTTGAGTTTTCGATAACTAGTGGACAAAGGTTATTATTTTCATCTCACAGAGAAGACATGCATGATTAGAGACAAAGATGGAAAGGTAATTGGAATAGGAACTAGATCTAGAGGTAAAAATGACATGTTTGGTTGCAAAGGTGGATGGCAATTGGCTATGGCATAAGATATTTTGTCATATAAACTTTGACAATATTATGAAGACTACCAGTATGCTTGCAGTTAGAGATTTTCCTAAGATTGTAAAACCTACTAACATAATTTGCAAGGAATGTATGTTGGCAAAGCATAATAGGACTTCTTTTCCCAGCAAGAAGTTTACTACTACAAAAAAGTTGGAGATTGCACACCTAGATCTCAATAGTCCTACAAAGAGTAAAGGATTCTATGTTGAAAGGTATTTTATGATTATGGTTGATGTCTTTTCTAGAATGATGTGGGTTGCATTTCTTAAAGAGAAATCTAAGGAATTTGATAAGTTCAAGATATTCAAGAATAGATATAAGGATTAACCTAGTATGAAGATTAAATGTTTAAGATCAAATAGAGGAGGATAATTTACTTCAAATGAGTTTAACATGTTTTGTGAAGAAAATGGAATCAAAAGATAGTTATCAGCTTGAAGAACCCCTGAATAGAATGGTATTGTAGAGAGAAGGAATAGATCAGTTACAGAAGGAACAAGAGCTATGCTAGCTAAGAATGATGTATCAAAGATGTTTTGGAGAGAAGCTATGAATACAATAGTCTACACTATGAATAGAATGCAATTCAAGAAAGACACAAATAAGAACCTTATGAACTATGGTTTGGTCACTCACCTACTATTAAGTATTTCAAAATTTTTGGTAGTAAGTGTTGTATCAAAAGAGATGATGATATTGGTAAGTTTGATGCTAGAAGTGATGAAGGGATGTTTCTTGGTTATTCATTGAAAAGAAAGGCTTATAGATGTTTTTGATAAGATAAATAGGTTTTATAGGGACCCTGAAACCCAAAAGTTAATACATAACCAAGGCTGATAATAAGCAGTTAAAGCCCAACCAAAAATAAACAAGTCACAAGGTTGATAATAAGCATGAAGCCTAGCCAAAAACAAAGGCCAACAAAAATGCCCGTTCAACATATAGTCAAAAGGCCATAACAAGAAAAAGCCAACCAGACAAAAAATAACAAAAAACTAACAACAAAAGATAGGAAAAAATAAACCAAGATTACTCTTCTGTCTTTCGCTCAAGCTCCTACATCGTCTGAGCAGCTTCATAGACTTTGTGGGTCTCCTCAGCCATCTGCTCCTGAGTCTTCTAAGCTTCCTGATCCAAGCTACTAAAAGTTATTTCTATCACCACATCCTCTTCCATCTTGGCTCTTTCCTTGTCCTTGTCCTCACTCTCATCCAGTAGACCTCTGGCTTTTAACATTCCAGTAAGGGATAGAATGTTATCATTGATAGAGTTGAGAATGGAAATCATCTAATTTTCCAAATTATGGTTATAGTTTTCTAGATTCAAGATTCTCTTCTCAGCCAAAGTGAGTCGATCCTCCCGATCCTTCTAATTTCTTGAACTAGGTTCCTTCCTATTGTTTTCCAATTGGCCAATTTTTTCCCTGAACTCTTCCAATTCATGGTAAAGCCATTTAATTGACCTAAAATTGTTGATCATGCTATTTCTAGCATTATTGAACAAATTCATGCCTATTTCCCTAGCATTATCTATTATTTCCACCATTGTTGGATCGATGAGATCCTCGAACTAGAGCTGGCCCTATTTTTCTTCCAGAATTTGGGGGTTCATTGTCTCTCTGACTATTCCCATTTTGGTTGTTCTAAAATTGAAATTTATCCATGCCATTCACTTATCCTTCATAATCACCTCTCCACCCTCTCCATCAATTTTCTCCTTCTCTTGCTCCTAGGGATGAATAGGGGAAAGAGGAATGACAGAGATTCTCAGCCCCGAACCCAAAATCCCCTCAGCTTCCATCTCTTTAGTCCTCTTCCATTTTTTAGCAACTAGTTCTTCTCTCTTAATTTTCATCTCCTCCTCATCCTTATGATCAAATTTTATTTCTTCCCCTTCCTCATTATAATCTTCATCACCCTGGCTTGTAGATTTAGATCCATGTCCTCTAGGGCTCTTCCTGCTAAGGGTAATAGATGAGGGTGATTTCTTATCTGACTCTTTGGCCTTCTTTCTAGAGGAAATTTTTTCCTCCCCCTCTAAAATTATAATTTGGATATCCTCTATATTAGAGGAAAAAATAGAGCTACTTGAGTCCTCAGAGGCATCCACACCATGTAGAGGAGTTTTGCTTAAAGTTTGAGCTGTAAAATGCTCATAAATTAACAACAATAATCCCTCATGTAGGGCAAGATTCACAGAGGGTTTTTTCTTGAATCCTGATATAGCCTTTCTCATAGAAGTAAATAAATAAAATGGGAAATAAATCTTAATGCCATGGCATAAATAATTGAGAAGAACAAAGTGATGAGTTCTCATATGGTCAAATCTAGTATCCAATGAAATGTACTCTATAACAACTCATAAAACATACCTCCAAAGTTTTTTGATAGAGTCCATTTCATAGAACATTTCACACTTTATTAGATCATTGCTCTCCTCTAAATTCTTTGCAAAATCTTTGACCTCATTCGCTAATAGCTTCTTGTCTCTATAAAATTTGAAACCCTCCACTGAAATTTCAGACACAAGAGCAATGACATCCTCTGTAATCTAAAATGAAATTCCATTCACTTTAACCCTCCCATCCTTCCAAGATTTAACTATACTATTGGTAACATTAGGGTCAAAGCCATGGAGTTTAGTGATATAATTTTCTATACCTCCCTTCTCCAATTTTTCCCATACTTTAGCCCTTTGTTTCCATTTTTTTGCTTCACCCACAGGCTCCTTCCTACTTTGCTCCCCCACCATTTCTGCACTCTCCACCCCTACAATTCTTATAAATTGCAATCTCTGCAAACCCTTCTCAGACCTTTGAATGCTCTAGTTTCCACTTCTCTAAAAAGCATCGATATATTTTTCAATACCCTAGAAAGAACGGAGGATGAAAAAATCAACCCACAAAATGTGTCGAAATGACACAGATAACCTCACCTAATTGCATTTTCCATAAATACCATAATTACAATAACTTAACCCAAGATACCATTAATGATCATTATTACAATAATATCTCCACCATATCCCCTTGGATTTTTTCTAGTTTGATAAGACTCTTCACTTCTTCTGAAATATTCCCACTAGAATTCCAAGTCATCACCTTGTCTTGCCTAACAGCTTCATTGACAAACAAGTGTACCATGGGGCTAACCTACCTATAACCATGGGTGACGTGGACATATTCAAAATTTCTAAGTAAAGTTCACGTCTCTTTAATAAGATTAGCAATAGACCATGAAGGTTGAGTGATTCCTTTAATACATCTTATAATGCTATTAGAATCCCCCTCCAACCATAATTTTTTAATCCCCATGTCCAAGGCTAGTTTTACTGTATGGCAAGTAGCACTTACTTCTGCAAAATGGTTAGTTTGGAAATCCAAAGGATGAGAAAAAGCTGCCACTCATCCACTGTAATTATTTCTTATGATTCCTCCACAACCTAAAGGTCCAGGGTTACCTTTTGATGCACCATCAAAATTTGCTTTATGCCATCCCTCAGGAGGGAGCAGTCATTTCACATCCTATCTTTTTGTCCTCTTGTCCTTTTCTTTCTCCTTCTTATTACCACCATTTTCAATTTCTCTCCCCTTCCTTACCTAGTAATTTTACTTTATGTTTCTATAAATCTTCTCCCCTAGAACATAAGTAGGTTCCTCTTTGTCTCTAAAAATTCTATTGTTTCTTTCCTTCTAGACTCCCCAACAAAAATGAGGAAAAGTCTAGTGCTTAAATCCAACAAGTCTAAACCTTTGAACATACTTCTCCAGTGACAAAAGAAATCTAGAAGACTTCCTGGTTTGCACTGGCTACCCCTAAATTCTTAGTTATGTTATCCCAAACCTCCCTTGAGATAGGACAATGGATAAACATATGATTGATTGATTCTATCTAGTTTTTACAAAGGATACATATATTAGGCATAATATGACCTCTTTTTATTAAACTATCCTAAGTAAGAATTTTGTCTTGCAAGGCTAGCTAGTAAAAAATATTGGTCTTTGGGGTAATACCAGGTAACCAGGCTTTTACCCAAGGGGGTTTCTCTTTTAGACTCCAAAGGGAGTTATAGTTTGAAGCCACTAGGTAACAACCATTAGGTTTGTCTCCCTATATAAATTGAATCCCTTTTATTCTTAATAACCATAGAATTTAGCATTTTCATTATTAGCTTGAGATCCTCAAAGATGAAAGACAAGTCTCTCCATCCCTAGTCTATGCTATAATCACTGACTTTCAAACCAAATTGCCTAATACAATCATTAGCCCAAATTTTAGATATAGGATTATTAATAAGAGGACCTTGAAATAACCAATTATCAGTCCAGAAGAGAATATCCTCCCCATTTCCTACTTTCCAAATAACCTTAGCCTTGGCCAAGTCTCTTGCTTAAGAATACCATTCCAAATAATAGACCCATATAGGATGTCCTCATTATTTAGAAAGAACTGAATATAAGGTCTTATGATGTACTTATTAACAAAGATATCTATCCATTCCCCAGTACTATTAAAGATGTGGCAGATCTATTTAGCTAGGAGAGTCGTATTGAGATGCTTTAATTTCCTGATACCCAATCCACCATAGCACTTAGGGAGACATACATTATCCCAAGCCACAAGAGGATATCTTTTCCAACCTTCAAGACCTAACCACAAAATATCCCTCTGAATATTTTCTACTTTCTCTATAAATTTAACTGGAATCCCAAAAAGGCTCAAGGCATACACTAGGAGGTTCTAAAGAGTAGTTTCAACCAAAAGGCATTTTCCTGCTTGACTAAGAGAAGCCCCTTTCTACCCCACTAGCTTCTTGCTAAACCTATAAATGATCCCATTTCAGAAGGAATCAGGAGGCTTAGCACCCAAAGGGAGTCTAAGATAAGTAGAAGGAAGCCTTCCCACTCCACACCCTAGGATCCTTGAAATTTCCTCTACCTATCCTCTAGAGTATTAATGAAGAAAACTGAGCTTTTTTTCCAATTAATCACCTGTCCAGATCCTCTAGTATACAAATCTAGAATCTCCTTCATAACCTTAGCCTCCTTGATTGAAGCTTCCCCTCCCATTATAGTATCATCCACAAACTATTGATGGGAAAAAGAATCACACCTAGAGGACAGTTTAATCCCTTTTAGCCTTCCTTCTTGTTTGTTCTTCTTGATTAACCTTCCAATACATTCCACCAAAATAATGAACAAAATAAGCAAGAGGGGGTCCCCCTGTCTAAGCCCTCTCATATGTTTGAAAAAATCAAAATTAGCACCATTTACCAAAATAGCAAGAGAAGAAGTAGAAATAAGTTGAGAATAAGCTTACAAAATTTCTAATCAACGCCAAAAACCTGGAGCATCGAACCAAGGAAATTCTAGTTGACCCAATCATAAGTTTTTAAAAGATCTAGTTTGAGAAGCATTCCATCTCTTTTTCTAGCTTCCATAGAATTGATAACTTCATGCATCATCATTATCGAATCCAAAATTTGGCTTCTAGGGACAAATCCTATCTATTGCTGAGATATGATCAAGGAAGAATTTTAAGCATTCTAAAGGTGAGCACCTTTGAGATAATCTTGTAGAAAGAGTTACACATACTGATAGGTCTAAATTTATCCAAAGAGTTAGCCCCTAGAATTTTAGGAATGAGGACCAAAAAAGTAGAATTAATCTCTTTTAGAATGCTTCTTGCTCCAAAGAATTCCTAAGCAACCTTCACCACATCTTCCATAACCCCCTGCTACTAAATTTGGAAAAAGAAGGCTTATAGATGTTATAATCTAAGAACTAAGACTATTATGGAAAGTAAAAATGTGAGAATTGATGAGAAATTTAGGGTACAAGAGAGAATAGTTGATTACAATTTATATGATGATGTTGTTACTAAGCAAAAGAATGATGAAGTATTTCTTGAGACTAGCAATGATTTGTAGAATGAAGGAGAGCCAAGGCAAGAACAAAGCTCAAAACCTTCAGTGGAGCTAAGAGTTGAGATAAAAACTCCTACTTTGGGAAAGAATATGATAAAGAATCATCCATCTAAGAAAATCATTGGAAGCAAAGATAAAGGTGTAATGAAAAGAAGTAGAGTCAATGAAGAACTATGTTTGATATCTCAAGTTGAACCTAAGAATGCAGATGAAGCATGTAAAGATGACTATTGGAAACAAACCATGAAAGAGGAATTGGATCAGATAGTAAGGAACAACACATGGGAATTGGTCCCTAGACTAGCAGACAAGAATGTGATAGGAACTAAATGGGTATGTAGGAACAAGATGAATGAGCAAGGAAAAGTTGTAAGAAACAAGGCAAGATTGGTATGTAAAGGTTACTCATAGCAAGAAGGAATAGACTATGATGAGACCTATGTTCCTGTGGCTAGAACAGAAGCAATAAGATTATTCTTAGCCTATGCAACACAAAATAAATTCAAAGTGTATCACATGGATATCAATTCAGCATTTTTGAATGGAGAGCTTGAAGAAGAAGTGTACATAGAGCAACCTGTAGGTTGTCCTTTAATAGATGACAAGGACATAGTATGCAGACTGAAGAAAGCATTGTATGACTTGAAGCAAGTACCCAAAACCTAGTATGCAAGGTTGGACAAGAATTTGACAAAGCTTAGATATAGCAAAGGTATGGTAGATAGTAATCTCTATTGGAAAGAAATTGATGATGGTTTGATGATTTTGGTAATATTTGTTGATGTTATCATATTTGAAGGAAATGATGATGAAAGTGACAATTTTGATGAAGAGATAAAGAAGTAATTTAAGATGATTATGATAGGAGAAATGAAGTATTTTCTAGAATTATAGACTGTATAGAATAAAGAAGGAATCTTGATTTCTTAGAATAAATATTTGAAAGATTTATTGAAAAGGTTCGGTTTGGAAACATGAAAACCCATTGGAAAACCTATGGTAACTGGACAAAAGTTATCTATAAAGGATGAGACACCTACTATTGAGTAGAAGAAGTATAGATCTATGATTGGAGGATTACAATATATGGCTCACACAAGGCAGGATATAGAAAATGTAGTTGGAATTGTTGCAAGATTTCAAGTTGATCCCAAAGAAGCACATTATGCAATAGTCAAAAGAATATTTAGATATCTAAAAGGAACATCATAGTTTAGATTGTGGTATGATAGATCTAATGATTTCACTTTATGTGCATATATTGATGTTGATTGGGTAGGCAGTATGGATGATAGAAAGAGCACCAGTGGTTGAGCCTTCCTTCTTGGAGGAAGATTGGTTTCTTGGCTAAGCAAAAAGTAGGATTATACATCACAAAGTATAGTGGAAGTAGAATATGTTGCAGTGGTAGACAATTGTAATCAAGTTGTTTGGATGAAGTAGATGCTAAAGGATATAAGGATAGAAATTAGTGAACCTATTGTCAAACATTGTGACAACACAAGCATAGTAAATATGTCTAAGAATCTAGTGTTGCATTCGAAGACCAAGCACATGTTGAGAGAGAAAGTTGCAGAAAAGGAAATTAGATTGGAGTATATGAGCACTAAAGAGAAGATTGCAGATATATTCACTAAGGCACTTTCCAAAGAGACTTTTGAGTGTTTGCGAGGTATGCTAGGGGTTATGCCCCTTCCTATATCAAAGTAGAAGATGCAAGAGTGCATCAGTCCAGTGTAACAAAACACTATTGTTGTATGGACTAAATATTGATGCTTCTTGCATGGGGGAGTATGTGTGATGGATAGAGTCATCTAGGACTCTTATTGGATGTTCTTTTGAATAGTTTCTTTGGACACTTGAGCTAATAAGAATTAATTGTTGCAGAGTTTGATGGTTGCTCAAACCTTTGACATTGATGTCAATAGGGTAGAAGTTTGGCATGAAAAATATCATGAGAAGATCATGAAGAAGTACAACATGGAATGATAGTTTGACAGAAAGCACATTGAGGTTGATGAAGAGGATTTGAAAAGAAAAGAAAAATAGTCTTTTGTTGGTATTCTTGGAACTAGATGTTTTTCATCTATGTTGCCATCAATGCCAAAGAGGGAGATTGTTGGAAGCATGAATTCTTATGATATTCCTATGGGGGATTATTTTAGATATGTTACATTCATGACTGAGTTTGTCATTGATGTCAACATATCAATTTTTTGTAGTATATGAAAGAAGAACAATGGAAAGATCAAGTTGGTACGAATGGCTAGTTGAGTATTTTCACTATTCGAAGTTATGGGAGATATGTCTTAGTATTTGGTATATGTAGTTAACATTAGATGAAGAAATGATAAGTCTGGGAGAAGTTATGTAAGTTTTGGTGATGTCTATTCTGAGATAGAGTTTATAGAGGCATGTTCTAGTAAACTTGTTATATCTCTTAGCAGAATTGTTATCCAGGGAATCAAGGTTGAAGATATGTAGAAGATATGTTGGCAATGATGTGGCTAAGTTTTTTCATCATAATATTGTGTGTATGGAAATTTATTCAAGTTGCAAGATGGAAGATTAATGTTATCACTAAATGTAACGTGTTCTTAATGTGGTCCTATATTAATTAATTGAGAAGGTCTAACAAATGACTTAGTGATTTTTTTTATGGACTCAGTATAAAGGAAGGACATTTTCCTTTATCAAGGTGAATGGAATTATGAAATGGATAAGTAATTGTAAGCAACAAAGAGAGAGGACTGAAAAGTTGAGCAAAGTAGAGTGGAAGTGAAGGAAACTTCATTGCTGAGGTTTTATTGAGTGATCTGAGGTTTAATACTTAGATCTAAGGTTTGTGATCTAGTCTAAAAGGTCTGAAAATGATTGGTTTGGTTGAAAGAACAAAGGAAAGAGAAACATAATAGTAAGTTGTATGTTTGAGCAGTGAGCTCTTCTTGTAGTTGAAATTGCATGTTTGGGTAGTGGGCTCTTCTTGCATACATTGTACTACAACTGCTAATAGGGTTGGAATCTCCTAACAGAGATTCAAAGTCTCCTAATAGGGACTCTTATGTACTAAATGTTTTAATAGACTCCTAAAAGGGTCCATCCTCTAACAAGGAATATTTATATTAGTACATCATCTTGTGAGCATCATTCCCACAGGGGTCTTCCCTCTAATAAAGGGTTTCTCTTATTAACATATATGATGTATTTGTCTATGTGCATCTTATTATGGTTGCTATTTACTTTGGTTGAATGGTTAAGTTTGTTTAAAGAAGATAAATTTTTTAATTGTTGGATAATTGATTCATTCCCATAGGGGTTTTTCCTCTGATCAAGGGTTTCCCTAGTTAACACATCTAGTGTAGTTGTCTATGTGCATCTTGTTATGGTTGTTGTTTACTTTGGTTGAATGGTTAAGTTTGTTTAAATAAGATAAATGTTTTAATTTTTGGATAGTTGATTCACACCTCGGTTCTCAATTATCTTGGTGGACTATTATTTCTAACACATAGGAGATAGAGGAACAAGTGCTTTTATAGATTCATCAAATCAACAAATACATGTCCAATTGTAAGGCCTTCTAGGTTATGACCAATATTACAATTCAATATTGATCCACAATGATAAACTTCACATTCCTAACTTACTTCTTCTATTCCTACCCTACTATTCTACCCCTAACACTCTACCAAAGACCCCTTTATATACATGCATGACCACAAGTCAGCCTATTGCAAATACAAAACAAATAAACCCTTACATTAAATTCCAAAACAAGTCACAAGTCAGCTCTCAATAATTACCTATCACAAAATTAAATGCAAAGGTTGGCTCCAACTAGAAACCACACACAAACAACTCAACACATGAAGGACCAAAAAAATGCTACAACTCAGAAAACTTGGCAACCAAAGGAACTCAAAAACCACTTTGAACTTGAAAAACAAAGAGAAATTGGTACCCAAAGGAACTCGACAACCACTTTGACCTAGAAACCAAAGGATAACTTGAAAGCAAATGTGAATTCAACAAATATAGAGAACTTAGAAATGTAGGACATTGCAAGTAGACATCAACTAAGAAACTTGACAAACATGCAAGATAGAAATGTAACCTAGGATGCTTCTTACTTAGACAACCAAGGTTGAAAGAAATTATTCTCCTAAATCATTGAGATGTCACAACCTGAGCTAAATCCAACTTAGATTGGGAAATCTGTGTTGCATCTTCAACTTATCTATTTTTCCACTTTACCAAATACTCATAGTAATCTTTTCCTTTTGTGCTCTTACCAACCTTCTAATCCAATATCTATTCAATATCCTCAATCTACTTCTTAGGATAATTATCTAACACATTAGTGTCATCATCTGACTCATGATATTTATATAGATCAGCAAAATTGAATATAGTAGATATATACATGTCAATAAGTAACTCAACTTCATAAGCATTTCCACTATCAAACTTCCTCAAGATCTTACATGGTCCAAATTTCTTCATCTTCAACTTACTGTATGTTGCAATAGGAAATCTTCCTTTCTTCAAATGAACCATCACCTCATCATCAACTTAAAAAATATGATGTCTTCTAGACTTATCAACATTCTCCTTATACTTTATATTACTTTGTTCCAATCTTGACTTTACTTCCTCATGCACAGACTTCATAAAATCAAAAAAATCTTCTCTTGCAACACTTCTCTTCTCTTCACTAGCAATATCCCTTTAGGCTATATTCTAGTAACAATAAAAAAATGTGTTTTCCCAGTACTCCTATTCACAGAACTGTTATATGAAAACTTAGCTTGTGCTAATACTAGATCCCAATTAGGTGTTTTGCCTCCAAATAAAAATCTCATCAAATTAACCAAGATTCTATTCACAACCTCTGTCTATGGATGGAATGTAGAACTAAACTTCAACTCAGTTCCCATCTTCTTCTACAAAGTCTTCCAACAAAAAAATCCATACTAATGTCACTCCAAGGTTTCTCAGGACCAAAAATATGTGTATTCAATCTAGTATCTTAACTTACACCTTTTGAAACTTGACAAACTCCACAACTCTTTACAAACTTCTTAACATTCTTATACATCTAAGGCCAATAATACTTATCCTTCAAAAAAATTCAATGTCTTATCAATTCTAAAATGTCCAGCCAATCCACCACTATTCTTTTCCTTAATCAAATTCAACCTCATAGAACTCTTAGGAATACACAATTGAATACCCTTAAACAACATACCTTCTTGAATAAAATATTCAAAAAACTTACTTGGTTCTTCTTTCAAACTAGGTGCTTTGCACTCTCTCCACATCTTAGAAAAATTAGGACCAGTATCATACAAATCCTCCATCTCATGACAACCAAGAACTTCAACCTTCATCTTGATCAGAAAAGAATGTCTTCTACTCAATGCATCAACAACTTGGTTAGTGACTCCAATTTTATGCTTAATCACAAATGTTGTAGAAGTTGTTAAAACCAACTTCATAGATTGTCAAGAACACCTACATGCAAATAATCTGTACTAAAGAGAAACCAAAAAAGGAAAAAGCAGAGCTTGGAAAATCTCAATGGTGTGAGAGAAAAATTGTATTCCAAGTTATGAAAAAAAAGTACAAAATTTCAACCTTAAAGGTGAAAAAAACCCTAGAGGGAAAGAAAAGTAGGTTTGAGCATTATAATTAATATAAAATATTAATTATATGCACCTATGAGTAAGCTTAAGTAACTAGAGTAATAAAAAACTTAATTAACTAAATCAAGACAATCTAATTAATAAGCGTAACAAATAATTACTCTAACACCCCCCCTTAAGTAAAGCTTAGAAGGAAGCTAACCTAGCAAAGCTATGAAAGTAGGAAAATGGGTCTCGGCAACAAAGTTTGATTAGGTACCCAAAACAAGGAAATCTCTATAAACCAGAGACAAATTAGAAAATCTAGTAGGAAAAAACCCTCTCCAAAAAGAGATAGAAAAAATATGCTAAAAAAAAATGAGGAAAGGAAGGCCTCAAGAAGACCCCCTAAGGACAACTTTTGAAACCCCAAGCATAGACCACAACTGAAGATAGTGAGGTGATGCAAATGACTTGGTGAAGATGTTAGCAACCTGTGCATTAGTGGAAATGTACTCCAAAGAGAGAAAACCATCCTCAATCAGATGACGAATGAAATGCATATGAAGCTCAATGTGTTTAGTACATTGATGCTCCACTGAGTTGCGAGAAATATGAATAGCACTCTGATTATCGCACCACAGAATAGTGGGACAATCAAGAGGAAAACCAAACTCAGTCATCACTTGTCAAAGCCATAAAATTTCTTGACTAGCAAGCACCACTACTCAATACTCATTTTTGTAGATGAAAGTGCATGAGAATGCTACTTCTTGCATGACCATGTGATAGGACCAGAGCCAAGACAAAAAATAAAGCCAGAAGTAGACTTCTGATCATCAACACTACTGACCCAATCTGAGTCAGTGTAGCCAACAATGTGAGGAGTCATTGATGTGTAATGAATGCCATACATCAATGTACCCTAAATGTATCTCAAAATACACTTGGTAGCTTGCCAATGACTCTCATGAGGCTCATGTGAAAATTGAGAGACAAGACCCACTACAAAGGAGAGATTAGGACGAGTGTGTGTCAAGTACAACAAGCTGCCAACTAACTACTAGTACAATGTAGGATCCACTAAAGGTGAAGGACAGTTGGTAGACAAGGTGACACTTGACTGAAAAGGTGTTGGAATAGGCTTTCAATCAAGCATTTCAAAGCGGCGAAGAATATCAAGATTATACTTTTGCTAATAAACAAAAATGCCAATAGAGGACTGAACAATTTGGAGACCAAGAAAATAGTGTAGCAGACCAAGATTAGTCATTTCAGACTAGTCCATCAATGCTCTCTAGACAACTGTAATCATAGAGGATGAGCTACCTATGAGAAGAATATCATCAACATATAGCACAAGGATCAAAACCTCAGCCTTAAGATGCTGAATGTAGACTATAGGATTGGAGAAGAAAACCTTGAAAAAGCTGGAGTTTCTATCTTTGAATTGTGGCTTCAAGAATCATTAGATCAAGAAGTAGTAGGGATGCTCTAATACCATGTAGATGTTGTAAAAACCAACTTCATAGATCGCCAAGTACACCTGCATGCAAATAACCTGTATTGAAGAGAAACCAAAAAAGGAAAAAGAAGAGTTTGGAAAATCTCAACGGTGTGAGAAAAATTGTATTCCAAATTATGAAAACAAAAAGTATGAAAGTTTAACCTTAAAGGTGAAAAAAACCCTAAAGGGAAAGAAAACTAGGTTTTCACATTATAATTAATATAAAACGTTAATTATATGCACCTAAGAGTAAGCTTAAGTAACTAGAGTAATAAACAACTTAATCAACTAAATCAAAATGATCTAATTAATAAGCGTAAAAAATAATTACTCTAACAAATGTGAAACTTTGCAAGTACTCAACCCACTTATTATGTCTCTAATTCAACTCATGTTGACTTCCCAAGAATTGTAAGTCTTTATGATCAGTATATAACATAAACTCCTTAGAACTCAAATAATCTCTCCACTTCTTCAATGGTTGAATAATAGCATAAAACTCTTGATCATACAAAAAATAATTCCATTTAACATCATTCAACTTCTCACTAAAGAAAGAAATAGGTTTACCTTCTTGACTCAATACAACTCCTATTGCACTACCACTTGCATCACATTCAACTTGAAATACCTTATTGAAATCAGGCAAAGCTAATACAAGTAACTCAACAACCTTTTGTTTCAAAGTCTCAAAATTGTTATAAGCTCCATGTGTCCACTTGAATTCTTTTTTATCTCCTCTCATTGTCTCGGTCATAGCATTGCAAAGAGAATAGAAATTCCTTATAAACTTCCTATAGAAACTAGCCAAACCATGAAATGATCTTACGACACCCACATTCTAAGGTTTAGGCCATTCTAAAATTGCTTTAAGATTCTCAGGGTCTATCTTCAATCCATTAGCTGAAATTACAAATCCTAAATACACAATCTCATCTTGCATAAAAGAACACTTTTTCAAATTAATCTATAGTGCTTGCCCCTAGTTTGTATTTTGTTAGTATTGCAAAACTCTTTTAGGCCAATTTTATGCTTGATGATTAGTAGCATTATTTTTGAGATTATCAGATATTGTTTCACACTTAGTTGATTTTATGATGAGACTACTTGGTACTCCATAATTCATGTATGTATGATTATTATTACCATGATTTTAGTTATTGATGATGATTAGTTAAATGTATTATCATATGTGTTTTCTTATGGATACTTACCCCATACTGCATGTGTATGGTGTGCATGTATATTTTCTTTATGTATGACATTTTCGATGTGGTTAAGGAAGGGAGTCCTAGTCACTTGCTAGTCAGGATCTATACGATGCACCACTTCCTGTCATTGCTTATTTAGCTCAGTATATATGTGTTTGTACATGCGTGAATTTTATGCAGATTGCAGGTACCAGGTATTGAATTCTCTAAATTGCTAGAATGAGCTTACCCTATCACATTATCTCAATGGTAAGAGAGGGGAGGTAAAATCTTGAGTCCAAATCTTAACCTTTAAACCCATTTGTCCTAGAAAATTAGGACAAGTAACTGAGTTGATTACCTTCTGAATGTGTCATATGATGTAAATTCATGATTATATATAACCCTTTTGTTTGATCTTGTATGTATTTTTCTATGATGGGTTTCATATTTCATCCTAGAGGTCTTTGGTGATATTTCTATTAATTAAGTCAAATTAATCATTTAATTTAATGAAAAATTATTATGATATTTAATTATATTTAATTAATTGAGAAATTAATTAAATTAAAAGAATTAAATTTAAAGATAAAATTATAAGTTTAATTTTAGAGCGTAATAATATTTATTTAATTTAATAATAATATATTCAGGAGATCATTTTTAAATAAATGCTAAATATTATTATTACTTAAGTTAATAAATATTTTATCAATTAGTGCTTCAAAAATAAATTAAAGAATGGAAAATGTATTAATTTATTAAAGAGTTTTAAGATTGCATAAAGTATGCATGAGATTAAAATTTAATAAATTCATTAAAAAGAGAAGCAAAGTGAATTTAAATAAAGATATTTTATTATGCATTAAATGTGCATGAAAACATAAAAGAAAGATAATAAAGAGTTAAAAAGTTGTGAGCAAGGAGTCCTCATGTGATTGCACAATTAGTGCCCCGAATTTAGGAGAGAATTCCTTATCAACAATTAAGGGTTCATTTTCGAGGGACAACAAATTTTTGATAATGAATTTTCAGAGAAAAAGTTTTGAGAGAAGAAATTTCTCTCACAAATCTTTTGGGTGTTTGTGATTTTAGCATTAGAACTAGGTAGATTCTTGTGTTTTGATTCACCTAGTTAATTACGTTCTTTATTATTCTTGTCTTCTTTGTGACTATGAATTGTTTGTTCGAATTTCCCTATGATGAATTTTTCAATATTATATTTTGGATTTACTGAAATGCTTGTGAATTTCTTTTGTATACATGGAGATTAGAGTATCGTTAAAACCCTCTTTCAATAGATCTAAAATGGAAAATTAAATGGGGAAGGGTTTGAACGGAATAGAAATTTTATATTGAAGATTTGTTTAGTTTTCTATATTTTCCCTATCAGAGAATTGCTGGAACTTTTATATTAAAAAAAAATTTATATTAAAATATTCATAGAGGGGCAGGTTTTTAAAACAAATCATATTTAAATTTTAAAAGAAAATAATCTTAAAATTATATATATTTAAATGTTGGTGGGGAGGTGGGCCACCAAACCCCACCTCCCACTAATCAAACCTTGTCATGGTAGTGTACTATCGGTGGCCATTGATGGTCCGAATGGTAGGCCATTGTCATGGCCATTGTGAGGCCTTGCCCTGACCCATTGTAGCATAGTGATGCATTACTATTATTTTTTTGATATTCACGACTCGAGATGTCGAGACATTATCTGATGCTTAGAACATACTTTATTATTTCATGTTGTGTGATGTTACTCTAGATATATTTGATGATTGTCATTTAATGTTCATGAATATGTATGTTGATGAAATCAATAAATGTAGGATTGAGATTTTGATTTAAGATATTTTAAATGGTTAAGAATTATGTAGGATGAAGAAACCTTTATTGATGTATGTTTTAATTTATGTAAATTTTTGATACATATACATTTATGTACATGTGATTTTACAGGACTACTTATGTGTGCAATGAGTTTGCAGATATTTTAGCCGAGAAACCCTACGGAGGAATAGAACTGATCTCTATGTGCTAAATTTGAAAACCTTGTTGTTCGTAATTCACGCATTTGTATTGTGAGATTTATGTATGCATCTCCTTTGTTCAGTGAATGTTAATGTTCATAATTATGTTCTTTCAGTGTCGCTTGACACTCGTAGAATGTTTATGTGCTTCGGTGTGCTGTTTAGGGTTAATTGTTTAACCTTTGGACCAAGTTGGTTTAAGTTAGTGTCAGTTTTCTATTAGTTTCTTAATCAGGGTTAGTCATCCCTAATCTAGATTAGTGCCTATTTGCATGATAGAGTAGTTAGATGGTCCTATTTTATTTCTAGATTTTATTTGACTCTAAACCTCTTTCCTAAGGCTTTTAAACATGTTTTTATTCTAACCAAAGGGTATGGGTATGGGTTAGGGGTCTTTTCCAACCCCTAAGCCCCTTTTTTTGACTTTTGAGGTCACTCAAAAAGTCCCTTTTTGCCTTTGTGCGAAAATTGATCATGGTTATCTGGAGTTACCTCACCTCATCTCCACTTAGGGTTTAACCATAGTGTAGGTTGAGTTAGGAGTTTCTAGAGTGGCTAGTGGGTGAAAATAGTTATTGCTCCTTTTGGGTGGTTGAGTTGGAGGCTTATTTAGAGGCCTTCCTTGGACTAGTTGGTTGTTACCCAATCTCTACATTTAGAGAGGAATTCTTGAAGGTTGAAGGAAGGAAAGAGATACTCTACTCAAACTTGTTCATTGCCATTACCTCTTTGTGAAGGTAGGAAATCCTCATCTCCCTTACTCAGTTTTTTTTTGTTTTGTTTCATGTTCTTGTTACCTGGTTGTTGTTTCACTGTTTGTATGGTTGTGGGTATGTTGGGAAGATTTGAAAACCATGTCATTTTGGTTGTTTTCCTTGCATGGGTGTTTTGGTATTACTCACCCTTGGAGAGGGCAGAAGTGACCAATTTAGGGAGAGGTCTTTTTAGTTGGACTCCAACCAGTGTAGAGTCTCTTCTCAGGATGAGAAGAGGGATAAAGGGTAGGGTGTTATGGGCCCCTACCCGTCAGCACAAACTTGGTATGAATATGGCATGTGTAAATGGAAGAATGGAAGTTCTTGATTATTAGCCTCGATTGGGCATCTGAATTGGTGTTGTGCTTGACTTCTCCTATTGGAAGAATCCACCTTTCCCTAGTCTTGATTCATTTTGAATCCTATTGTGTAAACCATGTATGATTATGCATGTTTGATTTTCTTTTGGTTCTGCTTGGTTGTCACCCGATCAGATATTGGTTTCCTCCATGGTTCTTGAAATGAGATTTAGAAAACATTACAAATTCCTTGATTTTGATCATGAGGAAAAATTTCATTTAAATTGTTGAAATTTGGGATTGAGATCCTATTGTAAATTTTATTTTAAACCTTATTGTAAATGGCAACGAAGCCGAGTTTTCTTCCTGATTCTTTCCCGGCTGAGCCTTTGAATCAGGTTTGCTAATAAAATTGGTGTTGAGCATATTTGGTTATCATGTGATTTAATTGTGTATTAAATTTAATATGGTTGCACATAAAAGAAAAATAGAATAACAGATAATGTCATGAATTATGATATTTCAAGTTTTTAAATTGTTAGGAAGAACAAATTGATAGAATGAAATTTTTCAAATATGATGTATAAGTATTATGATGAGATCAAATCAAGAGCAAACCCTATATTACGAAATCAAAGATATTTTATTTCTTGATAAATTTCATGGTGGTTATAATCAAATTTGAATTAGAATAATCCACCACCTTTTCAATTATGTGTATAGTATCATTCACCTCCTAAGTTCTTCAAATATGATCAATTGGACTGAGAGGTTGTATTCTTGAAATCAAAAATAATAATAAGAATAAGAATTTAGAACTCATACCATGTCCTTGAAGAATTAATATAAAACATACATGTTTAAATAAGAGACTGAGAGACTATACCTAATGTACTCCCTTGCATTGGCATGCTTGTATAAAGGAAAAATGTTAATAATAGATTTCATTAAATCCTTAGTAACATAAATGAAATGCATAAAATAACATGACCATGCCTTGTTAAAATTTTGCTTCAAAAAAAAAAAAAAATGCACTCCCAGGAGTAAAAACTCTCTGGAAAATGCATGAGGAGAAAATTTCATTCCTTCCAAGACCACAGAGCATATTCTTGAATAGATTCCTTCCTAAGAGAATAAAGAAATAAAAAAAATCTTATGTAAATCTCCTTGGTGCATAAAATTGAATTTTATATATATATATATATATATATATATATAAAGTTAATATCTATATACTTTATTGCCTCCTTTCCAATCAATTTCACCTAATAAACTTTATTGTCTTTATTGCATGATCACCTTCTTTGGACGTCAGTTTAAACTTGTTTTAAAAAGGGTATTTTGTCTAGTCTTAAGTCAAAGTGGTTGATGGGAGGGTGACATCATCTTGCCACCTTGTCCCATCCCCATCCTCCTCCATTTCTAGTGGCCAGCTTGGGAAGGTGACATTTATGTTGGAAGATAATTTGTGGTGGTCATCTCCTTTTTTGTTATACTCCCTTTCTTGTCTCTATTCACGTGCCCACCTCTTGGGTTGCGTTTCCTCAACCTTGGGCTATGTGGGATGATGTGTGGAGAGGGCTATGTCATGACATGACATAAATCTTGGACGTTGGCTTAAGCTTTTGAGTTTATTGTAAAGTTTGCAATGAAATCTCCTTTTAAATCTTCATCTCCTCCATGCTCCTGCGTACCTTTTTTTTGATGTGAAGGCTTGGGTTTGTGTGGGGCCTAGGGAGAGGTGTAGGGAGAGGTCAAATTGACCTGACTTGTAGCCAAGTGGAATGATTAGTGGTTAGGGGTAGGTTGGCTTGGATTAGTATAGATTGGAGTTAGTAGGTAGGTTAGTTGTTAGTAAGTTTAGTTGTTTTCTTATGTTAGTTGGTTAGTTTATAAGTTTTATTATTATTAAGTTATATTTTAGTAAGTGGTGTTAGTATTTAGTTTTCTAATTAGTTTAAAGTGAAATTTGTTAAAGTTATGTTGTTTAAATTTTAGAGATATTGCTTTAGTAATGCTAATTTAAATTTCATGTTTTAATTGATAGTTTTTAAATTTTATTTAATTTGTAAAGTTAAGTTCTATTTTAAAAGATTAGACCCTCATTTATGAATGATTAGATCAACTATAGACTTAGTTAGTTAGTTTAAGATAAATTAGTTTTATATGAAATTATTATTAAATTTAGTTTAGATTTAATTTATATTCGATTAAATTTTTGTTAAAAATCAAGCTAAGTTGGAGATTTAAGAAATGTTGGTATTAATCATATCTTTGATAATTTGTTTAATTAGTGTCCTAATAGCTTAAGTTACTCGAATAATCTAAACCCAATCTTCTTTAGATTATTATTAAAACAATTTTCGCATGATTGTTTAAGCAATGTAATAACGAATCAGTAAACATTTATATCAACCTAATAACAATGTACTTCAGAATCCTGACGAGTATTCCTCCACAAAAGTTTTTAAACCAAGGATGTTGTAGAGAAACTTTTCTTAAACTGTAATCAATCTTTTCAAACTTAAAGCATGTTTAATTATTAATTATTATTCAAAAAAAAAAGTGTGTGTGTGTTTTGCCCTCGTAGTCTGGGCATGACAGCCATGGCCGTAAGCCCGCAAACTTATGGCAGTTGTAGGCTTTTAAAAAGCCGATGGGCTTTATAACATACACTGACTTTTAAAATAAAATTTTATTATTAGTTTTATTTTTAAAGTTTTTTAAAATTAAATATTAATTTAATTAATTTAAATTATTATTTATTATTAATTTTTATTAATAAATTTAATTAATATTTATTAATTTAATAAATAATTAATAAATGATTATATATAATTTTAAAAATAAATTATTAATTAATTTAATTAAATATAATTTAATTTATTGATAATAAAAGTTAATTAATAGAGTTGTTAATTTATTTAATTAGTATTAATAATTCTAATTTTAATGAAATTGTAAATTATTTTATTTAAAATCAATGAGTATTATTTTTAATATTTTAAATAAATAATTACCCTTAAGTTATTTTCTGAATAATGGATTTAAAATCAAATTAGGGTAATTGTACATTTTATTCAAATATAAGAATGGGTTAAATTATAAGGGTAAATTGTGAATCTTATCCATTGAAAACATACATTGGAAATGAAAACTTTACGTTACTTTTAACTCAAAACTATGTGCTTTCAAAATCAAACCAAACTATGAAACTACTATGTTAACTATATGTTGTCTATGTTTTGGATTTGGGTTGACTAGATTTTTGACTAGTTTTAGGACATCTACCAAAGGCTTGGAATTTTTGTGATTGTGGTATTATGTTGATTTGATCTTGATCTTTTAAACTTAACCATGGTAATGTGTTGGTATGCTCTATGATGAGTTTGATTATATTATTGGTCATTGTCTTTAGTGTTATTGTGGGATAACAGGATGAATGTTATGACATACTTGACTTAGCCATTTTGAGTCTTTGATCAGTATATTTGGGATACTTTCCAGTTGTTTGTAGAGAAATGATGGGTTATTGTGATTTATCTTTTGATGTTTTCCAGTCACTTGTATAGGACTAAGGTGAAGTATTATGATTATTTGATTTGTGCTTTTATGAGCTTTGGGTAGGTTATCTATATGTAATATTGGGAAGTGGCTTGCAATGGAGGTCGAGCCCTAAGTGGTTGCCAAGGTAACCCATTGTAAGTTGTTTAATAAGTGAAAACACTCCACTAAATGAGAGTAAAATGAACCTAATAAGAGTCTTTGTATGTTCTCACTCATGCCTCAAGTGCTAGTACAAGCTAGGATGGGAGTAGAGAGAATGCTTGGTTGTGACCATGCATCGATAGTATGCCTTGTCAATATGAGAGGATACTAGTGCTGCATAGAGTCACTAGGGGGCCAGGGTCAAGTTAGACTACTAGGGTAACTCCAACATTGATTCATGCAATGACACTTGCCCACTTACATAATAGGTTTTTGTTGGAATTATGATATATTTGTAATTAGTGCAAACACTTATTCTATCCTGAATGCCTATCTTGCTCATCACTTAGTTTCAAGTATATACCGAGCACTCAGTGGTTACCTTATAAGTTCAGCAGGTAAACAGTTCTCACCAAGCATTCCAGAGATACCGAGTGAAAAAGGTAAATGAAATTTAGTAGTGTTTACCGAGTGAAAAAGGTAATCAAAGATCAGCAGAGTTTACTGAGTGAAAAAGGTAATCAAAGATCAGTAGACTTTACCTAGTGAAAAAGGTAAACAAAGGATTCAATGTTTATCAAGCTAAGCAAGGTAAACGAAGAAGATAGTTTCTACTGAGTAACACTACATCTACCAAGTCACCAATGGCTAACGAGTTCCAAGCAATGTTCCATGACTAGTATGAACCGAGTCTCTACTTCTACTAAGTGCATGACAATGTTGAGTAACATAGTGGATGCCGAGTATTAGAAGGTCATCAAGTCAGTTCAGTGAACCCGAGTTTACTAATGGGCCAACTCAGTAATGTTTTGTTCACTTGTGTTTTGGCCGACCTTGTAACTATAAAATATTGAAATGGTATATATGTAATGTATGATATCATTTTTGATGTATGAAATAGAATATGAACATATTGGCATGAAATAAAAAAAAGAGCATTGTTTGGATGAAAAGAAGGTATTTCTATCAGCAACAGAGCAAAAGGAATACAGCAAGGTCAGCATAAGGAGTAGAAAAGTTATATCTATCACATCAGGTGATCAATGCAAACGGATCTTATCAGCAAAAAAGTTGTAAGTAGATCCTCTATTTCAACCTAATAGGTGAATCAGTTTTCTAAATCCTATAACAAGGTAGACTTAACAATCTTTTGTAAATCTCCTAACAAAGTGCATACTTCTTTGTATGTTTGTAAATCCTCTAACAAGGTGGATCTAGCAGTCTTACTTGCTCCTAACAGGGCATATCACCAGAAGTCGTCATTGTAAGCCTTAAACAACCAACTTCATACTGCAGTAACGAAGTTTTGTGGGCATCATCCCCACCCCAATTTTACTTTCTAATTGGAAGGTTTCTGGGTCACCAAATCATTGTGTACATGTGTTATGAATGATTGATCTTTCATTTATGTAGTAGATTAGATGAATGAATGATAAATGGTTAAAATGCATAAAATTTTATTTGTTACTAATTCACCCCTCCCCTCTCAGTAACACATTTCATCGTGAATATTTCCAATAGTTTCCTACATGTTTGTGTTTGCCTCTGAGTCTAGATATTGATTTATCTTGGAACCTTTGAGTTAGATTACTTTTAGGGTTTCTTGGACTTAGATATTACTTTTGATTTTGGATTGATATCATGTTTGGAACTTGAGACTATCTCCTTAGCATGGTGGGAGTGGGCCTTTTTGGGTTACCATGCAGTCAGGTGGTAGTGCTTTTTACTCTTACCATTGAGATCCATCCGTTGACTCTGTGGATGGAGTTTCTTGTCTGCTTTTCCTTTCATTCTATCTTTGTGTATTATGATGGATGATTATATCATTATGATGGATTGTTATATCTTTATGGTGGATGATCTTTACTTGTTGTATTGTACTTGGTTTCATGGATCTGAAAAGGATGATGTATTTATTCTATAAATGAATATTCTTTTAGCCTTTCATGCCTTATGACATGTATAGTGGATGATTGAGCATTTTGAATTTTATTGCCAAGTGGCATTCAGAACAAATGTATATTATTTAAATGGACTTGAACTTATAATTATTCTTTCATGTAGATGTGGTATTTATTAGAATTAGTATTATTTATATTTAGATGTGATTCAACATCTTGGGATCCTTAAGGAATATAATATGTTATGTTTGCTTCTATATGATTGTATGTTATTTCTTCCACTACTTTATGTTTGATGTGTATGTTATTCTTTCTTGAAAAAAAAATGTTTGGCAAACTTAGTAAAAATTTAGGTTAATCTTTTGGATCCCTTAGCGGGGCATTACATAATCATCAACTTATCCTCCTTCAATCTTTGTAATACTTGTCTAACATGCTCAAGATGTTCTTCCTTAGTCTTATTGAATATCATAATATCATCCAAATAAATAATCACAAACTTATCGAAGAATCTTTTGAGAACTTCATTCATCAACCTAATGAAAGTACTAGGTGTATTAGTTAAACCAAAAGGCATTAACATCCATTCATATAAACCATCTTTTGTCTTGAAAATAGTCTTCCATTCATCAAATTCTTTGATTTTGATCTGATGATAGCCACTCTTCAAATCAATCTTGGCAAAATACTTTTCTCACTCAAATAATCTATTATGTCATCCATCCTCAACATAGGAAACCTATATTTCACTACGATCTTTTTAATAGCTCTTGAATCAGTACACATTCTCCATTCTCCACTCTTATTAGGTGCTAATACAATAGGTGCAACACATGGACTCAATTTTTCTATGACTACAACTTTCTACAAAAACTCTTGGACTTGTTTATTAAGTTCTTCATTTTTAGTAGGTGTCAATCTATATGGTGCTTTATTTGGAAAACTAGCTCTAAGAATAAAATTCATACAATGAATTATACTTCTCTTTGGAGGTAAACCATTAGGTCTAACCTATGCAACAATATCCTTATACTCATTCAACAATTTTGTAATTTCCATTGGCACTTAGTCATTACCACCAGTTTCTGTTATCACTTGGTTACCATTATCTTCTGTCACTCTGTCACTACTAATTAACACTCAATTAACACTAGTTTTTGATACTTGGTTGCTACTGGCACAACTTGGTCTCCTAGGAATTATGGCGAAAAAGACTTGATTCTTCTTCATTTCCTTTTCAAATTGCTTTCCATTAATGATGCAAAATTTTCATAGTAGCATAATTAACCTCATCTGGACTTGCAATCAAAGGCAACAATATTTGCTTTTTCTCATTCACCCAAAGAGTCTATTGATTCAAACTTCCATCATGTATAGCATATCTATCATACTGCCAAGGTCTACCCAACAAAATATGACAATAATCCATAGGCATAATATCACACAAAACTTCATCAAAATAATGTCCAATCTTGAACTTCACAAGGCATTGTTCACTTACCAATATCGTATGCTCATCTTTGATCCATGAAACATGATAAGGTTTAGGATGTTCCAACCTCTACATCTAAAAATTTGTAACCAATTCTTCTTATGAAAAATTTGTAGAACTTCAACTCTTAATGATCACCTTGTAATTATTTTTGACCATCTTACATCTAGTTTTGAAAATACTTCTCCTTAGGATAGGTTCTTCATTACTTCCCTTATTACATAGGGTTCTTCTCACCATCAAATTTTGTCTAGCCTTAGGTCCACTTGGTGAAACCTTAGTGTCTCCTTGAATCACAACATTTCTATTACCTTTCCCACTTTCAAAAGATCTACACTCAAAGGATCTATTGTAGTGCCTGCCCCAGGTTTACATTTAGCTATTATTTTCGAACTCTTTTAGACCAATTTATGTTTATACTTGATGACTAGTAGCATTATTTTCCAGATTATTGGATATTATTTTCATACTCAATTGATTTTATGATGAGACTACTTTGGTACTAGTTACTTCATGTATGCATGATTATACCTTGATACTAATTATTTATAGTGATTTCAGTTATTTGATGATGTTAGTTAAATGGATTATTTATACATGTTTTCTTATGGATACTTACACCATACTACATGTGTATGGTGTGTGTGTATGTTTTCTTTATGTATGACATTTCTGATGTGGTTAAGGGAGTCATAGTCACTTGCTAGTTGGGATCTACACAATGCACCACTTCCTACCATTGCCTATTTAGTTTAGAATATATGTGTGTGTACATGCATGGATTTTATGTAGATTGTAGGTATCGGGTATCGACTTCCCTAAATTGCCAGGATGAGCATACCCTATTGTAATATGTCAATGGTAAGAGAGGGGAGATAAATTCTTGAGTCCAAATCCTAACCTTAAAACCAATTGTCTTAGAAAATTAGGACAAGTTTCTAAAATGATAACCCTTTCGAATTTGTCATATGATGTGAATTTGTGATTATAACCCTTGAGTTTGATCTTGTATATGGTATTTTATGATGGGTTTCCACATTTTGTCTTGTGGGTCTTTGGTGATTTTTCTATTAATTAAGTCAAATTAAAAGATTAATTAATGATTTAATGTAATAGAAAATTATAAAGATAATTTCAATATTTAATTATATTTAATTAATTGGGAAGTTAATTAAATAAAAAACAATTAAATTTAAAGAGAAATTTATCGTCTAATTTTAAAGTGTAATAATATTTATGTAATTTAATAATAATATATCTAGGAGATTATTTTTAAATAAAAGCTAAATATTATTATTACTTAACTTAATAATTATTTTATCAAAAAAATGCTTCGAAAATTAAGTAAAGAGAAATTAATTTACTGAAGATATTTTAAATTGAGAGAAAAGAGAATTCTCTCACAATCTTTGAGTGGTTGCATATTAGCATAAGATTCTACTTAGAGTCTTGTGCTTTATTCAAATAATGAATTATGTAATTCAATAATCCTATCTGCATCATGTTTGTTAATCTGTTTTTCCAAATTTCATTTGTGATGAATCTTCCAATCTTTCATTGTGAATCTATTGGCATTTAATCAAAATTCTATCTATATATGGGGATTGAAAGGAAATTAGTAAAACCTTCATTTTTAAAATTAAATAGTTGATATTTTAATCAAAAAGGGTTATATATATATATATATATATATATATATATATATATATATATATATATATATATATATATATATATATATATATGATACAAGGTTGGGTGGGGGGGGGTGCGGTTGTTATTAAACAATTTTTTTTTTTTAAAGTATAATATATATTGGGGAGGTAGGGCCACTAAAACCCCACCTCCCATCCTCCTTATCCATGGCAATGTGAGGGTTGTTGGTGGCCTTTAAAGGCCCACACAACAGACCTACTGCCATGATAGTAGACGTACTGCCATAACAGTACTCTATTGTCACGGTAGCAGAGCTCTTGTGGCAGCGCACAAGCTTGCAACTTTGTAAAAAGTTGCAGGTGTAATTTTTATTTAAAAATTATTGGGTGACCACAAGAAGTTGGGTTGCAATTCTGCATAAGTCAAATTTCATGGAATTGTACTTCTCAAAAATGGGTACTCAATTTTGTTAGAATCAGGTACTCATTTCTAAATTCATGCTTCAGGTACCCAAGCCACAATTTAAAAATTAGGTACTCGATTTGTAAAAAGTGGATCAAGTGCCCGAAGCACTTAAAAATTGAGCACCCGATTGCTTTTCAAATCGGGTACTCAATTTGTTTGAAATTGGGTACCCCATTTTTAAAGTGTTATTTTGCAATTACAAATTGGGTGCCCAATCCATGAGATATGAGTAGGAATTTGGAATCACCGCACATTTTGCATCGGGTTTTTCCTCGGGGAAAGGCATGGCATAGGCTTGGTCCCACCAAGCCATGCCTTTGTGAACCATTTTTTTCTAAGGCATTTAATCGACAATTTTAGAGATTGTCACAATTTTTATAGGGTCATCCCCATTGAATTTTTTGATGAAACAAAAACCCATTATCGGCTTACTGTTCTAATTTCAAAAATGTAAATTTTATAGTGTTATCAGTTTATTTGCTATTTTTCTATTATTTATTAATCAAAACTGTCTCTTAAACATTAAAAAGTGACATTCACTAAAACTTTAATAACTTTTTCATTTTATAATTTTTCTTAAATTAATTTATATGTCATCAATCTACATAAAATTCTTTTGAGGTTAGAAAAAATATATTTGAATTTTTTTTTGATCAAATTATGGTGTCCGTACACGAGAGGTTTTAAAATTTGTCTTTATATCCAATAAATAATTAATAAAAATAAAATTATTCAATAAAAAATTAAGGAAAAATATTGTCATCAATCTTAGGTTATTAGGTAACTCCCTTTAAAAGGATTTATGAAAACTCATTTATTTGTGTCAAATTTTGGTGTCTGTACATGAGCGTGGTATGGTCCTGAAATGGGCATTTTGAAAAAGTGGTTTTTAAAGATCCATACTAAAAAAAATTCTATCATATGGGTACACAAATAAATTACATATTCAAAAACTAGATTTCGAACACCAAAATTTTTATTTTTGAAGTTTTTTTATATTCATTCTCTAAATGCCTCAAATTTTGACATCAATTTTTTCAAAAACAGGAAAAACACTTCCACTTTTTGGCCAAAAGTGAGACCTAACTTCTTGCACTTACCCTATTTTAAATTAAATTTTAATTAATATTTATTAATAATTTTATTAATAGTTTATTATTATTAATTAATTAATTAATTTTTAATAAATTATGAATATAGTTTCTTATATATATATATATATATATGTATACATACATATATGTATATACATATATATGTATATACATACATACATATACATACATACATATACATACATACATACATACATATTGGCAAAAGTGGACAAGCCACTAGATATATATTTATATAAAATAAAAACTGGTTCAAGAGTTCAACTGGGAAAGAACCAGAAATAAAACCCAGCATCATTGCAATATTTACAATTGACTAACATCGATATTTACAATCTGGCTATATTGATGAACAACCATCAAAATTTGAAATTTATTGAATTTTACATTTTCATCACACATCAAGCATGGAGGACTCCAATTCAATGAAGACAAGATTTTCAACAATGTGTAAAACATGCTTGAAGTGTGGAGAAAATAAACCAAAAAGATAGAAAGATACTGCTATGCTATCTTTCATCCATATAATTTAACTTAATTAATTTAGTTTAGTTAAGTTTCTAATTAATAATATTTAATCATGTTGAAGTTGTTTATTAATATTATTGTATAATAATTTTTACTATCAATAAAATCATAGTGATTTTTATTAATGGTCAATTATTATACTAATAATTTATTGGAGATAATTATTTTAAAGTCATCTTATGATATTTAATTGTGAATCTTAAAGTTTCATAAGATAAGAGTAATTGTGCAATATGTTTAAATACAAGAAATGAGATAAGTTGTAAGAATTAAAATGTAAATCTTATATACTCAAAAACTTACATTGAAATGAAAACATAAACCTTAGATTGTGTGTCTTCAAGATCAAATAAAACTATGAAACTACACAATTAACTGTATCTTGTCTTATGTTTTGGGGTTTGGGTTGATCTAAGTGTTGACCAGTCTTAAGGTGTTTATCGAAGGCTCAAGAGTTTTGTGTTTGCAATAGCATGATGATGATTTGATCTTGATCTTCTTAACTCAAGCATGGTAATGTGTTTGGTATGCTCTATGATGAGTTTGGATCTATTGTTCATTATTGCTTTCAGTGTTCTTGTGTGAAAATGAGATGAATGTTATGACCTATTTGACTTAACCTTTGAGTCTTCGATCAGTTATTTTTGGATACTTTCCAGTTGCTTGTAAAGGACTGAGGTGTTATTGTGAATTTTATTTTGATACTTTACAATCACTTGTATAGGACTGAGGTGAAAACTATGATTATTTGATTTGTACTTTTATGATCTTAAGGTAGCTTATCTATATGTAATGTTGGGTAGTGGCTTGCAATGGAGGCCAAAGCCAAAGTGGCTGCCAGGGTAACACATTGTAGGTTATTTAATAAGTGAAAACACTACACTAAATGAGAGTAAAATAAACTTAATAAGAGTCTTGTCTTTCCTCACCCATGCCTTGAGTGCTAGTATAGACTAGGATGGGAGTAGAGAGGACGCTTGGTTGTGACCATGCATCGTTAGTATGTCTTATTAGTATGAAAGAATACTAGTACCACATAGAGTCACTAGGGGGCCAAGGTCAAGTTAGACTACCAAGGTAACTCTAGAGTTGATTCATGCGATGACACATGCCTGCTTGCATAGTAGATTCCCTACATGTCTTTGTTTGCCTTTGGGTCTAGATGTCATTTTATCTTGGAATTCTTTGAGTTAGATTACTTTTAGGGTTTTCCTTGACATAGATATTACTTTTGATTTTTGGGATTGATATCCTATTTGGGACTTGAGACTATCTCCTCAACATGGTGGGAGTGAACCTTTTTGGATTACCATGAGGTTGGGTGGTAGTGCTTTTTACTTTTACCATTGAGATCTATCTGTAGATGTCGTGGCTAGAGTTCCTTGTTTTGCATTTCCTTTCATTCTATCTTAGTATATTATAATGGATGATTATATCTATTTGATTGATGATTTTACTTATTGCATTGTATCTTGTTTCATGTATCTGAAATGGATGATGTAATCTATTTTATAAATGTATATTCTTTTAGCCTTTCATACCCTTTTACATGTATAGTGGATGATTGTGCATTCCAAATGTATTGCCAAGTGGCATTTAGAACAAATATAAATTATTTAAATGGATTGAACTTGTAGTTATTCTTTCATGTGGATGTGTTATTTATTGGACTTAGTATTCTTTAAATTTAAATATGATTCAATGTCTTGGGATCCTTAAGGAATGTAATCTGTTATGTTTTCTTATGTATGATTGTATGTTATTACTTCCACTGCTTTATGATTGTTGTTATATGTTATCTTTAAAAAAAAATTCACAAACTTAGTAAAACTTTAGGTTAGTTCTTTTGGATCCCTTGGTGGGGCATTACATCTATGTCCTTCTTTACCACATTTGAAACAATTACCATGAAAACCACCTCTAGAATAAGAATTACCTCTTCCTTGGTAAGAACTAGTACCTCGTTGGTAAGAATCACCACTTTTCCACTTGGTCTTTCCTTTATCATAATTATTCCATTTAGATTTTCCCTTATCTTGTATAGAATTGTCAGATCTGCCACCTTCTCCATAAGATCTACCTCTGCCTCTTTAAAATCTACCACCTCTACTTCTTTGTCTTTGTTCATGCTTCTTTGTCAAGATCTCTTTAGCTTTCAAGGCATATTGATATGCTTCCTCCACACTTTCAAATTTCACAAAACTTATCTCATCTTGAATTTGAGATCTCAATCCATTTCTTTACCTTCCAATTTTCTCAACATCATCATCCACATGTCCAGATCTAATGTCCAATCTATAGAATTCCTCAGTATACTCCTTCACAATCATTTCTCTTTATCTCAAATTTTGCATCTTTCTCAATAAGCTAACTTGTTAATCAATAGGAAGGAGCTTGTTCTTTACCTTATTCACCATCTTCGGCCAAGTCTTGATCTTCTCCATTCCTCTCCTTTGTCTATCAATTTGCAAATGCTTCCACCATAGTGAGGCATGTCCTTTCAACCTAGTAACCACAATCTTCACCTTCCTATTATTAGGAGTGGTTTCATTCTCAAAGAACATCCCCATTCCAGAGATGCAACCCAACACAACATTGGTATCCAATTTTGCATCATAAGGAACAAATTCTACAAAAGGATTTGAATTTTCCTTAGATAATACTCTCAACAATCTTGCCTCATCTTGATCTTCTTTAGGTTCTAGATTAGGGTTTGGTGTTGTTGCTTCATCATCAGCCACATCAGCAAGGTGTGTTCCTCTCCTCTGGGATGTCTCTATATTATCTAATCTAGCTACAATTTGTCTCAATGTATCCAATATGACATTGTCATCATTTCCTCTACCTCAAACCATCTTTATAATCAGGTTCCTACAAGATCGTAACCCTCTACAAGTTATGGGTCAAATCTTTAGATTTACAATTGGAGCACCTAGGCAAGCATCTAGGCACACCTTGGTGGCAAGAAAAGACAAAGGATTAATGGAATCCCTAAAGGTGGATTGGAATGTATTGAAGCCTATAATGGCTATAGGTAATGAACAATTTAATGTAAACATGAAAAGTCCTAAAGATCCTAATAAGGGATTTAGGCACAAAAAATGATGTAAGGGTGGCCAATAGTGCCAACAAGGGATCTAGGTTAGTTAGAGGAATCAAATGGGTCCTAGGGGGGTCTTAGAAAAACCATTAAGTGGTATAAATTCATAAGGTAATAAATAAAACAATTTTAAAAGGTTTTAAATTCAAATTTTGAATCCTAACGACTATTTACTATATTAGGAGGGAAAACCAATATTTGAGTATTTTAACCTTTTTTATGGATTCCAAATAATGGAATATGATTGGGGAAGTTTTTGTACATCCTAGATAGCCTAGTAAAGGCATATGATTAGAAAGGAAGAGCATTGGTACGGATTTACTAATAAATGTACAGATTTGGCCATTTGAATGTAATAAAACTCCATTTTTTGAGCATCTTTGCATTGGTTCTTTGGATTTCTTTGGTTTAATAGTGTTATTTTAATTTTTTAATTCTATTGGGATGGTATTTGATCCATTTATGGTACACTAAGACAAGTAGGGTTTCATTTTGCCAAAAATGTTGATTGCAAGCAACTTTTGCAATAATTTGTGCAAGTTTTGGGTACTTAGAGAGAAATTGATCATTCCATGGATGTAGGAATCTTATTCCCATGGAATGAACCTATATTATAATGTAAAATAATTCTAACTATTATTGGGCAGGAGATTGCATGGTTGGAAGCCTCTAATGGGTTTTTGGTGGCTGTAGGCGCATGAAATGCATGCCTAAGGCATAAAAGCAGGAGATCTATCCATTGGAGGGCACTATTTTATGGTATATATGGTCTAAAAATTTCATATACATGATGAATCAACCTTCAGTTGATTGAGATTGTTTTGGGAAGTCATACATTGAGAAAGCCCCAGGTTTGAGGGTTTATAAGAGGCCAAATTGGGGGTTTCTTATTTGTAGAAGCTGGAGAGTCAAATTGACTTAATTTTCCTTTTATTGGGTTCATATTAGAGTAATTTTGAAATTATGAAGCTTTGGAAGTATGGGAAACATGTAATTGCTTTGTAAAATCACCCTATTTTATGCCTAAAAAGGGTGCCTAGTTTGGGGATCTGGTTGTTGCTCCAAAATAACCTATACTAAGTTTTATATATGTTAAATAAGGTTGAAATGAGTATCCAAAAACCTATTTTATTTTATAATTCCTTTTTTAAATTTTGGGATAGAACTTAACATCTTTCTCGTTGGGGACATAGTTGGGGGCAGTTAGGTCTACTAGGCAATTTTGAGGAATTTGAGTGCTAGGATTGGGTCGATGGTCTAAAATCACTTAAAACCTCTTGAATCCATCTTATATAGGTCAGATACATCCACCATATCCTTTGGGATGGTTTTGGAGTTGTAGAGAAGATAGTTGTTGTTTTGTGGGTTTGGGGAACCTTGCCTTTCCCTTGCACATTTTCACATTGTGAACTTGGTTGGGCTCAATCACACTTTTCCATTGCATCAATTGGTATTAGAGATTAGGAGAATCTTATGTTGAATGAAGAGAGAGTTATTGGGGTCATTGGTGTATTTCATCCTTGTTGAAGCCTTTGAGCATCCCTTACCTTTTGACCATTCCTAGTGGGTCTCGGTACTTGAGGAGGTGTCAAAAGGAAAAGATCGAAGGGTCACTAATTCTAAACTTGAAAATATTGTGAAGGAATATATGGAAGAGAATAGAAGGATAAGAACACCCCTAGAACAAGAAAGAAGACAAAATTTTGAGAAGGACAAGGAGATGAAATCCTTGGTTGGTAGATTAACCATACTAGAAAAGAAAGGAAAAGGCAGATTGTAAGAGAAAGATGAATTTGAAGAATGGGGAGAAGAAGACATCCCTTTGAGAGAAGAAGTACAGTTAGAACCTAAGGAGGAGAGGATGGATAGGTTTGTTAAAGCCATAAGGAGTGGAGATGCAAGAGGAAGATCATACTTACCTTTGTATGCAGGTAAGATGGATGATGAAGAAATCATTAACTAGTTCAATGCTATGGAGAACTACTTTTAGTTTGAGAACACAGAGGACAAAGATAAAGTAAGGATTTCTAAGACTAGACTAAAAGGGCATGTGTTACTTTGGTGGGATTGTATACAGGTAGAGAGGTGGAAGAATAGTAGACCCAAGACTACTTCTTGGTATACTATGATGGACAAAATGAAGGAAAATTTTTTACCTAGTGACTACAAGGTACATATATACAAGAAAATACAAATTCTTAGGCAAAGAGACTTGGATGTACAAGGGTATAGTAAAGAATTCTACAAGTTGGATATCAGAGTGGGTCATTAAGAGGATGTAGAGGAGAAAATGACAAGATACTTGGGGGGCTTAGATTCAACATCCAAGATGAAATTAAGTCTTAGAACCCCTAGATTTGTTGAGGAATGTTACAAATTGGCCATAAGGGGTGAAGAGAATTTGAAGAGAAGAGAGAAAAATAGTGGTGGTATAGGAAATGCAAACAAAAGTAGAGGAGGAAAATCTACTTATGAGAAGGAACAATCTAGTGAGGATAAAAGCAAGAATGTTGATACAAAACAAATAGGAAGTGATAGATATTGTTATGGTAGAGGCAGTGGTGCATTCAGTGGTAAGTGCTTTAATTATGGAGGCATTGGGCATCAATCCTATAGGTTTCTTGAGAAGGAGGCTGATCACAAGAAGGAAAAGAAGAGAGTTAACTTGGCACAAGGAGGGGAAGAAGAATGAGAAGACAAAGACAAAGCTATAGAAATTGGAGCATACATAGAAGGAGAATTCTTGATGGTGAGAAGAATTCAATAGCAAAAGAAGGCTCCAGTATCCATCTTTGGAACAAATTGTGAAAGTCATGGTAAGGTTTTTCAAATGATCATTGATTCTAGATCATTTGAAAATTTGGTTTCTTATGAGATGGTAAACAAACTGAATTTGCAAAGGTTTCCCATTGACAAACCATATAAGGCTTCATGGGTGAGTGATGAGAAAATAATTTTTGTTAGAGAGAAAGAATTTGTTGATTTTTCAATAGGGTCATATGTTGATAGGGTTCTTTGTGATGTGATTCCTATGACATGTTGTCATAATGTTCTTGGAAGGCCATGGAAAGCCTCTAGGGATACTGTACCCTATGGATTGGAAAATGTGTATCTTGTGGATGGTCTCAAATTTTTCCTCAAACCTTTTCCAAGTGATAATGATGATGGTGGAAGGATTTTATGTGTTGGTGAGAATAATTATATTACCTTAGAATGTCAAAAAACATATGGTGCTGAACTGAAACAAAAGAATTCATTGGTAATGATGAAGAGTCATGTTGTTGATCATAAAGGTTCTAATTTGCAAAAGATGCTATGTGAAAAGAGGATATTAATTGGTTCTCTTTGGTGTCCTATGGTGACATTCAAGAAGGATGATGGTGGAATGTCCATGAAGGGAAGAGATAATGGTCTTTTGGATCCTCAAATGAGGGAGGCAAGGAAGATTGAGAGGGCAAATGATAAATATCCTAAATCTAATGTTTTTGTTGATTCTAACATTTTTTATGTAGGAAATACATGTGGAACAAGTGAAGGATTTCTAAAAAAGAGTTGCAGACATCCATCTAGGACAATGGGTGGCTTGAAGACAACTCCCCTTCACTCTTGTGACAAGAGTGTTTTTCAAGGTGGGGTGTATGGTACTGGAGCACCTAGGGAAACATCTAGGCACACCTTAGTTGCAAGAAAAGAAAAAGTATCAATGACATCCCTAAAGGTGGAATGGAATGTATTGAAGCCTATAATGGCTATATATAATGAACAATTTAATGTAAACATGAAAAGTTCTAAAGATCCTAATAAGGGATTTAGGCACAAAAAATGATGTAAGGGTAGGAAATAGTGCCAAAAAGGGATCTAGGTTGGTAAGAGGAATAAAATAGGTCCTGGGGGGTCTTAGAAAAATCCTTAAGTGGTAGAGATCCATAAGGTAAGAAATGAAACAATTTAATAAGGTTTTAAATTCAAATTTTGAATCCTAACGGCTATATACTAGATTAGGAGGGAAGACCAATATTTGAGTGTTTTAACCTTTGTTATGGATTCCAACTAATTGAATATGGTTGGGGAAGTTTTTGTAAATCATATATAGCCTAGTAAAGGCATAGGATCAGAAAGGAAGAGCATTAGTATGGATTAACATCAAATGTACGGATTTGGCCATTTGAATGCAATAAAACTCCATTTTTTGAGCATCTTTGCATTGTTTCTTTGGATATCTTTGGTTTATTAGTGATTTTTTATTTTTTAAGTCTATTGAAATGGTATTTGATCCATTTCTGGTGCACTAAGACAAGTAGGGTTTCATTTTGCAAAAAGTGCTGATTTCAAACAACTTTTGCAACAATTTGTGCATGTTTTGGGCACTTAGAGAGAAATTGGTCATTCCATGGATGTAGGAATCTGATTCCCATGGAATGAACCTGTATTATAATGTAAATAATTATTCTAACTATTATTGGGCAAGAGTTTGCATGGTTGGAGGCCTCTAATGGGTTTTTGGTGGTTGTAGGTGCATGAAGTGCATGCCTAAAGTATAGCAGCAGGAGATCTATCCATTGGAGGGCACTATTTTATGGTATATATGGTCTAAACATGTCATATACATGGTAAATAAATCTTTAGTTGATTTATTTTCTTGGGAAGTCATACATTGAGAAAGCCCTAGGTTTGAGGGTTTGTAAGAGGCCAAATTGGGGGTTTCTTATTTGAAGAGGTTGGGGAGTCAAAATGAATTGGTTTTCATTTTATTGGGTTTATTTTAGAGGAATTTTTAAAGTCTTAAGCTTTTTAAGTATAGGCATCATGTACTTTCTTTGTAAAACCACCCTATTTTATGCCTAAAATGGGTGCCTAGTTTCAGGATCTAATTGTTGGTCCAAAACAACCTATATTGAGTTTTACATATGTTAAATAAGGATGAAATGGGTATCTAAAAACATATTTTATTTGAGAAGTAATTCAGAAAAGTTGGGATAAAACTTAACATCTTTTTGGTTGGAGACCTAGTTGGGGGCAATTAGGCCTACTAGGCAATTTTGAGGAATTTGAGTGGTAGGATTAGGTTGAGGGTTTGAAATCAGTTGAAACATCTTTAATCCATCTTATATAGGTTAGATACATCCACCATATACTTTGGGAGGGTGTTGGAGTTGTGGAGAGGATAGTTGTTATTTTGTGGGTTTGGGGAACCTTGCCTTTCCGTTGCACATTTTCACATTGTGAACTTGGTTGGGATCCATCACAATTGTTCATTGCATTAGAAATCCTACAACCACATCAACTTAGGGTTCTACATGATCCAATCTCCATAAGGAAAAACTTGGCTCTGATACCACTTGGCCCAGGGAGGGATGAGATAACTAGGGCCAAAGGCATACCCAATGTTGGAAATATTCAAGACTATGCTAAGTTACTGAGAGGGGAGGGGTGAATCGGTAACTTTTAAAACTTTAAAAATTTCAATACTTAATCCAATAAATCAATTAACACTTAATTCATCACATTTGATCTAATTGCATGCATGAGAAACTGAAAAACATGAAAGTATCCATAACACTTTGAACACAATGATTTGGTGACCTAGAAACCTTCCAAATAGAAAGTAAAACTGGGGTGGGCATGATATCGACAAACTTTAGTACTACAACATAAATTTTTCTTGTTAAGGCTTACATTGATCACTTCTAATGATCTACCCTATTAGGAGCAATTAGGACTGCTAGGTCCACCTTGTAAGAGGATTTACAAACACACAATGAAGTATGCACTTAGTAAAGAGATTTATAGAAGACTGTTAGGTCTACCTTGTTAGAGGATTTTGACTAGTTCACCTATTAGGATGAAATAGTAGATCTCTAATTTGCAACTAAGTTTTTCAATAGAGATTTCTTAGTGTACTGATCACCTTTCTATGATAGATATGTCTCTACTGCTCCTTATACTATTATGGCCTTTATAATTCTTTATCTACTACATTCATAACTTGAACTTTTCACATTCACTCTCTTTCCTTTTTTTTTAATTCTTACATTTGAAATGATACAATACATTACATATATATACCAATCCAAATTATAAAATTACAAAGTTGGCCATGACACAAGTTAACACAAATATTACAAAGTTGGCCCACATGAAGATACTCAGGTTCTGAAGACTGACTTAGTGAGGTTCTGATACTCGACATCCACTATCACTGATTTGCATCATCATGCTCTTGGTAGACATAGAAGCTTGATCCATACTGATCACTTTCAAGTAGTCTTGAACTTGATCTACACTGGTGACTCAGTAGATATTGTGCAACTTGGCAAACACTAAATCACTTGGTTACCATGAAGTAGCTTAGTTAACATTGGCTTCACATCACCTAAACTACAAACTTGGTAGATACTACAATGCTCAGTAAACATTGGCTTCACATGACATGAACTACAAACTCAATAACCACTGATAAACTTGGTATATATGGCTTGAACTGTCAAACTTCACACTAACTAAATCTACTCAGTCACCACTGGGATTAGTCCAAAAGACTCGATAGCAACTGTAGAACTTAGTGGCTGCTGAAATACATAGAAAACACTATAAATTGTTCAATGAGCTCAGTAGCTATACAGAATTTTAATAAGTGTGTGTCACTAATATCAAGAGGTTTGACCCACACAACTCTAGGCTTAACTACCTAGATATATACCTTATCATAGTCCACCATGAAGCACACATCATCCTTGTAGTTTTTACCTAACTTCTTTGGAATCGTAAACCTATTATTCATTTTATCTTTGAACACATTGAAGTAGTTGTCCATGATGTTGCCATACTTCTCATCTATTTCTACAATATATTCATTTATTTGGTAAAGTACAGGAAAATATTTTCTCTAGACTATAGTACCTTTGGAAGGGAAGAACTTCTAGATATAAAAGAATAGACATGTTAACAATGAACCAAATTTGCACGGGTTATTCTTGGATGTTCTAATACTTTCCATGTTCTTATTGAATTGCCTCAACAACAAGTCAACAAGGTCATAAGATAGGTTATTCTTCACCACTTTATATGCCAAATCTATGACTTCACATGATACCCTATTAAGATGGCTTGAATAACATGAATTCCAAACTTCAACTCTCCATTAGTAATACTACTTATTTTCATACCTCTACAATCTCACTCAGCTAGGCTTTTCTTCTCCAACTCTACCAAACCTAGGGTTTTAGTTGTTTTGGTCTTGGCAAGCATGGGGAGGCTAGTGATTCGATGAATCATTTTCTTCATTATCAAAATTGGCTGCTCTAACCATAGTTTCCTATTATGCACTTGGTTAAGGATATACCTAATCCATTTAATTTGAAATTCTCAGGGCATATGGGGAATACGTGTTAATCCTTGTGCTTCCAAATGTTGATGCTTGGGTTTCAGGGTTCCATCAACACATAACTGATCTAGGGGATCATCTATCTCTAGAGTACCAATTTCTTGAATTGCACATTTAAAATGAGTATGAATGTCATTAACAAGAAGTACCTTGGGAGGAATTTGAGATTAAGCTTCGCTTGGGTCTAGGGTTTTAGCAATCGTGGGCACAAGCTTGAAATCCAATGCTTTCCATTCAATAACTCAAACCAACATGTTAGAACCTCTCTTAACCTTACTATTGTTGGATGCCATTTTCACTTGGTAACTTGAGAGAACTTTAAAAATCTTTTGCAGGAAATTCTCTCAAGTCACTTAATCACACAAAAAATAGCTCTTTGCAATAGCAGTCAAAAATTCACGTAAGACATGAATTTGATTCCATGCCTTTTGTTAAAACTTTGTCATTAATGCTTAGTACAGAGGTAGATAAGCTGACATTATATTGGTAGTCTGTCATTCACTACTTACCATTGATCACTCGGTGACCTCTCCACGATTCGGTAACCATAAGTGTCTTAGTTACTTTCGACCTTGCTTGGTAGAGTCTATGACCTAACCTCGCTTGGTAGAGAAGGTAACTCAGTAATAACTAATATTGATCTTGCTTAGTGATCCCTTTGTATCTTGTATATAGATTTGGATCTTTGTCATATTTCAACTAGAACCAATTCAGATGTCTTCTTTGATAACCTAGTTCTAGTTCTTCCTTGAGAACTTAATTAGGAATGGTAGAATCACCCAATTCTTGAGTGACTTGACCATAATTACTCAGACTAGTATCCTCAGTAGACTTAGGAATTCATTTGTATCTCATCTACTTTTAGATGTTATCAGCCTTTTCTTTCTTCTCATCTTCAATTTTACCAGTATTCATATAGTTCTTGGCAAGATGACCAAGTTTTGTACAAATGAAACATCTTTTAGAAGTATCTCTTTTCCTCATATGATGTTTGACACAATTCATACGAATGTGTCCAAATTCTCCGCAGTAATGACATCTACACCAGGTATTGTAATCCCAACCAAATATTGCTTTCACAATTTGTTCTGCAAGATTCAATGTCTTTGTTTTGCATTATGATTCCTTGTGTCCATGTTTCTTACATTTATGACAGTTTCCTTCAAATATTGGCTTCTCTTTGCATTCATTATCCCTGTGACCATGCTGATTGCAATTGTAGCATTTTCCATTGAATTTTCCTTTTCCATTACTCCAACATTTGTTTGATGTATGACCTATCTTACCACAGTGATTACAGGTAGGTCTTTGATTCTTTTGAGCACCTTTTTTTGGAGGATTCACCTTCTTCTTTGCATCCAATTCCTACTTTTCCTTTTTGCCTATAAAGGTTTTTCTCATTCAGTTGATCCATGTCTGCTTGAGATTTCATCATTCTCTCATTGATTTGCTTCTTAGTGTTTAGGTCATTTATCCATCTTTCACTGATTTTTCTTTCAGATCTCAATTCATTTTTTATTCTTTCATTGATTTGTCTTTCAGAATTTAGATCATTCCTCATTCTTTCATCTTCAAATCTTAGGCTCATGATTTCCTCATTTGCATTGGAGAGCTAATCAATAAGGTCCACTTGCTGAAGAGATTGGTTCTAGATTTCATTGTTCCTTCCATCCATCTCTTATTTTATCTTGTTTCTCTATTCAAAAACCTCACATAACCTTATTGACTAAATTTCTTGTTCTCTTTTTAGCTTTCTTACTTCTTCTTACAAGGAACCATTCTTCTCTAGGAGTTCTTTGATTGCATCATTTGCTTCATCTAAGCTACTTGAAGGGTGAAAGTCTTCAATTCTTTCTTCAATGTAGAGATGATCATTTATTTGATTTGCAAGTTCATTTCTTCTTTTCAGGGATTGGGAAAGTTGCTCCTTAGCTTTCTTGAGTTGTGCAATGGCCATTTCTAGATCCAAATTTTCATTATCAATATCTTTTTCAAGTCTAAATATCTCCATATCCTTGATCTTTTCTCAAGTTGTTAAACTTTCTCCTGAGAACCACAAAGCTCTAATACCAATTGTTGGAAACATTCAAGACTATGCTAAGTTACTGAGAGGGGAGGGGTGAATTAGTAACTTCTAAAACTTTAACAATTTCAATAATTAATCCAATAAATCAATTAGCACTTAATTCATCACATCTGATTTAATTGCATGCATGAGAAACTGAAAACATGAAAGTATCCATAACACTTTGAACACAAAGATTTGGTGACCCAAAAACCTTCCAAATAGAAAGTAAAATTGGGGTGGGGATGATACCCACTAACTTTAATATTGTAGCATAAATTTTGTCTATTAAGGTTTACATTGATCACTTCTTATGATCTGCCATGTTAGGAGCAATTAGGACTGCTAGGTCCACCTTGTACGAGGATTTACAAAGACACAATGAAGTATGAACTTAGTAAAGAGATTTATAGAGGACTATTGGGTCTACCTTGTTAGAGGATTTTGATTGGTTCACCTATTAGGATGAAACAATAGATCTCTGATTCACAACTGAGTTTGCTGATAGAGATTCCTTAGTGTATTGATCACCTGTATGTGATAGATATGTCTTTGCTACTTCTTATATTGTTATGGCCTTTATAATTCTTTATCTTCTACATTCATAACTTGAACTTTTTTCATTCACTCTCTTTCCTTTTTTTTATTCTTACATTTGAAATGATACAATACATTACATATATATACCAATCCAAATTACAAAATTACAAAGTTAGCCATGACACAAGTTAACACAAATATTACAAAGTCGACCCACATGAAGATACTCAGGTTTTGAAGACTGACTCGGTGAGGTTCTAATACTTGGCATCCACTATCACTACTTGACATCATAATGCTCTTGGTATGCATTGAATCTTAGTCCATACTAATCAATTTCAAGTATTCTTGAACTTGGTCTACATTGGTGACTTGGTAGATATTGTGCAACTCAGCAAACATTGTATCAATTGGTTACCATGAAGAAGCTCGGTTAACATTGGCTTCGCATCACCCGAACTATGAACTTGGTAGATACTACAATGCTTGGTAAACATTGTCTTTGTATCACATGAATTGTGAACTTGGTAACCATTGATAATCTTGGTATATATGGTTTGAACTGCTAAATTTCACACTAACTAAATTTTCTCGATAACCACTAGGATTAGTCCAAAAGACTCGATAGCAACTGTAGAATTCAGTGGCTACTAAAATACATGGAAAACACTGTAAACTATTCAATAAGCTTGGTAGCTATGTAGATTCTAAATAAGTGTGTGTCACTAATAAAAAACTTGACTCATATGTCAACACCCAGCTATTCCAAATTACCAATGAGAGTAAACACAACAAAAAAAACACAACAACAAAAAACATAGGAGATAGAGGAACATGTGCTTTTATATATTCATTAAATCATCAAACACATACCCAAATGTGAGACCTTCTCAGTTATGTCCAATACTACAATTCAATCTCCATCCACAATGATAAACCTTGCATTCCTAACTTATTTTTGCTCTTCCGACCCTACTATTTTACCCCTAAAAATCTACCAAAGACCTGTTTAAATACATGCATGGCCACAAGTTGTCCTATTGCAAATACAAACAAAATAAACCCTTACATTAAATGTCAAAACAAGCCATAATTCAGCTCTCAACAATTACCTATGACAAAATTAAATGAAAATGTCAGATCCACCTAGAAACCACACACAAACAACTTGGAAAATGAAGAACCAAACAAAATGTTGCAACTTAGAAAACTTGGCAACCAAAGGAACTCGACAATTAATATGAACTCAGCAACCAAAGAGAACTTAGTATCCAAAGAAACTTAGAAACCACTCTGACTTGGCAACCAAAGAATAACTCAGCAACAACTACAAACTTGGAAAACATAGAGAACTCAGCAATCCAAGACATTGCAACTCAGCAACAACCAAGAAACTTGGCAAACATGCAAGATAGCAATGCAACCTAGGATGCTCCTACATCATGTATTATTTTGACTAGAGAGCTTAGAAGGTTAAGTCTTACTGTCCATAATTTTGGATATTGATAGAATGGAGTCTATGTGATGTCAATATGTTCTCCTAAGGTAATATGAAAATTGGGACATGTATTGGTTTAAGAATTTAAATGTAATCTATATTGCAGAATATTGGATAAGAGACAAAGGTCTATCCAATTCCTTGGTAATTCAATTAATTAGAAATGTAGGGATGACATCATAGATGTTAACCTTTTAGAATATTTTGGTAACTAGTTTTGGAGAAGTATTACACATTTCATCCATCAAGATCATCTGAAAATATAATTGGAAAGGTATATAAAGAGGATAGTTTGGTCATGGAAAGTATGACATTGATATGCATATGATATGTGAACTTTATGTATGATGTTATGATGATTCTTTTATTGTTAGATGTGAACTACAATTATATGGGAAAAATTAGATGCAAGATAAATTAAGGACTAATTATATATTCCATATTTAAGTATAGTCATTTTGTTATTGTATATATAACTCATTATATAGATTATATAGAATTGTAGAGAAGTGGGGTCCCATTGTAATAAAAATTATAACAAGGTTGATACCTCTAACAAGGCCCAATAATTTTACAAGAACTACTGTATTGTTCGAATTACAATAGGAAAGGTAAACTTTTTTTTTTTTGGGGGGGGGGGGGGGGGGGGGTGTTGGGGGGGTGAATCGTAGTTTAACCTTAGACCCATAAAAATTTCACCACATATTCATCTCATGCATTCAATAAGTAAACTAAAATAACATGTAAAGCATATACATATAAATCATGTAAACATGTAAGCATTCATACACATAACACTAGATATGATTACCTAGAAACCCTCCAAGTGAGAAGGTAAAACTGGGGTGGGAATGACACCCATAAATCTTTACTACTGTAGTAATAAAGTGTATCCAATTAAGGTTACAATGTTTTGATCATGAGTCATGATCTACCTTGTGAAAGGTCTAGCCTGTGAAAGGCTTACAAAAACTGTTAGGTCTCACCTTGTTAGAGGATTTCAACACCCTATTAGAAGTGTACCTTGCTAAAGAACTTTAACTCACAATTAAGTAAGAATCTTGTTAAAAGATTTCATATAGCCTATTAGGACTACTTTGTTAAGAGATTTTGATTGAAATCACCTATTAGAATGTCTCAGCTTTGATCCCATGGTTAGCACTTGCTTGCCTAAAAATAGATCACCTCTAAACATTTGTCTTCTTGATCCTTCTCGATATGATGTCTCTATGTTGTATTCTCTTCTCTATCTTCTATTATGCTCTAACTGATTTTGCAATTCAATCTCACTTCATAACTTCTAAGTCACCATGAATTCTCTATTTACACATGTAAAATTCTCTCTTCACTCCTCCAATTTCTTACACACTCATTCATGAAGATTTTAGGGTTTTGTCCTCCTTAAGAAGACTTAGTAACTTAGGGTTACATATGAATCTATGACTAAGATTCATTCATTTTGCCACTTAATCCTTCTCATTTTCTAATTTGATGCATGTAATTGTATAGGGAATCCAACTAGAGATTCGTCCTTATCTCCAAAATATCAAAATTCAATTTTAAGTTGGCTCAAAATGGTTTACATAGTTGTTTGAGCCATTACAAAAAAATATGTCAAAACTATGTCACTCAGCATCTAAAGTCTTTGATGCTTGGCATGTACTAATCTTTGTGCTATGAATCCACACCTGCATGGTTTGACATCTACTATTTACTCATCTCTTATGTCACTCGGCATATACTCTTTGCTCAGCACTTGAGTGACTCAACACATGAGTGGCTCAACACTCACTATGACTCAGCTTGTTCTATGATTTGGTTGGCATATGTTACTTGTTCAGCATGAAGTAAGTAAATAACTTAAGTATGTTGACACTCACTTGTCAAAATCAATCTAAGATCAACAATCTCCCCCTTTGAAATGAGTGTCAAAAACACTTGAGTATACATTATCATCCTTAATCTTACAAGCATAACATGTCTCAACTCAACTTTTATACAATACTTCAAAATTCCAAAATTTTGCAATAATTTAGATACCTTAAAGTTTGATAACTCCCCTTGAGTTGATATGTTTGTTCTATATCCAAAATTAGGTACTCCTGTTGAGTAAATGTGTCTTTGTTGATACACTTTGACTTCATTGCACTAATTTTCTTATACTCTTTCATCTAATATTTCCTTGTGTTCTCTTATTTCATTCTCCTCCAAAAATAGATATCTCCCCCTTTTTGACACTTATGTCAATGGGCTATAAAATGATTGTGTATTTGTCTAGAAAGGATTTATGGACATCTAATCTCATCATAAGAGTTGCATCCTAGTTCTCACATGCTATATCCAATGACTTAATTTGGATTACAAGCTTGGCAACAAGGTGAACTAGACCATCTAAGGTGGAAATATTGGGGTCTTTCTTTAGTAGGGTTTCAACATAGCCTAGCTCCTTGTGCATTATTTCCATATGGGGGGTGAGGGTTTCTTAGATGCTAGTCAGTTTCACCCTTATGTTGGCCTCATCTACTATCAATACAACTAATTGGCTCTGTGTTTGAAGCAATATTCTAAAATGCTTCTCACTCTAAGCTAGATTTGTTGATAATCTTGCACTTGATGAAAAAATTTGGCTTTCTAGACTCAAAATGCGACTTCTGGTCTCTTGGGTGAAGAGTGTTAGATTGCATAATTTTGTGTACAATGAGAATATGTTCTCAAGTACCTTCTTCACATCCATAGCGTTAGTTTCCAATGCAACTTGTGTTAGTGCTATATCACTAGATATTTTCTCATTTACTTTTTTTTGTAACTTCTTTTCTAACCATTCAAGTAATTTGGCATTTGTATCCAAGTCCTCATTATTGACCTTCTCCACTATATCTGTTAGTTGATCCATTAGTGACTTGGTCTCATTTAGATTTAGTAGATTGAATGCATCTAAAAATGTCTTTGATGTCTTGAAGTGCCTACTTCTGCTTGTGCTCCCTTATAAACATTTCTTGATGCTTTTTCTTTGCTAGGGCCTGCTACAATATGTCCATTTGTTCTATTGTCATTGTATAAAAATAAAATTTTGGTAAAATTATCTTTTCATCAAGGCTCACATCTCCATATTGAATTACTTCTTTAGCCTTTGATGAACTAGGGATCGACACTTAGGTCTATAACAGATTAGCTTTTGTGCTCAGCTTCTGAATAGTATGACTTGATGGAGTGCTAGATACTGGTAAGGTTACTAGGGCTTGGATGATAGTTTTCTCCTTCAATTATGGTGTCATCTCACTCTCTTTAGACTTTCCCTATTCAACCAAAATGACCTAACTTGCACCTTGTCCTTGTGTAGTAGGTGCAGATAAGTCTATCTGATCTATTTCTATAGTAGCAACTTGTGCTTCCACTATGCTCTTGTCTACAATATCAATCTTGGCAATTGTATCAACCTTATTTGATATGGATTCTAGGATCTTTACCAAAGGTTGCATATTAGTGACTAAAGGGATGACAGAAGGTGGTTCTTATGGATTCACCTTTTCCCTTGCAACATCAGTCATTGATTTCTGTAGCTTATCCACACTTACCAAAACAAGATTTTCACAAAGTTTGGCCTCTAATGTAGATTAATCTAGGATCTTCTATAAATCATCTTTAGTGAGGGGATTAACATTCTGAGATGATAGTTTAGAAACATCCTTGATAGCTATTGTCTCAGTAGTGTCACTTATGACATGTGGAGGACTAACACTTGGCAATTATGTGTCTTGCATACTCTATTCTTTTGGATGCTCAGGTTCAGCTATTGACTTGTCATATTTTTTGCATTTTTGTTCTTCCTCCAACTATATCACCTTTTTCATCATCTCCTTCACCATCCTTTACTTAAATGGATTCTTGTTCTCCTTCCTTTACTGTTGTCAACCCATAAGTAAGTTTCCACATCTGAGTGGTCTTCTTGACAACATCCTCAATATTGTTTTGCAAAATGTTGAAGGCTCTATATTTAGGTACAAATATTATTGCATACTTCTTCATAGCCTTAGCAATTTGTGCCTTTTTAAATTCTAGTATTACTTGGGCTAGAGATGTTTCTCTTATTTGTTTCTCCAAGTTTAGACTATAATGCCATTTTCACTCAACTTTGTCATATAGACTCTTAGGCATTAAGTTGGCAATCTCTAGTGGAGTTGTCTTGAATTTTTATATCATGGCATATATGGCCTCCTCCACTTGATTTTTCTCTACTTTACCCAATTTATCAAAATCAACATGACCAAATCCTAATAGGTCTACACTATTTCTAAAATTTTCCCATAAATTTTCAAGATTTGAGAGAGTATTATGACTCACCATCTTAAATTGGTTGTTGTCATCTGATTCTATTTTCCCTTCATCAAACTCTACTAGTGCAACATACTTTCTTCTTGGTCTCTTTTTCTCTCAAGCTACTTGTTTAGTTTGTTTAGTCTTCTCCTTGGCCTTTTGGATAGTTGCATAGGTGTTGGCTCTTGTAGTAGGTGTAGTGGGCTTAGCTTGGCTTGTTTTAACAATTTTCTTAGCCCTTGCCATAGGTTGTGCCTTGGCCTTCCTCTTCTTTGGCTAGGTAGGAGTAGGTGCTTCCTCGACTTCTTCTCCCTTGACAACTTCAATTTCCTCCTCTTCTTTATCTTCTCCCTTGTGTCAAAGTTAGAGGTGCTTGAGCTTGGGTTTCTTTTTCCTCTTCATCCTCTTCTTCTTCTTCTTCTTCCTTGAAACCCTCTCCGAACTGAGCTGTCAACTTCTTTACTATCTTCTCCTTTTTCTTCAAAGCTGAAGTAATCTTCAATTCCATGGTAATTTTTTATTTTACCATCTCATACTTTTCAAATACCTTTGCACTTTTTTCTACCTCTTCTAATAGTAAAGCTATGATGGTTGTAGAGGCTTCATCCACATTTATTTCATAACTAAGTTGCCTCAACCATCTTAGTCTTGGTGTAGTAGCTTGAACAAATGTATAGTCAGCATCGACAATAAAACATACATCATTATAGTGTTCCTCAACTAAGGATATTGGTATTCTTAATCTTTCCTTCATTGACTTCTTGAAGTCTTCAAAGTAGCTTATCATTAGAGTTTCAAAATTCTCTCCAAGCTACTCAATATACTCACCAATCTACACTACAAATGATCTATTGGTTTTCCATCCCACAGTACTAAATGAGGGGAATGTTTTTTGCACATAAAAGAATATACAAATCAAAATTGAACCAAATTTTCACTGTGCACTCTTAGTTTTCCTGACTGCTCAAAGGTTCTCTATCAATTGTTGTAATTGTAGCTCTGCTAGATCATATGTATGATGTTTCTTTACAATCTTATATCCCACATCCATAGCTATATAGGGCACACTATTTAATCTACTAGATTGATAGACCTTGTGTGATATTACCCTTACAACAAAGTTAATAAGAGGATCAATGATTATATCTATTGCCATGCCTCTTTTGTTCTAGATAGCTCCAGTGTTCTTCTCAATCACTTCCTTAGAATCACTTCTTAGTGTCTAAGGCCAATCTAGGGTTTCATAACAAATAAACCTATGGATTATTCTCTTAGTTATTTTAATAGGTCCATTGTCCAACCATAATGAACCATCATGGATTTGGCTAAGCACTATCCTAATCCACTCTGTCTTGAATACATTTGGAAAATCTAAGGCTTGTGTTAATCCCTTTTTCTCAATGATTTTGAACTCTTCCTTCAAAACACCATTATCAAAAAAAAATTTGTATGCCTCCCTAATCTCCATGTCACCAATGCTACCAATCTTGCAGTTATAGAATTTTCTTACATCTTGCACTATTATTACATTTGGTGGAATCATTGATAATGCACTAGAAGGGTCTTGCTTATACACAATGTCAAGAATGGCTTTGGAAACAAGTTACTTGACCTCATTACATACTAATTGAACATTCAAAACTTCTTTCCCTTCTACATTCTTTGAACTAGATGCCATAATGAGAAACTAGGGTTTACAAAATTTTAAACTATGTAGCTCGGCTCTTGATAAATACCTTGTGAAATCTGACAAATTGGCAAAGAGTCACTACTTAGATCTTTCTACAACTGCTTGGATGCATTTTTAGATTTCCTTCTACTCTGCTTACTCTTTCTTGAAATTGAAATGATGAAAATGAGTTAAAATTGATCAAATGCCCTTTGAAAACCCTACAATTAATGTTGAGTTCTTACACAGTTGTAATCTTGACATCAACCAATTTTTGGCTTACTTGAAATATTTCCATCACCCAGCAACCAGTACAAGCTTGACATCAACTAGCCAGACTACTAGCTCGACATCTTCTAATATTTCACTTGACATACATAGGAAATATTTCATCCTTGGCAACAACATGAAAAACTTAAAGATTTATCTTGAATTCCTAACAACATCTTGCATCTTTATTCATGCTAATGTATTCCTTTTAGTACTAGCTTCCTTTTAGAACTAATGTATGATATAGCTTTTAAATATTAGTCCCACATACCTTTTGATTGCCTAGTTTGATGAGTGTGATCACCTGACCCATTAGATGAATTGATCCCTTCTCCATTTGATGTGTTGCAGTCATGTTTCTTTTTCCATGGCTTATTCATCTCATTTTTGATGTGTTCAACATCTTCCTTGCCTTTTCCTTTATCAAATTCACAATTTGGTGCTTTTGACCTAGTTGGACAATATCTACTGATGTGACTAGTCTTCAAACCACCTTTGATAGTTACCACTGAAGTGTGTCCTAATAAAATTCTTAGGAACATGTCCATATTAATTACAATAATGATAGCTATATCTTGTATTATAATCCCAATTATAAGATTTTTCATCGTTCCTTACCTTTGTTTGTCTGTTTGATGACCACATGGGTTTTGATCTACATTCAAAAGCTCTATGTCCATACTTCTAACAATTGTAGTAGTATCCTTCAAATCTTTGTGTATGCATGGTCCTAGTTCTAGATTCATATGCCTGATGACCTTGATTATTTTACTTATGGCAATGAATCATGCTCTTATGATTGACATTGTGATTTGTAATCTTTCTTTTGCATACATTAGCAATATGTCATTTCTTACCAAAACTATGACAAGTAGGTTTGGATTTCTTAGCTTTGTTGTTCCTTTCTTCTACACTTTTGGATGACTCTCCTCCTTTAGTGCTTGTATAACCCAGTCTTGATGTATCATTATTGGATCTAGGGGATCTCAATAATTGTTCAAAGTATTTGATGGCTTCATTTGGCTTGTTGAAACTTTTAGCAAATTCATTTTCCCTCTTTAGGTCACTCTATAATTATTCATTCTACAACTTTAATTTTGTTATCTTAATGTTCTTGACATTCAATTCATAGGCAACATTCATCATTTGACTTAGATTATCTAATTGCATGTTGGAAATCTTGGTAAGTTCTAATGATTTCTCTTCTAGTTTGTTGGCCAAAATCCTTTTGTCTTCTTCAATCATGGCTTTGTCTTCCATGGATTTCTTCTTTTGTTAAACCACTTCACATAGTAGTATAGCTTGTGCTTCTTCCTCTAATTTGAGATTTCTAATTTCCTTAGCTTGGACTCTATTCTTTTCCGTTAGATTTGTAATTGCTACATCAAATTCACTTGAGTCTCCATTTGCAAATAGCTTAGTAGTATCTATCTCTTTGTATTGTGTGTCATTCTCCATAATTTTAATTTCCTTCCTTCTCTTCAAATAATTCTTTAGGTCTTCTCTTGCTTGATTCAATTGATTTTCTAGGAGATTTCAATCTCCTGGTTGTCAATAGTCTTTTCCAACTTCTAGACTTCCATTTCAAGATCTTTCCTCAAAGTTGTAAAGCTTCTCTTTCAGAGAACAAAGCTTTGATACCAATTGTTGGAATTAAAATAGGAAAGGTAAACTTCTGGGGGGGGGGGGGGGGGGGGGTGAATCAAAATGCAAACTAAAATAGCATGCAAAGCATATACATCTAAATCATGTAAACATGTCAGAATTCATATACATAAAACCATATATGATTACCTAGAAACCCTCCAAGTGAGAAGGTAAAACTAGGGTGGGAATGAAACCCACAAATCTTCACTACTACAATAATAAAGTGTATCCAATGAAGGTTACAATGTTTTGATCATGAGCCATGATCTACCCTATGAAAGGTCTACCTTGTTAAGGGCTTACAAATACTGTTAGGTCTCACCTTGTTAGAGGATTTCAACACCCTATCATAAGTGTGCCTTGTGCAAGGACTTTAACTCACAATTAAGTAAGCACCCTATTAAAGGATTTCATATAGCCTATTAGGACTACTCTGTTAAGAGATTTTGACTAAAATCACTTGTTAGAATGTCTCAGCTATGATCATGTAGTTAGCACTTGCTTTCCCAATAATAGATCACCTCTAAACATTTTACTTCTTGATCCTTCTTGATCTAATATCTCTATGATGTATACTCTTCTCTATCCTTTGTTGTACTCTAACTAATTTTGTAATTCAATCTCACTTCATAACTTCTAAGTCACCATGAATGCTTTGTTTGTGCATGCAAACTTCTCTCTTCACTCCTTCAATTCCTTACACACTCATTCATGAAGATTTTAGGGTTTTCTCCTCTTTAAGAAGACTTAGTGACTTAGGGTTAGGTATGAATCTACGACTGAGATTCATCCATTTTGCTACTTAATCCTTCCCATTTTTTGATTGGCTGTATGTAATTTCATAGGGAATCCAACTAGAGATTTGTCCTTATCTCCAAAATATCAAAATTCAATATTAAGTTGGCTCAAAAATGTTTTACATAGTTGTTTGTGCCATTACAAATAAATATGTCAAAATTGTGTCACTCAGCATCTGAAGTCTTTAATGCTCAACATGTACTAATATTTCTACTATGACTCAAAACCTACATGGCTCAACATCCACTATTCACTTGGCTCCTATGTCACTCAGCATATACTATCTTCTCAACACTTGAGTGACTTGACACATGAGTGGCTCAACACTCACTATGACTTGGCTTGGTCTATGATTTTCTCGACATATGTTACTTGTTCAGCATGAACTAAGAAAATAACTTAAGTGAGTTGATACTCACTTGTCAAAACCAATTTGAGATCAACATGTATTACATGTCTGTAAAGGATCCTCACTAAGTCTCAACTCCTAACATAAAACTTCCATATTTGTACATTGTTGTGGGTACCATCTCCACCAAGATTTTCCCTTGGCCAAGGTTTCCTTGAAAATAAATCATGGTGTAATGATTTTCTTATTGTTTTGTACTTTTAGTTTTTAGTTTATTTTTATGTGGATGCATATGGTCAAATTTTGAAAAATACAATTGGTGTAAAAGTGTGACAATGTTGATTCACCCCACCTTTTAGTATTGCCAATTTCCAAAAATTTGGTTCTAGAGCTTATTTACTTAAAATAAGTTTAACAACTTGAGGAAGATCCTAATGGATACAAATTATTTGGAAATAAAATTTGAAGTAAAACTTGAAGATATGGATCAAGAAAATGAACAAAAGGAAAGATTAAAGATAAAACTCAAAGATGCACAAGACTACATTATGAAGCTCAAAGACTAGATTCATTTTTCAAGGAAAAAAAATAAAAGAGATAGTAGAACATATCAAATAATTTAAGTCAAATAATTAATCAATTATGATTTCAAAGCTCAAACACTAAAACATGAACTTTAAGTCACATCACTTCACTTGGATAAGGTAATTGAAGAAGGGAAATCTCAAAAGGAGAAATTTTAGAACATATGAAAGGTAAAACTAGAAAATGCAAAGATTTGAAAATTTAACTTGAAAAGTTAAAATATGAACTTGATGATTCAAATCCTAAATACAAGGAACTTGAGAAACATACCAATATTGTCAAATGAGAACTTATTGAGACTAAGTTACATCTTAAGAAGTTGTATTCAAGTACTCACAAACTTGATAAGAAACTAATGCAACTAAAGCCTAAGTGAGATATAATGAGAATTGGTTATGTAGAAGGTCAATGTTTTAAGGAAATAGAAAACATAGTTAGAGAAGAACTTAAGGAAGATCATCATTAGACAACAAAACAAATTAAAAACCCTGTAGAACAAAATCAATCATTGAAAGGAAGATGCTATGCTTACAAAAGATATGGGCACACAAAGAAATATTGTAAAGGTAATATAGACTAAACCATTTACTAGATATTGTTTCAATTATTGGATTTATCAATATAAATAACATGAATGTAAGAGACCAACTCAATGATATAATGGAAGAGAAAATGAAATATTAAAAATGAATGCAAGAAGACCTTTGGGAGTAAAAAATGTCATAACCATTGATGTCACATGCTATAGATATAATAACTTTGGACACATAGCCAAAGACTATATATTTCAAGTTAATCAAAATGGGCCAAGGTATGCAAAGTCTATTGTTACTACAATTGCAATAATTTGGGTCACACAACTAGATATTATAGATTCAATAGGTTTGTAAACAATATGATAACGCCTAATTTTTGAAGGAACAATTATGTTGGAAGAAGAAATAACAATACTAATATTAATTAGGATGATAATCTTGATGATACTTTTTTAAAAGAAAGCAACGTTAACAATGGAGAAGTATGGAAATAAAAAAGAGAAGATTAGTGTAGAAAAAAGGGGAAATAGTTCCAAGCACAAAAACCTCATCCATCAACCTAAATGGTTCTTATTTACTTGGGGGTATCACTTCACTAGTAAATCATCAAACCCCAAAATTGAAGCACTAAGATATGTTGGACTTATCAATCAAATTAATTAGCATAGAGAATAGAAAAAGGTAATGATGAATACTTAGAATCACACAATTATTTTCATCATTGATTGGATATATATATTCAAATTCAAGTTGACCACTAATGAAGTCTTATACTAATCAAAACAAGGAAAGTGGTTATGATGAGTCACATAGGAAAAAGGGGTGAATGAATAGTCATGGTTAGTGAGTAAGCATGATGAGTCACCATTGAAATGAAGATATAGTAGAATGTGGAGGAAACATGAATTGATAGGCTTCCATGATAGAATGTTCATAGATAAGAAGGACTAAAGTTGTATCATAGGTCTATAGGGAAATTGGTACACCTACTAGTCTAGATATTGGGTAAGTGCTCCAAGATGGTGTACAAAAAAGTGGAAACCCCCCCAAAAAAATGAAAATTTCAATAATCCAATCAAGTTTTTGAAAACCTCACTGGGTTATTTGAAAAGTGAAATGTCGACCAGGCTTGGTATCCAAGCCTGGCCATTATAGCTTACAAAACCTGATCAGGTCTTGTAAACTATATAATTTATTGTTGTCCATGTTTGAGGGTATTTTTTTACCCTCAAATGGCAGCAACAATGTGAATTGTGAAGGAGACCAAAAAAAATCGATCGGGTTTACCTTAAAAAACAAATTTCGATTGCATCTTGATCCATGATGCCCTACAAACAAGGCAAGTCTTCATTCTATTCATCATTTATGTATTTTTTATCAAAATTTATAATTTGGTTTTGTAATTTATAAGTTTTTTATTTTTAAATTTTTTTTTTTAATATAGATGCATCAAGGAATCCAAGAAAATGAGAGAGATAAGAAAGACCACGTCCTACACAATCAAACCTTCCACCCATCATGACACAACCATAAAACACTCCCCCCATTATGACACAACCACAAAACCCTCCACCCATAGGGACACAACCACAAAATCCTACACTAAATGTTCTCTTTCAACAACCACCACCTCCTATAAACCCTTTGCACACACAATTACATAATTTAATTACTAGTCAAGAGGGCCTCATAAAATGCCTCTCACAAAATAGTGCTACCAGTACCCAAATGATCAATGTGTTGTGATCATCTACACTTGATCACCACTCAACCCTAGTGAATAGACTTGAATAAATGGCCCAATATGAAAATGATGTGTCTAGGGAGGTTATGAAATGGGGTACATGCAGGAATAGGTGTCATGCATTTTATACCAATGGGAAATCATATCAGCAAGTGAAAGATAAAGACATAAAGAAAGGTACCATATGTTCTCTTTTCACCAACCCTATATTTGGAAAATACCTATTACACACAACCAAAAATTTTCCTATTCATTGGTGCACTCATGCTAGGATGAGATCATGTTTTTGGGATAGGCGGTATATGATATTTGACCTAACACCATGTAATAATTATGAGGTGCCTCTATATTTTTTAAGAAAATTATATTGTGAGTTCATCCTTGGTGAGAAGCCAAACTACTTTGACATCCATCAGTTCTAGGGTAGAGGGAGAGGCTTTGCGTAGGATAGAACTTGAGCTCATAGGGTGGTACCATAACATGAGAGGAGATGTACATCATGAAAAATTATGCCTCATGTTGTGCTCCCATCAATTGTAAAGGAGTGTATTTATTTATGGACTCTTCATGTAGCTGCATCATTGACAAATGTTATCATTCAGCATGGCTCACAATTGGGTGGTTTTCCTTCACCTATGGCACCCCAACCATCATCAGATGCACCATTAGGGTCATCACAACATGTGATAGATCTATCATCATCACCTACGACACCAGGGTCATCATGACATGTGATAGCTCCATCATCATCACCTATGGCACCTCTGTCATCATAGCTTATGATAGCTCCATCAACATCACTTGCACCACCATTGTCATATTTGCTTATGTCACCTGCACCACTAGTGTCATCTTTTCTTGTGTTACCTACACCACTAGTGTCATCCTCACTTGTACCTCATCCTCACTTGTGCCACATACATCATCATCACGTGCATCATTACAGTCTTTGGGGCCTAATCAACATTTTTGTTTTAGTTGTCAGCACATGTGTGATGGGATAGATATAGATGAATCTTAGGATGGAGTATCATCTCATCTATGTTTACATTGTGGGCATACTTGTTATTCATATGGAGGTGGGGATTTCACACTCATAGATGATTTGATGGCGATGGTCTTCAGTGGATAGGGGACATAGATTTGTTTGTTCAATTGAGTTTTTTCATGATATTATTTAATCACCTAACTATTGTAAAATTTTAAAAAATAAATTATAGATCACTCTAGATTGATATGTGAACAATATGCAATGTAGGGTGTAGCAAGAAGTATGAGAACACCAGAAAGAACTCATTTTGCTAGAGGTGTGAGGCTATGAGCAAGAACACCCAAGGTAAATTTTTTAAAATATTCTTAAAAGTATAATAATGCATTGGCTTAAACATTTTGTTTCTTAATTGGTATGACACTAACAACCCACTTATAGATCCTCTTCCATCTTCTACCATCATTGAAACCCTCCCATTCATCAAATCCATCCAATTCCCATCCACATCTCTTGCTCCTAGCATTACCTAAACCCCATCTAATGAACCTCATTAGTTTTGATGTGATATTATTTAATCACCTAGAAATATCATAAAAGTAAATATTTTTTGAATTTTATAGAGAACTTTAGATTGATATGTTCAAACAATATGTAATGCAGGGTGCAACAAGTGGTATGAGAATACCATATAGTACTCATTCTACTAGAGGTACGAGGCTAGGAGAAAGAACACTTGAGGTAAATTTTTTAAAATATTCTTAAAAGTACAATACTACATTGGATTTGAAATATTGTTTCTTAATTGGTATTCTTAAAAGTACAATAATACCTTTCCATCTCCTATCATCATTGAAACCCTCCCAAATTCATCAAATCCATCCAATTCACATCCACATATTTTGCTCTTAGCATACTCAAACTCCATCTAATGAGCCTCATGTGAGTTCATCCTCCATATACCCATCTACATCGAAAAAACTCCATATCACATAGGGTGTCTTGCAGGAGTGTGGAGATACTGAATCTCCACTTTTATTTCTTGACAAAGTGCCAAAAGTTCATTCAAATCTCTCTTTTCCTTCTCAATCTCTTTGTTTTCAATTTATATGCCTTCTACTATCCTTCCAATATAGTCCTTAAAGTCCTTTTATCTTCTTTCCCTCCTATGATCTTCTTGTTTTTGTTGTTCCTTCTTTCCATTGACAACATTATCTCATATTTATAACAATACTCTTTAATATTTTATAGGGCTTTTCAGGGGCTAAAATTTCTCAAATTGATGATGACATGCTTTTTGCCATTAACTTTGGCCTTAAGAGCTATAAAATATCATAGCTTGCACACCTATCAAGTTTACGATTTGAGTTGAGATCATGATGTGTCTTATTGATTCCTCTTATGTTATATTTGTTTCTTCTTTAGGGTACTCCACATAGCTTGAGGTCTAGAGGAAAGGGAAAGAAATCAGCAAGAACACCAAAATAGAAAAAGGTATCAAATACAAGTCAAGTTTATATTTTGAAATTTAATAAGAATTAATGTATATACATGTACTCAATATTGATGAATACATGTTGACTTGTTTGTTGAATATATGTAGAAACAATTTAGTTTTGTATAGTTGATGAGTGCTCTCGAGACTGCCAATGTTGAAGCAATGGAAGAGGTAAAATTTTATATTTTCCTTCTCATAAATTTTAGGTTATGGTATGCATTTTTTCTATAGACATATTAAAAAATTGCATTTACAAATGAGTACATGTTTTTTTTTTCAGTTTTATAATAAATATTAAATTTTTCTTATTAACATGTGTTATATATCTTTTACCCATTACAAAAGTCTTTGAGACTTCATGCAAAGCCTTTCCCATTTCATTTTGTTAGGAATTTCAAGCGTTAAAGATAGGGTCAAACACAATAGAGCCCAGAGGTATGTATGTAGAGTCTTAGTTTTGATTATGTAAAAATAGATTTTAAAGGACCTGAAACCTTGTACAAAGTATCATAGAAACAAGAGGAAAGAAGCTTAGAAAATAGAAGGCCTCATAGCCTAAAAAGGAAAAAATTAGAAAAGAAAGAAAAAGAGGCTAGAATATGACTATGCATGAAAAGACAACAAAAGAAAAGAAAAAAGAAAGCCCCTATAGATTCGTTTCTTGGTCTGCTAGGATGTTCATGTTTTCTATACATGTTTTTATATCATCCAATTTTTTTGCTTCCAGACCCTCACTCTTCTTGGAATTAGCCCTTTCTCACTTGCTTAAACCTTGTTCCTCTTTCATAACTTTAGAGTCATGGCCTTTACCATGTTAAAGCTTGTTTAATAGGGTGTTAAAGTTGTTAGCCACGGTCTTCAAAATAGTGCAATTCTGATTGTCCAATTTCTTAATCAATTTCTCCAAGTTTCCCACTCTAGTATCTAGACCATCCATTCTTTTTTGAAGCTCTTTTCCTAGTTGATCTAAATTTTTGTTCTTGGATTCAAGTGGTGGCACATGTCTCATCAAATTCTTTACCTCTTTAGCATTGCCTATAACCTCAAAAAGTCTATCAATGTGCCAAGCTAGCATTCTCTACCCCTTTGTCATCTTGCTGAGCTGATCAAAATCCATTGAGATGTCTTGCATTTGCTGCTTTAGATTGCCAATATCCTTCATCATTATCCCTAGGTTACCAAAGAATATGTAGAGTCTTATTTGAAGCCCCTTTGTGATCTCAATTTGGATTGCTTGTGTGTGAGATAGAAATCTCGAACACCTACTCGACAATTCTAACATTTTAAGGCTTACCATATAGGTTATGCCTCATAGTAGCATTGATTCATCAATGCTTGTACCTCTTGGTAGCACCAAAGATATAGCTTAGGCTATAGTATATTTTTTTAATTTTTAACTCTATTTGTAATCCCTAATGAAACTCTATAATGATAACCTTTTATCACTTATCATACAGGTTGTGCTTCATAGTAGCATTGATTCATCAGTGCTTGTACCTCCTGTTAGCACTAGAGATCTAGCTCAAGTTGCAATATGTTTTTTGCTTTTTTAACTCTATTTGTAATCCCTAATACCACTGTATAATACTAACATTTTATCACTTATCATATAGGTTGTGCCTCCCGTGAGCATTGATTTATTGGTAGTTGTGTCTCCCATTGTCACTCTACCTCATCATTTTGTGATGAGTCCTACCCATTGACAAAGGAGCCCATTATCGTTATCATTCAGTCCAACTATGGGACAAAGTGATAAGGTAATGAACAACTCAACTATCCATAATTTAGAACCCAATTTCTAGTTATTTTCATATTACTTATACATAAGATATTTGATAGTGTATTTTATTTTTTCTTTTATAGACACTTGGCGAGCCACAAACTACATCAAAGAGGCTCAATTTTGATGATTCTTCACAATCATATATATTGATAGTAATATACATATGTATTTGTGGTCATCACATGACATTGACATATATTTGACTCTTTAATTGTATATATTCAAGATTTCTATTGTGCACATTCGAAATTTCTATTGTACACATTGAACATTTGTTACACATTCAATATTTGTTGAGTATTCAAATTTTGTATTGTACCAATGAGACATAAAATCTTTTTGTAACTATATGATTGATATGACATAATATATTGTTCATTTTGATATACATTAAACTTGGATTTCCATCCAACTTGTTCAATGTGTGCATACAAACTTGTATTTCACCTTACTTTCTTGTAATTAATCAAACACATGAATGTTCATTATTTTAAATAGAAAATGTAACATGTTTATCAAATTAATTATAATATGTAATCATATATCACTTATTTTGATGTAATAAGAGATCAAAAGTAAAAATATGTCATGATTTTTGTATTTGTATCAAAGATCGTAGCTTGATAGTGCATAGAGACCCTTAGGGACACTTCCATTCAGTGTGGTTGATACTGTCAGAGGGATGTTATGGCTGGAATGAGGTTGGTCCTATCCTAAACTCAATTACCTAGAGCTAACACAGTAGATGATTGAATCCTAGGACCAACAGTTTGAAATGTACACAACCTTGCTCATTTTAACTAAGCAACATTACAACTTTTGGCAATAGGTGAGATACGGGTGCCAAATCCAAACAAAGTCAAATCTCTAAAAAGTGAGATAGGTTATTGTGGACTTAGATAACATGATCCTATAGCATCTAATAGTTCATCAATATCTTGCACGAGCTCAAAGAAATGCTTGATCAAAGATCACAGTCTGATGGTGCTTAGAGACCTTTAGGGATGCTTTTGTTTAGTGTGGAGGATATTGTCAGAGGGATGTTGTAGTTGAAATGATGTCATATCAATCATATATTTTAAAATTCAATCTTAGAACCAACGGTTTGAAATATACACAACCTTGCTCATTTTAACTAAGCAACATTACAACTTTTGGCAATAGGCGAGATAAGGGTGCCAAATCAAAACAATGTCAAATCTCTAAAAAGTGAGATAGGTTGTTGCGGGTCTAAATAATATGATCCTTTAGCACCTAATAGTTCATCAATACCTTGTACGAGCTTAGAAAAATGCCTGATCAAAGATCGCAACCTAATGGTGCTTAGAGACCTTTAGGAACACTTCCATTCAGTGTGATCGATATTGTCAGAGGGATGTTGTGGCTGAAATAAGTTTTTTCCTAGCCTAAAACTAACCAAATGGAGCTAATAAAGCAAAAAATTTGATCCTAGGACCAAAAATTTGAAATATACACAACGTGGCTCATTTTAACTGAGCAACATTGCAACTGTTGGCAATAGGTGAGATACAGGTGCCAAATCCAAACAAAGTCAAATATCTAAAAAGTGAGATAGGTTGTTGTGGGCCTAGATAATGTGATCCTATATCACCTAGTAGTTCATCAATACCTTTTATGAGCTCAAATAAATGCCCGATAAAAGATTGCAACCCAATGGTGCTTAGAGACCCTTAGGGACGCTTTCATTCAATGTGGTCAATATCATTGGAGGGATATTGTGGTTGAAACAAGGTTGGTCCTAGCCTAAACCCAACCAATCGGAGCTAACAGAGTAGATGATTTGATCCTAGGACCAATGGTTTGAAATATACACAACCTTGCTCATTTTAACTAAGCAACATTGCAACTTTTGGCAATAGGCGAGCTACATGTGCCAAATCCAAACAAAGTAGAATCTCTAAAAGTGAGATAGGTTTTTGTGGACCTAGATAATATAATCCTATAGCACCTAATATTTTTTTAATACCTTGCATGAGCTCAAAGAAATGCCTGATCAAAGATTTCAGCCTAATGGTGCTTAGAGACCCTTAGGGACACTTTCGTTCAGTGTAGTCAATACCGTTAGAGGGATGTTGTGGCTAAAATGAAGTTGGTCCTAGCCTAAATCTAATAAATTGGAGATAATGGAGAATATATGGATTGCTAGGAAAAGCCAAAATTGTTGATTAGTTCATAAGTTGGTCAAGAGTTGCTCAATGAGCGAAAAGTTGTTGAAAAGGTTAAAAGTTGTTAGGGAGATGGGAAATTGAGGTATTAGGTTACTTAATATATCTTAGGAATCTTAACGAGGGTCCTCAAATAGTTCTAGATGGATTCATTCAACTAAAAGATGTCAAGAGCAAAAATTACTCAAAAGTTGCAAGGTTGCTCCAAAAGTTGATTGAGCAACTTTTGCAATTTTTGCAAAAAGTTACAAATTGACCATACCTTAAAGTTAACCACAAACCTTACTTATGGTAAAAACCTAACCCTAACTCTTCATGGAGCTTATTGACCTCATGATGATGTCATCATCATGCCTTGTGCCAATCAGAGGGCTATTTTAAGCCTAAAAAGGGGTGACATAGTGTGACAGCAAGGACGTGGTCCAAAACAACCCATCCAAGTTTTACATATGTTGTAGAGAAGCCTAATGGGTATCCAAATATATAATTTATTTTCCTAGTGTTTTGGGAAATTTTGAAGAAACATGCAAGAGGACAACCATCTAAATCCATATAAGTTGAAGATAATTAAATATTTTTTTAAGGATATCATCAAACCCCTAAAAAAGAATATATGGCATAAAAATATGCACATGTTACATGTTTTCTCTTTTTTATATACAATATTTGGCATCTAAATATGCACATGTGACATATCTTATCAGACTTTTATAAAAAAATATGACATACAAATATGCAAATGTTACATGTCTTCTCTTTTTTATATACAAAATTTGGCATCTAAATATGTGCATGTGACATCTCTTATTAGATTTTTATAGAAAATATGGCATAAAAATTGTTTAAAATATTCAAGATAAGATAGGTTACTGAGAGGGGAGGGGTGAATTAGTAACCTCAAAATTTTAAACAATTCAACATTTTAAAATATTCACCATTCATTCATCTAATCTACTGCATATATGAGAAATCAAATATCCATAACACATGTACACAATGATTTGGTGACCTAGAAACCTTCCAAATAGAAAGTAAAATTGGGGTGGGGATGATACCCAAAAAACTTCGTTACTGCAGTATGAAGTTGGCCTATTAAGGATTACATTGACCACTTCTGGTGATCTTCCCTGTTCGGAGCACAAAGGACTGCTAGGTCCACCTTGTTAGAGGATTTACAAACATACACTAAAGTATGCACTTTGTTAGGAGATTTATACAAAGACTATTAAGTCTACCCTGCTAAAGGATTTACAAAACTGATTCACCTGTTAGGATGAAATAGTGCATCTACTTACAAACTTGATTTGCTGATTAGATCCTTGATGTATAGATCACCTCTTGTGACTGATAAATCTTTATTGCTCCTTGTAGACCTTACTGAATATTTTTTTCTTCTACTGATTCACATTTATACTTCTCAAAACATTACATGTCTCTCTTGATACTCTTATTCGTATATCTTGCAAAATACATTACATAGATACCATTCCAATAATTACAATTGCAAGCTCGGCTAAAACACAAGTGAACAAAATATTACTGAGTCGGCCAAATAGTAAATAACTTGAGTTTACTAAACTGACTCGGTGACCTTCTGATACTCGACGTCCATTGCATTATTTATCATTGTCATGCACTTGGTAGAAGTGAAGGCTCGGTCCATACTAATCACCTGACATAGTTCTGAACTCAGTAACCATTGGAGACTCGATGGATATAGTATCACTTGGTAGACACTACTGGATTGCACATTCACTCAGTAGCTATACTTAGCTCAGTTAACACTAGAATGCTCGATGTGAATTGTGAGGCTCGGTGTAAACTGCTTAAGTGATGAATGTACAAGGTAACCACTGAATACTCAGTATATATTGTAGACTGAGTGATGAGCTCAGTAGCTATACTGATATAGATAAGTGTTGTCACTAATGGAAATAATAACTTAATGCCAACAACAAATATGCACATGCTACATGTCTTCTCTTTTTTATATACAAAGTTTGGCATCTAAATATGCACATGTGACATCTCTTATCAGATTTTTATACAAAATATGGCATACAAATATGCACATGTTACATGTCTTCTTTTTTTCATATACAAGATTTGGCATCTACATGTGCACATTTCTATGAAGTTGCAACATTTTGCATTACATATATACAAAAATTTTAAAATTATTATACCATATGTAGAATGATTCAACTATACAACACATAATCAATCAAGGGAACCTTTTGGATCAACTCTAACCCTTATTGTATCAAGTATTGCCTCGTGATCAGATTCGTGTACTTTTTGCAACTTCTTGTTAAGAGGCCTACCACAATATGGTATCAATTGAATTTTTTTGCAACAATAAGGTTGGAGTAATGAAGAATATGTCTGTGTGTCTCAAAATTCTCAAATAACCATGTTGCAAATTTCTTGATAGGGTAACTACATTTAATTGTAAAGACAATCTAAAGTTAGAATATCAATACATTATACATGACAAATTGACTTAAATAGATATTCATGGTATGGGACAAACATATACAACCTTCTAAGCCATATGCCTATCACAATGACGGATCCTATTGGGTACTCAATATCCTCACGATCAATGATTACAACTATTAGTTTCTTTTTGCACTCAATACACCGACATAAAAAGTAATATGTTCCTTCATCATTATTCTCATATGCAATAACTATATATACATGACTTGCATTATATAGAAGGATAAGTTAATGGAAAAATTAAAATTAATCTATTTTAACCAAGTATTAAATTGATAAATTAGTACTTGGTTCAACTAGGTTAGATACATGCTCAAAATCTATTGATGCTTCAACCTAGTTGAGTTGTAGTGTTGTAGGAAGTTGATATAAATCAATTGGATGCAAAGGTCTACAAGATCACTAGTCAACCCACTCTTTTGATTCACATTCTACCCATAAATGATGCATACATGAAGAGCAAAAGCATGCAAGCTTTCTAGTATGAATAGCTAGTGACACTGCATTTGAACTTAGAAATGAATGCATCTCACTTGATCTTATAAGTGTACATCAATCTTGCAAATTTTCAATGTTTGGTTCATGTATCAACCAAAAATATCTAGAAACAATAGACTTACCTATATTACCTAGTCCCATCATAGAATTGCACCATTGGATAATTGTTTTAGCATTTTCTAATATTACACCACCTTTGTACTATAATTCCTCTCTACTAAGGGTTTTTTTCACACATGCTCCAGCACCATCATTCTCTCCCTTTCCATGTCATGCCTCAATGAAATTCCAAAAATTTGCACTCCACTTATCACATGCATCCTACTCAACCAATAGAGCATCCTTGCATTCTTGAATTGTGTGGTGCAAATGTTTGACCATACAATGTGTTAATTTTATCTTTCATCTCTTTCCCTCAAATTGTCATAGAAAACTTTAAAACATCCTTGTAAAAACTATGATGGATGAGTTTGATCATCATTGATATAGAAGTGATACTCTCTTAATATTTTTCTATCATCCTCTGTGTTGTCATGTGCATGAATAAATTCTATGTGTACAAAAAATTGACACTTGTATAGAGTTGTACTATATTGGTTGCACTTCATTTTGAGGTTATAGTGTATATTTTTTAGTGAATTCAACAACTAACACAATTGTACCCAAGGGAAAAGTGTCCTTACAAAACTTTTATTGCTCATCTAACCATCCAGCTCTATGTGTATGACCTATGTAGTCATAAACTATTTTCTCTTGAAATAATTTCATAAAATCAACTACACATACATCACTTTTCACTAATTCACACCTCTTTAATTATTTTCCATCTTTAACACCATATATAACTAATTTGTACTTTCCAAGAGAAACTAGTGTCTTACCAATTTCATGTGTGCTATCTAGATGTAGGCATCTATGTAACTTTTTCAAACCACCACATTTAGGGCAAAAACCTTTCAAACACATGGTCTTACAATAAATGCACCCATCATCTCATTTGCATAGTACACTTGCAATAAATTCTCTTGGTGACTTAGGAGGTAATTGTAGACCACATTTCTACAATATCTTGTTAGTATGCAAAGTACAACATATATAACGATAAACATCATAATGCATAGAAAACTCAACATGAACCCTACAACAACATGTAGTGCGTGTATGGTTTATCTTAATGTAGAATAGTTTTCTCATCTTAGAAAACCTTTGGCTGATTTTAATTTGAGGAAATCTTTGAAGAAACATTTCATAAAATTGTGTTTGAGTCGTACTCAAAAAATGTTTTGCATGTGGCTCATGATTTGTTTTTCCAATTCAACTTTTGACAACATCTTTTTAATTTGGTGAAGCCCTTGTGTTGTGATACCAAAATTTTTCTATTAATGGTCTTAGTACATTAACAATAACTTTATCCTTGCATGGGAGTCTACCTTGGAATGACCAAAAAGAAGTCTCATTAGAATTCTCAATTTTCTCTTGTCTCACTATGAATTTGACCAACATTGTTCTACTTATCCTTAATGATTTTTTTTCTTTGTTTACCATATGATATTTTGCCATTTTCTTTCCCATTATGGTTCATGTGAGGACCCATCTAGTTGTATTAGCATCTTTACTACATGCTTTTGAACCAATGAATTTGTCTGCATCAAGGAGATTTCTAACAATGGTTCTTTCACTACTATTTTTAGATGTTCTTAACCCCAAAATTCTCATTATCTCTCTAAATTTTAGATTTTTAACCATTTCAACAACAAGTTTCCATCTTCCACTTTGATTTAAATTTTCAATATAGTTATTCCAAATCTTTTGAACATTTCTCCTACAATTTCTTTTTGACATTTTATTATGCATTGGCTTCAAAATATTTTCATCAATGTCAATTAGAAACTTTGGTTTCCTACAAATTATTCTAGGAGATGTTGATGTACATGCATGCTCTATATTTTCATTACTTACATCATGTTCATTCATCATTTCAACTTGAGACGTCACATTAGGGGCATCAAGTGATGTAAGTGTATTTGTCATAATTATTTCAATTGGGGTATGTTGAACATTTTCATTTGTCAAATTAAGTGCATTTTTTACATCAATATCAATAGGTAGATTTTCATCACTTACATTGGAGGCATTTGATGATGTACCTTCATGTAATCTCCTCATACACTCACTTGTTTTTTCCTTTGATGCCTCTCACTTTTCAATCATTCCTCTCTTGTTCTTTCCCATGATTGTAGTTGCAAATTACCCTACAAACAATAACATGAACCAAATAAACAATAAGATACTAATATTATTATTTTATGCTCAATCATAAGATACTAACATAAAATAAGATGTTGGCACATGAAAAATATCAAATTTAACATTTTGAAGCACAAAAAAATGTAAACTTGCATACCTAGTATATAAATGCATGTAAACAATAGTAGAATCTGGTCCAAACTACACTAAAACAACATAATAACCATTGACATGTTGTTTTATTTACAATTTTCAATAACCCAACTAGGTTTTGTATAGCCCAATCAGGTTATTGAGTTCTAATTGCATTGGACAATTAACCTAATCGAGTTTTGGTTTACTACTCCACAAAGGTAGATAAAGAGATAGAAGGGGATACAATGAGGGAGAGTGAATAAGAGAGATGGAGTGTGTGTGTGTGTGTGTGTGTGTGTGAGAGAGAGAGAGAGAGAGAGAGAGAGAGAGAGAGAGAGAGAGAGAGAGAGAGAGAGAGAGAGAGATTAGGGGATATGATAGAAAGAGTGAGAGATGGAGAGGATGAGAGAGAGGGAGAAGGGGATAGTAGAAAGAGAGGGGGATAGGACAAAGAGAATGTGTGTGTGTGTGTGTGTGTGTGTGTGTGTGTGTGTGTGTGTGAGAGAGAGAGAGAGAGAGAGAGAGAGAGAGAGGATGAGATGGAGAGAGAGGGGGGGATATGAAAAAGAGAGAAAGAGAGAAAGAGAGAGGATGGGATGGATAGAAGAATTATAGGATATGATAGAAAGAGTGTGAGAGAGAAGGGGATGTGTGTGTGTGTGTGTGTGTGTGTGTGTGTGTGTGTGTGTGTGTGTGTGTGTGAGAGAGAGAGAGAGAGAGAGAGAGAGATTAGGGGATATGATAGAAAGAGTGAGATAGATAGAGAGAATGAGAGAGAGGGATAGAAGGGGATGGAAAAAAGAGAGGGAGATAGGATAAAGAAAATGAGAGAGAGAGAGAGAGAGAGAGAGAGAGAGAGAGAGAGAGAGAGAGAGGATGGGATGGATAGAAGAATTAGAGGATATGATAGAAAGAGTGAGAGAGAGAAGAGGATAAGAGAGAGAGGGGGGGATATGAATGTGTGTGTGTGTGTGTGTGTGTGTGAGAGAGAGAGAGAGAGAGAGAGAGAGAGAGAGAGAGAGAGAGAGAGGATGGGATGGATAGAAGAATTAGAGGATATGATAAAAAGCTAGTCCTTGGATCCAATAAACTATGTTTTCAACCACTCTAAGCTACCTTAAATGCACTCACAACTTTATCTATAAAATAATTTTGTTGATCCTAGGAAGGGCATGTATGAACTATAGTTTAAACATACTCCAAATCTATAAATTTCATGAAGTAAAAATATTTGCAAAGACAATGACTTACCATTTGAACACACCCTATGCATCATACATGAGACTATTCTCAGAAACAATATTGTATAAGTTAGTAGTATATTATTTTTATCAGCCGTTAAATATGGAAATTATATTTTTTTGTATATTCATCCATCCTATAAAAATGAGATCCATATATGCTTATCTCTATAGAATATTCTAGGAACCAAAATGAAAGTGGATGAGTAGCCTTAATTCTTAAGGAAATCTTAAAAACAAAACCATCACTCAACATCTTAATGTGTGGATGACACTTTCTTATGTCCCTACATTGTGTTGAGATGCAAGTTAATGTTTGTTGATACAATATCATCCACTTGTTTTGAGATTTAATAAGATGAAATTTGAGGAGAACCTTGGCTTTTAAGGCACATTCCAATGGAAAGGATAATATGGGTTTGGATAAAGAGAAAGGTTTTAAGGGACATAATTGCTGCTAAAGAGGCATGGAAGAATAAATAAAGAATCCCATGAGTATAGACATAAGAGCATGATTGAAAACATGAATGCTATTAGGCACCAACGAGGAGTACTACATACAATTTACATAGTACATATTAGAATGTGCTCTAGCAGGTCAGCACAAAAATATCTCATACCAATTTCTTCACTATCAATAATTTAGCAACAAAAAGTGCAATTAAACATTTTTCATTGGCCTTTTTTTGTTTACATGTCTTAAAAAGCCATGAAATTTGCATGGGTTGTAGGTAAATATTGTAGCAATCACGATAGAGACAACTTGCTAATGAGGGATGTATGAGGGCCATGGGGGAGTATTAAAGTTTTGTAAGTCATGACTAGGTCATTTCTACATCTCAAAAGTTTTTGAATTGTAAGAGAGATGCATAGTAAATCATCTACAAGCTCCTCTAAATATAAATGCGAGATTAAAAATCCTAATAAATGTTGCTTGGTGGTTTTTTGGCCCATGTAGGTTGCATCCTAGGAGTTTAGCGTATTGTTTGATTATTTCTTATCCCCTAGTGATATTATATTGTAGTAGGTCAAGGTATGAGATATTGGTCTAAAGTTATTGAAATTAAGCACTTCAAAAAAATTAAAAGACTCATAAAGTTTAAGACTAGAGCACAAATGATTATAGACTTGTATTTTTTAAACTATGAAAATTTTGAAATATTCTGTCAGATCCTTCGTTAAATAGTTATTATTAAATCTTGGAGAAGGTTGTGCTCTTCTAAATGGGTTGTTCCTTGACATGGTTAACTCTTCCCTTTTGCCTAACCATTTTTAATTTTTCCTCATTTCTACTATTTCAAATTATTTGCTACATGCACTTCCATGTTTTTAATTTCATTTCTTCATCTAGGGTTTGCCTTATTATTGGGCATCATATAATTCCATCTTGATGTAATACCTTAACACCATTTTAAAAAATCTATAGCTTTAGAGTGTGAAAAATCAAGACAAACCTTCAAAAATCAATAATGAAATAAATTATGCTCTACATTATCTCTAACACTACAAACTAATTGGGCTCTATAGTGCTAATCATCAGATAGGCCCTACCTTGATCAATCATATATTTATGATCCTCATCTAATTAGGCAGGGAGAAGAATGGAATTACCATCTTCATCTTCACTTTACAACTTAGGAGTGACTTGGAAGCACAAGTGCTACTTTTTGGATTGATTTTAGTGGATTGAAAAAGGTCTCCCATATCTACAATGGATTCTAGTTTCTTCACCCCTTCTCTCATGTGTAAGAATATCATTTGAATTATTTTGGAAATGACAGTTTGAGAATGAATGTTTTTTAATTTTATAATAGTTTGAGTTTTCTCTCAATATGAGGTAAAATAAGTTTATTTGTAAGTATTTAAGGTCATTATAAGTGAATTTTGAGCTTAACTATCTATTATTAGGCTAAGTAGTCATCTTGGCCTCCTAGGTTATTCCCAAGTTTGTTGCAGATATTGTAAGATGAATTTTGATTGATTGGGTCTATTTTAGAGTGAACTAGATAAACTTGGGTATGTTGCATAGGACCATGCTTAGATCTACAAGTAAAATACTGAACATACTACTCTAGAAGTCCACAAAATAATTTAGGGTGACATCTAATAACTGCAATCATATTAAATTTACATGGAATATTAAAAAAAAACCTATAGATTTAGCTAGATAATATGTTATTCAAAAAATTTGTCCAACTCCAAAGATTGCCTAATCTAGAAGGACAATTGTTGTTCCACTTGGTTTAGTATCCATCTCCATCAGCTTTGAATCATCCTAATCAAGGGAAGAGGAATTTAAGCCCCTACATGGATCTTTTTTCCCTAGAAACTAAAATGTATCCAATAACCACCACTATAGAGGGAGCCCAATGACCATTATGTGGTGGAGAAATAGCAAGCCAAAGAAATATCACAATTAAAAGAATCAATCTCACCATCACATTATCCATAATTCCTACTATTTCACTTCAAGAATACCACACTCTCCATTAGTGAATTGACAAGCTCTTATCTTTGAGATCATGTTTCCTTCCTCTTTCTTGTGCGCTCACCATCATCTCTATATTTAATACCAAATAAATCCCCTATTTGGGATGGTATATAACTCTAGTTCATTCCAACAAGGCATGTAGACCAATTATTATAACCTTAAAGGGGACCATTTAACATAAAAATAATGTAACTTTATTTTTTCTATCATCTAGGAAACCTCTATTATGTTTGGACAACAGTTAATCATTTAGATTGTAACTATCTTGTTTATAGACTCATAAAATTTGATATTAATGAAGAGAAAGAATCCAAGACCATAGGACAAAAAATTGGTAACATAGAGCTTTTGTGGTTTTACTCTATGGAGACATTTAAAAACTGAAGCTCCAAAATTATATTACATTTCATTAGAAATTTAAAAGGCATAAGGGTTATGTCTATTTATGAGGACCATTCAAAGAAGAGGCCTAGACAACTTGTATTCTATTTTGAAATGAGGCCTCTCACTCTATTTTTTACTTCATATCATCAATTTAATGTGATAATAAATGAAATTAATCAAATTAACGCTTAAGAGATTGTATCATTTTGGTATGCATTCAGCTTGAGGGTGAAATTAACTTTGGGATTGGTCGAGGTAAAAATATAGCTTATAATGCAACATATAAGTTGAGATATCATTTCTTGAGTATATGGTTTTAGGTGATAGTCTAGATTGTAGAAATAGAAATATCAATGTGTTGCAATCTATTTAGAGATGATAGTTTAAGCTAGAGTTATTTTGGAAAATAAGAAAACCAAGTTATATCCACTAAACTTTCTATTCCTAGTGATATTCAAATGCTAATTTGGAATCCACAAAATAGGTTCAACATGTTGCCACATTTCCAAATGACACTGAGGTTTGTGATTTTTAAAATGATCATGTATGTTGAAAAGCCCCATGAGAGATATTTTGACCTTGTAAAAAAGAAACACTATGTTTTGTAGTAGCATGAGTTTTTAGTATTTATTGTTCCTTAGCATTTCTTTGTTAGTAAATGGATTGACAAGTTGGCCAAATTGACTGGAACATGTTGTATTTTGAATTAAATCTATTTTGGGATAGATTAGAGATTTTTTCATGAACTAGGAAGGAATAATGAACAAAATTTTACAATAAAATCAACAAACCCTTAATCTTAGAACACCCAACAAGGGTTTATGAATATCTTATATTTTCACCATTAGGAAATTTTGAAACTTTGGGATTTGTGAGTATGCTCAACCACCTTTAAGAAGAAATCAATTTATATTGAATAATTAATGCATATTCAAGAAACTGGAAGCCCTAGCGAGCTCTTCTAGTAGAAAACTATGCATAACCAATAATTGGTGTACAAGTGTACATGAACTAGTAGATGATGTGGATGTAGAATGAATAGAACTGTCATATTACATTCCATTCATTAGAGTGATATTTTCTATGAGACCAAACTTTGAGATATTAGATAATAAATTTTCATTAATAGTAGACATATTGGGATTACTTAAACTTTGGGACCCTTTAGTAATTGAACCCCGATCTTTTGAATTCCATAAGCTACTTGATTTCCCCCCTAGAACTAAGACCACATCCTCTATCTTAAGTAAGTAGATAAGAACCCCATTCATTCCTACTAGTGATGTTGAACTCACATCTAGAATAGAAGGATTCAATTCATTAAGAGTTATAGCATGTTCCTCTTCAATTTTCCTATGAAACCAAGGATTCATCAATATATGATATTTTTATTTTCTCATTCAAATTAGTAAAAATAATCCCTACTTGGATAAGTCACTATTAATTATTGGATAATTCATTGTTAATACATGCAAACTAATTCCATACATAAGGATTCCTTTTATGAAGACCATATACTTAGAAAATTATTGTAGATTCAACTATTGTACAACCAAAAATGATACACATAGATGAAATAAATTCTCTATGAAAAATTCTTAGTCATATTGAAAATCACAAAACACCAAAAAGTAAAATATTAGAAAGTTAAGACAATTAAAGCTCAACTCTTGCAATGGAAAAACCTTTAAAATACTCTTGTTCCAAATTCATTTCTCAAATTTCACTTGCACATTAGATATTCAAACATCAATCAAATAGAATATTTAAGGTACATCACTCAATAATTTTGAATATGCATGCAACTCTTATAGGAGTAGTGGGCTAATCAACATCTTTGGAGGAGTATTTTACTAGTGCCCAATAACAAATTCTTAATGCATCCTTGTTGAAAATGTGTTTCCAATGTGTTCTCTTCTTTCATATGTCACATACCTTTCCTAGCTCTCTAAATTTTGTAGTTACTCATGAAAATGAATTATCTGTAACCATTACCAAGAATTTCATGATTATTGAAGATTTGAAAGATAAATCTCATGTCTCATAATCTTCTCATAGCATATAGAAATGAAGGATCTTTAAGAAATGGATGCTCTTATGAACCTATAATTTATGGTAGGAGGAACAACACTTATTCTTGTGACAAAAATTCTATTAAGATATCATAAAAATTATAGAAACCATCTTCCTCTAGTCCCAAGTGTTATTCCTATGGTTGGAAAACTTCATCTTTTCATAGAGAAAACCAAACCAATTCACTAGATCATAAATTCACTCTCATCAATCTATGGGCTTATTATGCACTTCAAATTTGGTAGCTATAAATATGTCTAAGGTAGAATAAAATGGATAGAAAATTGAGTCTCATTTGTTCGAAGGATGGTGGTTGCAAATGTACATATTCACCTCCCTTGCATTCACCATAGCCTTTTTGAACCACATCATTCTCATTTAAAAAAGAAAAAGAAAAAACTCTTGTTGAATTTTATCTTATCCAATACGAACAACCATTTACACCCAATATAATAAATGCATATATAGTACTAGGATTTGTCTACTTTGAGACTCTTTATAGTGTCTAAAAAGTGAGAAAAATCTATTTGTCTAAAGTAGTTTCAAATTTCTCAAGATCCTTAAAAATAAGCTTTTTTGAATTGGAACTAACTCAAATCTGTAAAGTGCATGGGACATTCTTTAGCATACAACTCATGTTTTTCTCTAGCTAGACATTGCACAAGATAATGAGCTTCTAAATTATTATTTTTATCTATCTAATGAGCTATGCCAAAGATTTTATTTATTTACACAATGAAAGGTAGGATAATACCCAAAGGAGATGTCCTAGACCTCATCTATTTAACCACATAGTGGAAACACAATAAGAAGAAGCAACAATGCAAGTTTTGATACCAAATTATGACTCTTTATTCATAAAATATAATTGATTACATGCAATATGCCTAGTTGTAAGGACTTCTATGTCAGGGAAAAATACAAATAGCAATTAAAAAATTAGTTTTGCAAGATCCCTCAAGATCTAACCCAAACACTATCCCAGCTAGCCCAGATCTATAACATAACAGCAATCTGGAAGAAACCACCAAGGAAATCTCAACTTATGCTCGCAAGCCCACCAATAAATCTCCTCATTTTCCAGCCATAGCCCTAGCTCTACTCCAAATTTATCCAAGATCTAAGTGTAAACTACCTCACATTCGGTTCTTTGACCACACACTCACAACTCCATCATAATCTTGTTGTAAACTGCATCATATTTAGTGCTCTGTCTACAGACTTAGGAAACACTTGCTCTTTAGCTACTCTCCACACTCCAAGATGGATAATAATCCCCAAAATACTTCTCCACAACCCCTACTTATACCAATCTAAGCCACAATTTGGCCTAGAATGTCAAAAACTAATATTAAATACTTGAAGAGTCACAAGTCAGCCTCCAGTAGAAATTAGCTATCTAGAAATTGATATCCAAGGAAAATTGCAATATCTCCTAGATCTGATTGAATTAGAACTTAAGATTAGAACCAAAGGTAGAACTTTAGGTCCTCTACAAACCCTTAAAGGCTCAAAGGCTACTTCACCAAGGATAAGTGCACATCCATCCTGAAAGTCAAGCATAAAAAATTGTCGTACAAAACTTCCAAAAATTGATACTCTAGGAGAATTTCCATGTCTCCCAACTGATGAGGAATTATAATTTTTTCCTTTGATATAAGTAAGTAATATAGGCCCTCTTCAATCCTTGAAAAGTGTATCCTTTCATTTATTGTGCAAAATTAGTTACACGGTTTGCAACAGGAACTAAGAAACTAGAAAAATGCAGTTTTAGTAGGAAGGTAAAGTAGTTCAAACTTCAACTCAATCCATCCAATCTCTATGAAATCATGATGAAAGGTTCTCCAATGTGTCTAAAACACATCCCTAACCATGGAAAGCCGATGGGGACACAACCCAATAATAGAATGGACACAACAAAAAAGGGGAAATTATATTAACTGAGAAAATAAGCTAGTACAAACAGTATAGAGAAAATCAACTTCAAAACATGCCCTAAGGGCTTACAATAGCATAAATCTGAAGATAATTTCTCCTTTCAGTACCTCCTCTCAAACTCCACTCCGAACTGCCTTTTACAATGCCATAAATCTCCTTAAATAGACCTCGGAGGGTTAAGGACTAGGAGTACATTCTAGAAAGTGCTAGTAGACATCCACTGACCAAATAGAAGGTTCCAGAAGCTGCATTAGAATTCGGTGCAAATCTAGAAGAATCCAGATATGGTAACCAAACTTTCGGGAGGCATAACTTTTGCACCATAGCTCTGATTGACGAATCGTTTACATTTCCAAAAAGCTCTCAAAGCGCTCAATAGCCCTATGGACAAGCCTCACTCATCCCCCATTTTTTGGCCCTTTTTGAGCTCATTTAATGCCCCTAACCCGACTTTGAAGCATTCTTAGGAGGTCTCCAAAACTCGAAAAACTGTAATAACTTTCAAACCGTGGGGCCTTTTGACTTGATTCTTTTTCTAGAATGCCCTAAATTACAATTACATTCATCTAGCCAATTTACACCTCCTAGTTCACCAAAATGATGGCCCAATTACATGCTCCTATTTTTTTCAGGATTTTCTAGCACACTAATAGTGGAACTATGAGAGTTGGAACCTTTATTTGACCCAAATGGGTATCCAAAAATAAAAACACATGAAACAAAAACTAAGTCTAAGTACATTTTTTTTGGGTGACACAAGATTGCCCTTATACCATTGGATGCTCCTACATTAGACACCCAGGGTAGATTGAAAAGTGACCCTGTCACTTTATGAATGGTAGAGGAAATCCCAAATGGGAAACCTCGGCTGTTGAAATCCAAGTTGAGTCCTCGATCGGACGTCCTTTGCACTTCACCAAATACTCTTCATACTGCCTATTTCTGTTACTCCTTTTGACACGATGATCTAGAATGTCTTCTATCTCCTCCTTCTTAGAAGCAGGGATTGGACATGGCTCTAACACTAGCTCCTCATCTGCACCATCATCATGATACTCTGTTAAATCTGCAATGTTGAAAATAGGAGAAATGTGAATACCATCTGGAAGCTCCACCTCATACATTTCCTAAGTCATGTTTCTTTAGAATTTTGTAGGGGCCAAATTTCTTCATTTTTAGCTTGTTGTAAGTACCAGCTAGAAATCTTTCTTTTCGTAAGTGCACCATGACTAGATCCCCTACTTGGAATTCCTTATGTCTTCTCCTTTTATCAGCCCTAGCTTTATACTCTTGATTCATCTTGGTAATGTGTGCTTGAACCTCCTCATGTAGACGCTTGATATGTTCAGCAAATTCCTCAGCTTCAGCACTTGTCCTCTCCCCTTGTTCTATCTTCCTCAATTCTGGTGCAGTCCTTGGGCTATTCCCATATACAATTTGAAATGGTGATTTTCTAGTACTCCTATTTATAGAGTTATTGTAAGCAAACTCTACTTGTGGTAGAATCAAATCCCATCCCTTGGGCTTATCCGCAACTAAACATCTCAACAAATTGCCCAGACTTCTATTTGGCCATCAGTTTGTGGGTGATGTATGGAACTGAATTTCAAGTCTGTTCTCAACTTTTTCCACAATGTCCTCCAGAAATACCCCACAAATTTAGTATCTTTGTCAGAAACTATACTCCTTGGAAGACCATGTAGTCTTACCACCTCTTTGAAAAATGAGTCTGCAATATGGACAGCATCATGAGTTTTGTGGCATGGAATGAAATCTGCCATTTTGGAGAACCTATCAACCACCACAAATACTGAGTCATTACCCCTTTGTGTCCTCGGCAATCCAAGAACAAAATCCATACTTATGTCCTCCCATGGCCTTGATGGAATAGGAAATGGCTGATATAGGCCAGTATTGTGACTAAACCCCTTGGCAACTTAACAAACCTGGCAACTTTGTACAAACTTCTTCACATCCTATGAAATTTGAGGCCAAAAATAATGTTCTCTAAGAATGGAAATGGTCTTATCTTGACCAAAATGTCCTGCCATCCCTCCACTATGTTTCTCCTTAATCAGATTTTCCCTCATGGAACTTCTTGGAATGCACAATTGACTACCCTTGAACAACATGCCATCCTGAATCAAATAGTCTAACCACTTGGTTCTATCTACAGCAACAGGTTCTTTACAAGCTTTTCATGCTTTAGCAAAATCAGGATCCTCGGGGTACAAATTTTTGAGTTCATCAAACCCAACTACTTCAACTTGCATTACTGTAAGCAACAATTGTCTCCTACTTAGTGCATCTGCAACCCTGTTAGATTTTCCACTTCTATGCTTCAACACAAATGTATAGCTCTGCAAGAACTCTACCCACTTCATATGCCTCTGATTCAATTTACCTTGGCTACTTAGAAACTGTAATGCCTGATGATCAGTATACAAAACAAATTCCTTTGGCAATAAATAATGCCTCCATTTCTTTAAGGCCTGAACTATTGCATAGAACTCTTGATCATAAATAGAATACTTCTTTGCATCATTCAATTTTTCACTAAAATATGCAATAGGCTTACCTTCTTGGCTTAATATAGCCCCAATAGCACTACCACTAGCATCACAATCCACCTAGAACACTTTTCTAAAATTTGGAAGTGCCAACACAGGCTGTTCTGTCACCTTCTTCTTTAGTAATTCAAAACTTCTTGCAGTTGCTGCAGTCCATTTGAACTCTTTTCTATCCCCTCTTATTGTATCAGTTAGGGGTGCACATATGCCACTAAAATTCTTAATAAACTTTCTGTAAAAACTAACCAGACCATGAAATGATCTTACCTCAGTAGCAAACCTTGGAGTAGGCCATTCCAAGATGGCTTTTACCTTCTCTGGATCCATTTTGAGACCTTCAAGTGATATAACAAACCCCAAATAGACTAACTCCCTTTTTGCAAAGATACACTTCTTCAGATTAATTAACAGTTTCTCTTCCCTTAGCCTTTCAAGGACACTACAAATATGTAGTAAATGTTCTTCCAAAATTTTGCTGAAAATTAAAATATCATCCAAATAGACAATAACAAATTTTCCCAAGAACTTCTTCAGTACCTCATTTATGAGCCGCATGAAGGTGCTTGGGGCGTTCGTCAATCCAAAGGGCATGACTAACCACTCATAAAGACCCTCCTTGGTCTTGAAGGCTATTTTCCACTCATCTCCTTCTCAAATCCGTATCTGATGATAGCCACTCTTCAGATCTATCTTTGTGAAGTACTGAACTCCACTCAAGCAGTCCATAAGATCATCCATCCTTGGCAAAGGTAACCAATACTTGATGGTTATCCTATTTATAGCTCGATAATCTGTACACATCCTCCACTCTCCATCCTTCTTTGGTGCAAGTACTATAGGTACTACACATGGAATCAGGCTCTCTTGAATCAAGCCCTTCCTCAACAGCTCCTAAACCTATCTATTTAACTCCTCTATCTTAGTAGGAGTCATCCTATGAGCAGCCTTGTTAGGTAAACTAGCTCTTGGAATCAGATCTATCTGATGATTGATTTGCCTTACTGGTGGCAATCCATCTGGAACATTATCAGAGATAATATCTCCAAAATCCCCTAGTAAATTTGAAACTTCAAGTGGCATTTCACTACTACCTTCTTTATCTTTCCTAGGAATCAAAGCATAGCACATATGCTGATGTTTCATGCCATCTAAAAACTTCCTTTCATCAACAAGACAAATCCTAGCACTGCTACATACCTTTTCACCTTCCTTTTTCATGGGCTTCAATTTTTGGCGAACTCCATCCTTTTTCAGAGAGTATGTGTTTGCATGTCCATCATGTATTGCATGTCTATCAAACTACCATGTTCTACCCAACAATAGATGGAAAACATCCATCGAAATAACATCACATAGAACTTCATCATGGTAACTCCCAATTTTAAATTTTACTAAACATTGTTCACTTACCAGGACCTTATGATCATCTTTTACCCAAGAAATCCGATAGGGCTGGGGATGTTTCTCCCTCTTGAGCTTCAGCTTAGAGACCATCTCTTCTGATACCAAGTTATCAGTGCTACCACCATCAATGATCACATCACAACATTTATCCTCACACTTGCATCTGGTACGGAACAAACTCCTCTGTTGTCCTGGTTCAATCTCACCACTTAGTAGGACTCTTTCATTTACCAAGGTCTCTCCTCTTTTTGCATGCTCTAAATGTGATGATTGTGCATCCTCATCCACATGAGCAACCCTAGCTTAGCTCTCAGCTCTCTTATCTGTCTTTCCTTGTCGTTGAGGGCATTCAAAGGCACGATGACCTTCTTCATTGCAATGGAAATAGGTATCATGGATTCCTTTTCCATGTCCTCTACCTCTTCCTCTCTGATTTCCAAAGTCTTGATCATGGGAGTAGTTGAAACCCTCATTCCTCTGGTTCCTGCTAGTACCCTCATCTTCATTTTTCTTTTGGGTTTCATTGCGGCCTCCAAATGACCTACCGCTTCCTCTTCCTCCTTGACCGCACCCTCTTTGTCTTTCTTCAAACCTTTTATTTAGCTTCACTTCAACTCGTAGGGCAAACTGGTATGCCTCTTCAACGCTGGTCATTCTTACCATACTTAATTCCTCCTAGATGCTAGGTCGCAACCCATTGATATAACAAGAAACCTTCTCCTTATTTGCTTCTGCATGCCCTGCTCTAATCAAGAGTCAATAAAATTCCTCTGTATATTCTTGGACTGATCTTCCTACTTGCTTTAACCCATGCATCTTCTTAAACAAATCAAGCTTATAGTCCACAGGAATGAACTGCTTCTTCAATTTGTCCACCATGCGATCCCATCTTGTGATCTTCTCCTTTCCTCTTCTGTTTCTTTCCAATTGAACCTCTTGCCACCATATTTTGGCATGGCCTTTCAATTTGGCCTTTGCAAACTTAACCCTATCTGGGTCCCTGATATCCTCATACTCAAAGTATTCTTCTAGTTCATTGATCCAATCGATCAACTCATCTGGTTTTAGATTTCCTAAAAATACACCCACTTCAACTGTGGGTCTTTTCCCAAACTTAATAATGGCCCTAAAAAGCCTTTCCTCTGCATGATTCAGAACTTCCCCATCAAATTCCCCTTCTGGTCCCATAACTTCTTCTTCATTATCATCCTCACTGTCATCACCTGCGGCAACATTTGCTCCTCTACAGAGCTCCTCTTGCAATGCCTGTACCTACCTTTGGAGGGCTCTAACCTCCTCAGGATTAATAGCTCTGGCCCTTCCACCACACTCTCTTCATGGAGGCATCTTCTAACTCAAACCCACAACCACACAGTCGTGGTGCAAACTGCCTCACAGTTGGCGCTTTGTCTACACACTCAGGAAAACCAACTCTGATACCACTTGATGCGGACACAACCCAAGAAAAATATGGACATGATAGAAAAGGGGAAATTATATTAACTAGAAAAATAAGCTAGTACAAACAGTATAGAGAAAATCAACTTCAAAACATGCCCTAAGGGCTTACAATAGCATAAATCTAGAGATAATTTCTCCTTTCAGTACCTCCTCTCAAACTCCACTCTGAACTGCCTTTTACAATGCCATAAATCTCCTTAAATAGACCCCGGAGGGTTAAGGACTAGGAGTACATTCTAAAAAGTGCTAGCAGGCATCCACTGACCAAATAGAAGGTTCCAAAAGCTGCGTTAGAAGTCGATGCAAATCTAGAAGAATCCAGAAATGGTAATCAAACTTCCGGGAGGCATAACTTTTGAACCGTAACTCCGATTGATGAACTGTTTACATTTTCGGAAAGCTCTCAAAGTGCTCTATAGCCCTATGGATATCTTTTCTCATCCCCTATTTTTTGGCCCTTTTTGAGCTCATTTAATGCCCCTAACCTGACTTTGAAGCATTCTTAGGAGGTCTCCAAAACCTGAAAAATTGCAATAACTTTCAAACCGTGGGGCCTTTTGACCTGATTCTTTTTCTGGAATGCTCTAAATTACAATTACATTCATCTAGCCAATTTACACCTCCTAGTTCACCAAAATGATGGCCCAATTACATGCTCCTATTTTTTTGATATTTTCTAGCACACTAATAGTGGAACTGTGAGAGTTGGAACCTTTATTTGACCCAAATGGGTATCCAAAAATAAAAACACATGAAAAAAAAACTAAGTCTAAGTACATTTTTTTTGGGTGACACAGGATTGCCCTTATACCTCTGGATGCTCCTGCATCAAAAGCACAACTCCACCAAAATCCAAGCTCGATGCTCATGCATCAGACTCCCTAGGTAGATAGAAAAGTTTGTCCCATACTTTGATGCCCAAAGAAAGATTTGTAACCAACTTCATCTTTACCAAAGGCTTCCACTTCTACACACTTAGGAACAACTATGCTATGATACCATCTTCCACTGTGAAAGATAGGAGAATCCCCAAAGGAGATGTCCTAGCCCCTAGCTATATAACCACATAGTGAAAACACAACAACAAGAAGCAACAATGCAAGATCTAATACCAAATTACAACTCTTTTTTCATAAAATAAAACTGATTACGTGTAATATGCCTAGTTGTAAGGCCTTCCAAGTTAGGGCTAAATACAAATATCAATTACAAAATTATTTCTGCAAGATCTCTCAAGATCCAACCCAAACACTATCCCAGCTAGCCCAAATTTGTAACATAACAACAAAATGGAAGAAACCATCAAGGAAATCTCAACTTGTGCTTGCAAGCCCACCAAGAAATCTCCTTGTTTTCCAAATGTATCCCTAACTCTACTCCAACTTTATCCAAGATCCAAGTGTAAACTACCTCACATTTAGTGCTTTTTCCACACACTCACAACTCCATCATAATCCTGCTATAAACTGCCTCACATTCGACGCTCTATCCACAGACTTAGGAAATTTTTTCTTTTTAGCTACTCTCCACACTCCAAGATGGATAATAATCCCTAAAAGCCTTCACCAAAACCCTTAATTATACCAATCTAAGCCACAAGATAGCCTAGAATGCCAAAAACTAACATTAAATACTTGAAGAGCCACAAGTCAGCCTCCAACAAAAATTAATTGTCCAAAAATTGATATCTGAGAAAAATCACGATGTCTCCTAGCTCTGATTGAATAAGAACTTGAGCTTCAAAAAAAAGGTAGAAATTTAGGTCCTCTACAACCCCTTAAAGGCACAAAGTCTACTTCACCAAGGATAAATGTGCATCCATCTCAAAAGTCAAGAATAGAAATCTGTCGCATAGAACTGCCAAAAATCGATACTCCAAGACAATTGGCATATCTACCATCTTATGTGGAATTAGAACTTTCTCCTTTGGTATAAGGAATTAATCTAGGCCATCTTAAATCCTTGAAAATATCATCCTTTTATTCATTGTTAAAAATTAGTTACACAATCTTCAACAGGCACTCAAAAACCATAAAAATGCAGTTCTAGCAACAAGGTAAAAAAATTCAAACTTCAACTCAATCCATCCAATCTCTATGCAATCATGAGGAAGGGTTCTCCAATGTGTCTCTAACACATCCCTAACCATGAAAAATATAACTCCACCAAAATCCAAGCTCAATGCTCCTACATCATTTATATCCTTCTTATATGTGCCTCATGATACAAGACATTTGTATTTTTTCTAAATGATCTTTCTATTGACTAATTATATCTTTTGGTGTACCTAGCTACAAGATAGCATTAAAGAAAAATTTAAAAAAGGTGGAAATTTTGCATTTTTATTAGATAATAATGCAAAACTCTAGAATAATTGTGGGAGGGTTGAATTAGTTAAGAGCGTTGATGCATATATTAATGGAACAATGGTTTGTCTATTTCTCTCTCATTTTTTTCTATCCAATGAAGTGTAGGATGGAAGATATATTCATCTTCTTGAGAGAGATTTGAGTGAACGTGACCAAATTGTAGGGGAGTTCTTATACCGAGGTGATTACATGAAACTTGTTGAGCTAGTCTCAAAGATATGTTGTTTGGATCTATTATTTTATGGAGCTTGTGATTTCTTTGTGTGTTTTAGCTTGGCAGCAAGTTTCTATTAATGAAAGAGGGTCCTTTTTAATTGTTTTAGAATTTGACTTCATTTCTATGGTAATGGTATTGGCCAGATAAGTAGAAGGAAGGCCAAATAACATAAGCATAGAGATGAAAAAGGAACTTGTCATAGTGGTTGTTCCTATTAAGTTTATATTGTTGATTCAACTATGGCATATACCATGGAGAAAGTGGATTTGGTAATCTTTGGGGTAGATGATGTGGTTGAGTGTGGAGGCATTACAAACATGATGGGAACATATCAAATTATTTTAGTAGCTCATAACATGAACAAACTTGTTCATATGGTAGCTAAGAGTTATTAGGTATAATCTAGTCAACCTTTAATTTGATTGGTATTATGGCTAATAAGAAAATTATATAGTTTAAAATTTAAGTGGCCTCTTCTAATTTGAGCATTATTTATGACTATAACTATTTATGGCACCTATTTTTTGGGAAGTTGAATAACCATTATGATAAGTGCATTAGATTGAAGAAAGTATCATTAACTTGTGGGTTTATCAAGTGGTTTCTATTCTTTTGTTAAAATATTGACCTATCATATGCTTGTTGTAAGTTATAGCGGATTGGTTCTTTCATATCTCATAGTTGCACACTATTTCATGCACAACTACATGAGAAACTTTAGGGAAATCATTGATAACCTATAGATTTTTGTCATCATCATATTGACAAGACAACCTACAATGGGTGTCATATATTATTTTAAATGGGCCTTTGAATTTTTTTCTTGAATATCTCTAAAATGAACCCGAAATGAGATATTCCACAACGTGGTCTAAACCTTTCAATTATAATTTAATTTTTAATATCCTTTATAAATTTTACTTATGTTCGCCCTTGTCCCTCATGCTTGATTTGTGATGAGTTCTATCTTATTTCAATTCTCTCAAAAAGATTTATATGTATATTAATACTCCAATTTTTAAACTATAATATCGCTATAAGTGTTTCTAAAGGTTGATCTCTAGCTGCATATATATCTATAGGCACCTAATCTCTTGAATATATAATATCTCTATTTTAATTTTTATGATATAGAGTCAAATCCCTCTAGATATCTATATATTTGTAAATCAACTCTTGAGCAAATATAAGTTCTTATGAATTTTAAAATCAAAACATCTATCAATAATCAATTTTCGCATGTAAGTCAAAATAATATTGCACTATAAGCTTGTGTATGATGTGGGTATAAACCCTTAATCAGACTCTAGGTATTCTATCACTTACTTATTTGAATGGTTTTGATACATGGAAATACCATGCAGATCTGGTTATGTTGTTGTTACAATAACTCTATTGATACTTCTTTTGATGGCGTGAATAATATTTTCTATGGTGGGTATTGGGGCTATTGACTATAAGTAATGATTTAATGATATTATATGTTGGTGATAATTGCTAAGTCTGATCCTTGGTTTATTTATATTTCTGTATTGGAAATTTGGTTTTATATTTCCTCAATACCGTTGAATCAGATTTCAACTATCCTCATTATTTTTCATACCGACTGGAACTTAATGCACTGAATTTATAATCTCTTGTCATGGGTATAGAATGTCTTTGTTATGGGTTTTTTTTTCTCCCATGGCTAGTTTCCCATTTGATGATTATGCTTTGGGCTTGAAATATAAGTAAAGTTCTCATTCTTTGAGCATTGTTGATGTCTTTTATTTTTGAACGTTCCTTGCTTAACGTGGATCCCTTATTTCTTATTTTGTGTTCTTGTTAATATCTATTGTGCATTTGTTGGATACGTTATTTTCTATGGAAGTGGTTTGTGTATGTGGCCATGAATGTATAATTTTCTACTACCTTGGATATTATCAATAATCTTTCCATAATATCCTTGACGCCCAATCCTGATAGTGCTAATTCATTTGTGATCTAGTTACCATTAGGCTAGTAGTAAATTGTCAGATGACTGTGTGATTTGTCATTGGCTAATGTTTCTGTCCAACCATGAAAGAAATGATTTTCCTCCTTATTCGCTACTAACTGTGGATGTATGTTGTTCACTATACTCTATCTTGTCTCACTCCATAACTTATATTCTATTTGGTATTATGGTGGGGGACATTTTTTAAACCCTTGGTAACTTTATTTAATAAAAATATAAATATCTTGAATTTGATACATTTTGAAACAGGAGGACAAACAATTTATATTTCACATTTATTTTTTTCAATTTAGTTTTAATTTAAAAAACTAGAATTTTGATGGGATCCAACAATAATTTCATTACTGATATATCTCACAAATTCTATGAAAATAACTCTAATGGAATCTAAGGTCTTTTTGTGGTATCCACAACTAAAATCAAGGTTTAATTTTTGTCAAGTATTTTTATAAGATTTTCTATGTCTTGAATTGATGTTTTCAAATATGATGAGGAGAAGATGTTCTGAAATATGATGAGGAGAAGAAAAGATATAAAATTTCTAATACTCGAGGATCCTACAGATGTAACAAACACTTTGTCATCGACAAAGTATCAACTTCTCAAGCATTATCCTTTCCTAGGATCTAATCACAAAAAAAAAACAATTAGTCAAGGTCTCCATTCAACCATTAGTTCCTCACTCAATCTCTTCAATAGTTAGAGGCATATCCTCATGCAATCTCTTTAATCAGTTAGAGGCATATCCTCACACAATCTCTTCAACCAGTTAGAGGCATATTCGATTATCATAGTCAAAATAGTTAGTCCATTAGGAACAAGACACTAGGTTGAGTAGTTTGTATGAGACCTTAGTCACAACACACTTCTAACAAAATATACAGTTAATACTAATATTATTATTTAAGCGATATATCCACCTACAACTGAATTGCTATATTTGTAGCCACTTCATGTATCTTCATTAATAAATCCTTCATATGAAGCACTATATCAGTTGTTTGGACACCTCAATCCTATTCAAACACAGGTATTAACAATCCTATATAACTCACAATCAAATCAACAATACATGGTTTGTACATTAAAATTTGAAATAACTTTTTGAACTAATTGATGGTGGGTGAATTCTAGGCTTTTTCTAGGGCTCCCATGCCTAAGCCCATTTTGGTCTGCATTCTGGAGCCGCTTTTTCTTTGACTTTGCTAGGCACCTATGGTTAGGGTGGCTAGGGATTGTTTTCATGCCCTATTTTTGGCCATGGATCTCATCTACACTTATTGTGGTTGTTGAATGGCTCTGGCTATTTAATCATTGTTGTTTACTGGGTCTCTAGCTCATGCTACTCGTAGATAGTTATTGGTGTTGTTTTTTGTTGTTCCAAGGTGTGGAAGTGTGCCATTGTGCCTTCTTCCACTATTATGGCTAGTTCTAGATCAATGCATTTAGGGGATAGGGTTGTCTTCTATGCTAAAATGGCTTCATTTGAGGTAGGTCTTCATGGTGTTGTCTAAGCTGCTCTAGATATAGTCCTTGATATTTTCAACATGACAGAAGAGCTTTCTTCCTTTGCTTCTATCTTCCACTTTTGGGGTTTCTGGCCCTCTCTTGCAAATCTTCATGCATGGATCTCCAAGCATTGGGAACCTCTTTTAGAGTAGGACATCCGTTTATTTCTGATGGCTAAAGGATTTTTCATAGTAAAGTTTAAAACTATTAAAGACAGGAAGACCATTTTGTGCGATAACAATTTTTCATGGGAGGATAGATTTCCTCTTATGGCCAAACTGTGACATATGGATTTTGATTTGCTTACCAAATCCTTTAATAGGGTTCTTATTTGGGTTAGGATTCTAAACCTCATGATGCATCTCTGGTTAGATTCTATTTATGAAGCTATTGGGAATGCCATCGATGATTTTTTATATGTGGATTCTGACACTTTAGATATTCTCCATTTGACATGTGCTTGAATTCTTGTAGAGATGGATATTTCAAAGGGCCTCCCTAAAAAGATTTGTTTGGCTTCTCCAAGGGGCTTTTGGACCCTAATTTTGGATTATCAAGGTATCCCTTTTCACTGTAGAAAATGTCATGTCAGAGGTCACATTGCTGCTCACTGTACTACTATGAAGAAGACTAAATCAAGGTGACCACATTCCTAGTGGTCAAGGGCCTGTATTGAACACTATATGGTGTTTAAATCCATGGATGCACCTCAAGACCCAATGGATGACTCTGCAGATGATTCCCCTAATATTGATCTTTCAGTTACAAAGGTTGCAGAGGAAGTCTAGACACCTTTACTGGACCCTATTCCTTCTCCTACCCTTGCCCATGTGTTAGATGTTCCTCCTAGTCCTGTTGGGGGCTAGGGCCCTATGCTCTCTCCTATCCCTATCTGGGTATCGGATGCTTCTCCTAGTCCTATGGGGGCCAGCTACCTAAGGGCTCATCTAAGGAGATTGTTGTTGCTTCTGATTCCCTTGGGCTCCATTGTTCAGTTTCTTCTAGGGATTGGATTATTGAGGTAGCTAAGGTTGAGGATGGTTGGATTATGCTAAAAAGAAAGAAAACTAAGCCATCTACTTCTCCTTTAGAAATGAACTTCTGATCGTACAAGGGAGGCTCAAAATCTTAGGGCAAATGGTGAGCTCCATTGTAATATCTGGCTCGCATTTGTCTGATTGCTAGTTTTTTGGGCTTGGTTGGTGATAGGCTTTTTGTCACCTTGGTTACCCTTTAGGGGTAACCAATTTTTCTTTTTGTTTGCTATTTTTTTGCTTCTGGACTTATTGAAAATCTTTTGCCTTGTACAGGGTTTCAGGCACCCTTTAAAACCTAGTTTCCTTAATAAAAAATAGTCCTGTATAACTCACAATATTTTGGTTACAACACCCACTAGAATTGGTATGACTATTTGTGTTGAGTTCACCTTGCTATTACTACATCAAAAAGGTGGAGATATTACATTTTCATCTGTCTACATTGTACCTGTAGCTACACTTGCAAAGGAAAAATATTGTGAATGGGAGTAGAAGTTTGGGAAAGATTTGGAATGGGAAGTAGTTAAGTTAACATGTGAGACTGCAATTGATTTGAAGCTATTTAAGAAGGGTTAGATTATTCTAATTACACCTAACAAATGTGATGCTCTATCTCACAGACAGAAACAATGTAAGTAGGTGCAACAAATTATCTTATTTATTGTGGATGAACTTCATTTAATTGGTGGAGAGGGTGGTCCCATATTGGCAGTAATTGTTTCTAGAATGAGGTATATTTTAAGTTAAATTGAAAATTGTTTCACATTTTTTTCTTTCTACTACACTTGCAAATGCTAAGGATCATGGTAAGTGTATTGGAGCTACTGCACATGGGTTTTTTATTTTCCCTCCCAATGTCTGTCTTGTAGCATTAGAGATTCATGTTCAAAGTGTTGATATAGCCAACTTTGAAGCTTGAATGCAGGCAATGACCAAGCCATCAATTCAGCATGCAAAGGGAGGAAATCCATCTCTAGTATTTTTGGTAACAAGAAAACATGTCTGACTTACTACCCTTGATTTATTAACTTATTCAAATGCAAATGGTAGGGAAAGATCCTAGTTTCTTCGATTTAATGAAGAAGATTTGAAACCTTTCATTTCCAAAATGAAAGAGCCTACTTTGTGCCACTCATTATCTAATAGAATTCGGTATTTACATGATAATCTCACTTTGGTAGAATAGGAACTTGTAGCCTAGTTGTTCAGTGTAGGAGCAATTTAGGTGTATGTTACAAGCAAGTTAATGAGTTGGGGGTAGTCTTTTTTAGCACATTTGGTTGTTTTTGTGGGTACACAGTATTATTATGGACAAGAAAATTCTCACACAAGATATCCTATAACTATTCTCCAAATGATGGGGCATGTCGGTAGACTTCTTCTTGATAATGCTGAAAAGTGTGTAATTTTATGCTATGTAACTCGTAAAGAATATTTAAAAAAATTCTTATATGATCCATTTCTTTTGTGGAGAGTCATCTTGATTACTTTTTCCATGGTCATATCAATGCTGAAGTTTTTGTGGGCACTATTGAAAGTAAGTAGAATGTTGCAACTTTAGACTTTTACTAAATTTCTTATAGAAACTTACCTTTTTATTTAATTATATAGAAAATTTCTTGATTTATGACTTTTCATGTTATGAAAGTTTTCATTTCTTAGAATTAAATTTCCTCAAAATTCATATGTACTACTACTATTTTCTTCTATCAGTATTGGTCATGAAGATAATGGAAGAAAGTTGGTGGCCATGAAGAGATTGAGCTTGATTGCAATTTCTCAAGGATTGGAAAAATGTTGTTACTAACATGATGGATCATATTGCAAAGGTGACCTAAAGGTGAGAGAGGCATTTACATGTATTTAAATTATTTTTTGACCTGTGACTCTTTTAACAACTTCTATTCAGCCAACATTGTTAACATGGTCTATTGATTACAGATGACTGGGATGCCTATAGGGTATTTGATGATAGATAATTTGATTTCCAATATCTATAGATGATAATTTTAAAAGATGGAGGTTTTACTTAGCGATACAGGTATTCCTGCAAACAAAAATGGTTTAAGAGCAATTCATTAGATTGATGGGAAAGGCCCAAGGATTGATGTGCTCACTATTTACCCACTAGAAGAAAAATATTTCTTTGTTGCCAGAGTCCTCAAACCACATTCTAAGTACCCTTTTTCTAATATCTCTTTTCTTCTTTTACAAAAAAAATTTCGGGGGCAACTATTTTGATTTGGTTGTATGTGGTTTGGGCAGTTTGTTTGTTTGAATTTTCTATTAATTTTATCTATGTATAGAGTTGTTCATATTTGTACTTACTGTTTTCATGTGGGCAAATAGATTGTTCATATGTGTATTGGCTATTTTTATTTGTCAATTGAAATGTTGAGATCTTTATTAATTATTCTGATTTTCCAATTAAAATTTAATATTTGTGCTGAATAGCGAATGATTTGATATTGATTTCATTTTACCGTCTTCCTTTTATATGAGAATTAAGAAAGAAATAGAATTCTTCAAAATCTCAAATGAATGATAGCAATTGATTTTTTAAATAAAATTCATTAATTTCTTGAGTTATTATTGTATGGAAGAACATTAAATTAGTTTAAATAAACAGTTTGCTGAATTTTTTATTATTCATGGTTTAGGGTTTATGAAAAAGTTAGATTTTAAGATAAAATAGTTTATTTTGGGACTAATTAATAAAATGATCTTATGACTTTATTGAGTTCAAATGATTAAAGTTTAGATATGTAAAATAGAAAACAAAAAAAATATCATTGAAAATTAAATCTAATTTAAGTAGATGGTTGTACTAAGGGTAAAGAGTTGTTGGTCACATCAAGCTTATAGGGTTTGGATTTATGTTTTTAAAATTAAACTTTCAAAATGTATAACAATTAGTATGTTCAATCTAAAAACTAATTTAGAAGAAAAAACACATTTCATGACTGGACATCATAGATTTTTTAAAATCCTTTTTATGCACTATAATTAATTTTTATAAACTAAATAATATTTCCTTTTTGTATAGGTTTGTAGTTGTAAATGAGAATGTTAGTCATGGTAGACTTGTAATACTCACAAAAATTTGAATTATTCTAGTATACTTGTTTAATTTTTTAATACTTTTTATATGTATGTATAATTTTGATGAATATGGAAAGTCGACTCTTCATTACTCAATCTTCATTATAATATTACTTTATTTTTGAAGTCCATTTTCTATTGTGATTACTTTTTTATACAGATAATATTTCATAAGCTTTATGTGCTTTATTTTTATTTTTTATGGTTTTTTATGATGGCCTTCTATATTTTATGATAATTTTATATTTTACATTTAATAAAATACTTTCCTATCGGTGCACTTGTTGCATGCTCAAAAAGCATGCAACTGCTAGTTTAATCTCCTTTTGTTTACATTGATGAATGTGGCTCTGTTTGCTACCTAAGCATACTCCCAATTTATGTCATCTGAGATTTCTCCTTGACTCTTCAAGATGATAATGGTTGTCCTTCTGCTAACTAAGTAGGCTTGCTAAATCATGCCCTTGCTAATTTTCCAAAGCCTTACTACCTTCACCTTCTTTCTTGACCTAATCCTTAAAAATCTATTAAATGGATGGAATAAAAGCTAGTGCTACCCATCACTTGCAAGCTATCTTGTACCTAATGCAATGACTCCTACCATTTTCTATGTTTGAGCTTGAGGAGGATAAACAGGAACCCAATACATTTTGGGTAAAGTAATCTTACTAGAGGATAATCAATATCCATTTCAGATTTATTCAGAAACCTTCTCTTCAAATCACTAAACTATTCTATCCATTTTTGTACACACACGACTAGCGACACTCAATTATTTAGATTAGGTCTGATTTTGATTTAGATGAACTCTAAGGATAAGAGTAGTTCAAAAGAGAATATATAGCCTCTTTCCTTTGGCAATGAAAGTAAACATTAGCCTTATAAAGAGCTTCCCTTCTTTACTTGCTTATGGATTTTCTTTACTAAGTTAGTTCTATGCATAGCCTTTTCCTTATCAATATCAAGAAATAGAGAAATAGGTTATTTAAAGGATTGGATAGGATTGGACCCCTATTTTGATAGATCGGTAGCAAAACACATCTTGATGATATTATTATCTAGTGTGTGATAGGATGATTTTTTTTTCTCAGTATTCTCTTCAATTTACTTGATAAGTCAGCAGCATAACACATCTTGATGATATTATTATCTAGCATGTGATAGGATGATATTTCTTTTCTCATTATTCTCTTCAATTTACTTGATAGGTCGATAGTGGAACAAATCTTGATGATATTATCATGTGGTATGTGATAGGATGATATTTCTTTTCTCATTATTCTCTTATATTTACTTGATAAGTCAGTAGCATAACACATCTTGATAATATTATTATCTGATATGTGCTAGGATGATATTTCTTTTCTCAGTATTCTCTTCAATTTACTTGATAGGTCAGCAACATAACACATCTTGATGATATTATTATCTGGTATGTGATAGGATGATATTTCTTTGCTCAATATTCTTTTCAATTTACTGCTTCAAAAACCACAAGAAAATTGATTAGTTCAATGGGAGTGTGGTACTTAATAGGGGTAGAAAGCCTATTATCTGCAACATGACTATATGCCATTTAGCATGTAGATTTGACCTATGAAACACAGTGTTTGTCTTTGACATTATATTATGTGTTTGGTTCATGATAGAAATCTCTAGTGGCTTTAATCCTCTTTAGTTGGGCAATGCTTATTTTTTACCATGGGGTCTCTTATTGGTATATTAGATTTCAATTTGTATAATATCTAACATTTTCAACAACCATCATATGGAAATATAAGTGAAGATGTAGTATTTCATCGCAGCAATGAGGGACTTTTGTTAATAAGTAAGGCAACTATAGAGTCATACCTTAGGCCATATCCTGATTGCATAGGTTAAATTATTTATTCATTTTCTTAGTTTGTCTACAACTTAGCTAGACTTTGGTTTTTGAGTTTATTTTTAGAGTTAAAACCATGTGAAACTTTTGGAAGCTATTTTCAATTTTGACATTTCCTTCCCATACTTAATTATAAATATAATACTGGTTGGTAGTTATTAAAAGATAATACAATTTTAAATATTCCATAATTTCTTTCTCAAACATATGTTTACATGAAGAGTTGCATCATCCATGGAAGAAGTAGTTTAGTAAGTAGCCAATGCTGAGAACATGTACATATGTCATACAACCAAAGTTGTATACAAATGTTACAGATGTATCATTTTTATACAACCAAAGCCATATACAAAGCTAGTGTTGAGAATGTTACAAGTGGAAAGGACAAAGGAAAGCTGGTGACAAAGGAAAACCATGTACCAAGAAATGAAAAATGCCACCTACAGGTGGGAATTCACCATCGATATGGAGTTAGTTCACCGGTGTAGGATGTTTAGTCCCACATCGTTCGTGAGAGAGTTTTCATAGGTGTATAAAAGAGATGTCGATAGCTTATAAAACAAATGAAGCCTACCGTGTGGTAGTGACCAGTGCTTGGCTTGCCAAATTTTGGTTTTGTGTCAAATGTGGCAAAAATATGTTAAGCCAATTACTAGAATTTGATAAATTGCTGTCGAAAATGATGATGGAATATCGGGTTTGCAAATTGGACCTTCGGGTGTCGGTTTGCAAACAAAAATTGCCTCAAATTTTACTATGGCCTAGGCTAGGTGAATTTATAGTCAAATTTCACCGAATCAACATTTTGAATGCAATGGTGAGGTCCACTTTGGCTTTAGATGCTCCAATGACTGCAATACTTTGGATCTGGGTTGAGGTCCTCCAATAGGTGAAGCAAAAAAATGGACTTGAATGACTATGTGAAGAGAAATTCCCTTAGCTCTAATACCATGTAAGAATTTTCCTTAGGGAAAAATAACCCAAGATCAAGGAACTCAAGAAAAAGCACAGAAGAGACCAAAGTATGATCAGAATAACAATATCAAAATAAATTGATAATATGTCATGTACATACAAACTAGGAATGTTTGAATATAAAGGCCTCTGGAATGTTTCTAGAATGCCTAGGAGTCAACACACTGATAAGTCTTACAACCATGCACATGTCCACCAGGAGTGGATTATTCTCCATTAAGCATAGGAGTAAGTGTGATGATGAGAGGATAAGCCTACAAAGGTGTAGCATGTAAAATTATGTTGTAGACATCATGTGCTTAATTAAGAGTGTGAATAGTTGTGTTGTCAACATGAAAACTTAGTTAATTATGCAAACTCCTTTATTGTAGACACCATGTGCTAAATTAGAGTTGCTTACTTCTATGTTGTCAACATGACAACTCATAAAAGTACACAAACTCCTAAGTGTCAAACTAATAAATAATAAAATAATGCATTGACCTAAGTAAACTTAAGTAAAGTGTAATAAGTAAATACTTATTTACACCAACACCAAGATTCATCCTCTTTAAATACAACATCCCTATTCACAATGACTTTTTTAGTGATAGGATTAAACAACCTATATCCTTAGATTGCTCATCATAGCCAACAAAAAAAAATGTGCATATGCAATACAACCAAATACTTTGAGATGAGAAACACTATGAATCTTACCACTCCATGCTTGTTGTGGAATCATGTCCCTCACACTCTTTATTGGACTCCTATTCAAGATATAAATAGCACAAGAAATAGCCTCAGCCCAATACTCATTAGGAAGATTCTTACATTTCAACATGCTCCTTGCCTTCTCCATTATTGTCCTATTCTTTCTCTCTACAATACCATTTTGCTATGGTGTGTAACTGGTAGTAAATTGTTTTTTGATTCCATGATCCTTGCAATAATATAAAAACTCATTTGACTTATACTCTCCTCCTCTATCAGATCTCAATACCTTGATAGGTAAACCACTTTGTTTCTCAACAAAAACCTTGAATTCTTTAAATTTTCCAAAAGTTTTAGATTTGTATTTAAGAAAGTAAACCCATGTCTTTCTACTAAAGTCATCAATAAATGTTCCCCCCTAATGATGGTGTTTTCATTGGACCATATATATCTAAATGCACAATTTCTAAAGGTACCCTTACTCCATATGACATTCCTTTTGGAAAACTCTCTTTATGATGTTTGGCCAAAATACAACTTTCACATAGAGTTAATGATGCTTCAATTGTGGGTAAGCCTCCTACCATTTCCTTTCTTTGCAATAAAGATAATCCTTTGAGATTTAGATGACCATACCTCAAGTGCCATATCCATGTATGATCTTGTCTTGTTGCCTTGAAACTTGTTGCAATTTCATCAATCATATTGCTCTTCATCTGAAGTGGAAAAATTCTATTATTTTTCCTTTCTACCCTTGCAATCACCAAGTTACTAGGAGGCATATCAAATATAGTGCACATATTTTTCTCAAAAATAATTCTATAACCTTTTTGACTAAGTTACCCCACACTTATAAGATTAAGTTTTAAACTAGGTACAAAGTATACATCAGAAATAGATTTCTTACCATGCTTTTATGACATTGATTGTACCTTTTCCACTTACTTCCACTATCTCATTGTTTCCTAACTTCGCTTCTGATTTAATTGATCTATCCAATATTTAAAAAAAATCTTTGTTTCCTGTCATATGATTGTTGCAACCACTATCTAGAAACCAAAAATCATTTGAACTCTCTTGGGCTACATTGCATGTAATGAACAACATCTCAAAACTACTCTCAGAAAAATTTGCATTCTGCTTACTCATATCAGCTTGTTTCTTTCTACACTCATTTGCAAAATGTCCAAACTTCTTATAGTAATAACATTAAACATTTGTTTTATCATACCTTTGTGATGTCTGGTGGTTACTGCATCCCCTTGAGTTGAAGTATTGATTTCTCCTTCCTCCTGGATCTGGACTCTTTCCTTCTTCCTTTTGAAAATTATATCTTCCTCTTCCTCTTCCTCTAAATGCAGAATTTCCTCTTACTTTGCCTCTACCAAATGTCATTTGTGTTTTGAATGCATTCTTCAGTGAATTACCATTATGCTTTTTCAACTTGTCTTCATGATTATTCAAGGATCCCAACACCTCATCTATAGACAGTGTTGTTAAATCTTTAGATTCTTCAATTGCAACCACAATATTATCAAATTTAGGAGGCAAACTTTTTAAAATCTTTTCTACAACTTTCTAGTCAGAAAGCTCATCACCATTCATCCTTACTTGATTAACCGCATTCATAACATGATTTTAAAATTGCTCTACAAAGTTAGAATCCTTTGTTTGTAAATTCTCAAATTCTCTTCTAAGGGCTTGCAATTTAACAATCTTTAACTTACTTGTACCTTGATATGTAGTCTCAAGAATGTCCCAAGCATGCTTATCTATAACAATTGGCTTAATTTTCTCAAGAACTGAGTCATCCAGAGCTTGTCCAATAATCTACAAAGTTTTTTTACTCTTCTACCTATTTTCATCAAGCTTTTTCTTTTGATTAGCATTTAAAGTAGACTCATCTACAAGTTTAGCATAACCATTTAAGATTATATCTAATAACTCATAGGAATCAAATATAAGCTTCATTCTAAAAGCCCAATCATCATAATTATTTCCAAAAAACATTGAAATTGAATCTTGAAAACAACTTGAAGCCATGTTTGATAGAAAATTATAAACAAAATTCATAGATATAACAAACCCTAAATAGGGCAATAAGAAACTTACGGATCTTACAAGAACTTTCTATCCCCTTTCTTTGTTGCAATCCTCCTTATGCACAATCCTTCAAACTCCTTTTCTTAACCTTGCTTTGATACCAATCTAATGGATGGGCAGAGGCACAAGAAAATTAAAAACACAAAAAAAAATGTGTTGTGGCACAATAAAAAATATATGTATTCAATTCACTATGATTTCAAATGAATACATAGTGCCTTTTTCTAGGCAAGTGTACAATATTCTAAAGAAATCTAGCATTAGCCAACAAGACAAAATATCTACATATTTCTGGAAAATACTACAACCCATTCAAACTTCTAGGAAATACCTCAACTAACACACCCTAAAACTAAGCCTAAAAATCTAGAAACATTTAATTCTTAGTAGAAATTAATATTTCTAACAAAGACTTTTTAATAATTTGATTGTGTTTAAGGTTTCTCAGTTTTTGCTTATGCTGATTTGGGATATGATTTTATGTTTTTTTTTTTTTTAAATTTCTTAATACTATTAATTTTTTCAAATTGATGTAAAGGTTGATTCTCACCATATGATTCTAAGGGTTTCATATGTAACTTATACAACTTTAGCCAGTATGTCAAAATTTGGGTTTTTTTACTAGGTTTTCTGTAATTGTGTTTTAGTGGTATGAGGTTGAAAATTATATGATTTGAGTGTCAATTGAGTGTCAATGCTTAGATATTTGTACTATAAAATATTAATCAAAGGAGAAATATTTAGTTTTGTGTACATGTAATGAAAATAAATCTTGAAATAAAAATTTATATCATTTTTACTATACCGGTTTACCTTCAATTCTACTGATTGAGAGTGTGAAATCTTCCTTGACATTAGTTTTAAGTCCTTTTTACTGTATCAAGTTGCCTACAGTTGTATAATGACAATGGTAGAAATGTTAGGCTCCATTTCCTTTATCCACAAGATATTCCATATAGCTCTACTCATCAACTAATGTGGCTTTCCTGGCTTTGCTATAAAATAATATGTGAACCTTCTTGACATATTAAAAAGAATAAAATGAGATTAAATGATAGTAGTAACATTTTAGTGTCCACTCCATGGATATTAACATATATATAAGCATTAGTTTTAGGGCTTCCCTTCTCCATTAGAATGGACTAAATTTGACCAAAGTGCTCTATTAAGAAACTGATAGAATACCCCAACATATTCTGTTGTGCCCCTCACCTAAAATTGTGTCCCTCAAAATCTTTCCAATATTACACTACTTTCCCAATGATTGGGGAGCATTCAAGTTTCTACCATACCATTGGGCCTCACCTTTCAAAATCCATGAAGAGTTGTTAGCGGAATTAAGCATCCCATTATTTGGTGGGTTCACTCCCAAGATTGTTGGGTTCAAACACAATATTTTATTTGCACTTTTGGATATTTCTTATGTCCTTTTAGGAGTCTCTTAGCCTGCTTGACCTTTTTTGTGACATGTTAGTTTCTCATTATCCAATTTTGTAACAAACATATATTACATAAATCACTTTTCCAATTACATTTTGTGTCAATTTTTAGCAACTGTGAGTTTTGATTGATTTGGTATAGTTTTCTATATATGAGATATGTTGTTGATGAAGTCTTTTGAGAGAGCTCAAGGATTTACAAAGTGCTTCAAATAAGTAAATTGTAATGCTCCAAAATTGGCACATTGCCATGTTAACCAATTCTAGTCTATTCAATCATTCCTAAGTCCTATTTTACTAGGGAATTCTAATTCTGATAATTGCTACTTGACTTAGATGTGAAATGCAGAAAACCTTAATTTGCATTAATCACACTCTTTATTTAATTCCTCAGTATTGACTCAAATTAGCTACATTAAACCTATTAATTAAGTTTAATTTAATTATAAGTGTTCATACTTTAATTAAATTAAAATTACCTCTTTAGCTAATGTATAAAGGAATTAAATGTATTTAATTTAATTAGATATATCCTCATTTTAATTTATTAAATTTAATTATTCAATTAATTAAAGTTTATGCATTTATGAGGTCATATTCTATTTTATTAAATTAAACATTCTCTCCAAATCTTCTCTTCATTTCAGAAATGGAAACTCTAAGTGAACTAGAACTCGAAATGGAATTAACTTAGTTAACTCTTTCTCACACTCAGATGAGAATCAGTTAACTCTCCATCACACTCAGATATAAAATAATTAATTCATTTGCACAAGGAAGTTTCCATTTTAATTGAATCTCATTTCCAATCTCAACCATTTGTTCTACTTGATCTAGAGACCATTGATTGATTTCTAGAATTCTATTTAAGAGGACTTCAATTCCTCATTACAGAGGTTCAATTGATTTTGCATTGAATTTATGTTGGAATATCTACTCATTTTTCTCATAAATCCATAGCTTAGCTTCTTGCATTACAATATCATATTAGCTTAATATGCATTCATATAGTATAATTTGCTTTCTCTTATTCTTAGATTAATTGCATTTCATTTAGTGTAATTTACATTCTCATATAGTTTAATCAAAATCCTTCATACCAGAGGTTTGGTTGCTAGCTTGTCATTCTGAGAGCAATAGCAAAATTCGTCTAGTTAGGAGGTAAGAGATTGATTTTTTGAATCATTTCGAGTGAACGATTCAATGTTCATTTTAGGATGGTTTTGTATGTAAGGATCATTAATAGATACATTTCTAGGACCCACCATGGGGGTTGAGAAATCAAGCTTCTAGCCTCATTTATTCTATTTTTCTACATTTTTAATTATTTTGTCATTGTCGTCCATATATATTTCCAAATTCTCACATGAGAAATCTCATTTTCAAAAAAAAAAATTGAGATTTCGCCCCTTTCATTGCACTTCCTTACATGAAAAAAGTGTATAATTGCATGGTTTCTTGAGTGGTACACACCCTTTTCTCACACGGGCCTGTGCAGGATTTTGTGCAAAATTTTGCATCAACAAATGCAAATGCAATTTTCAAAATTTAGTTGTATCATCATGTTTTGACTAAAAAGTTGTTTTTGAAGCATTTTAAATTTTTTATTTCTAATTTTAAATAGCTTAACCATGGTTTGCAGGATGCTCGTCAAAGATACCTTATCACAAACATCTAAAAAGTACTAATGGTTTGATTGCAGGATGTTGTCAAAGATACACATGTCAAAGAAATCATTTTAAACCCACTTAAATGTTATGTTTTCTTTTATTTCTTTCTTAAACATAGTCTAAATAAGGCTTGTAAACTTCATAGGGTGCAAGATAGAGGAATAGGGGAGTATGCTCTTCACTACTTAGAAGTGATGCCCAAGAGTAAATAAAAAATCTAGATGCCTTTGAAAGATGGTACCTAAGGGAGGCAAGCAAGTTAGTGGTTCTCCTGTATGAGTCTTTTCTATGAAAGAATGACAATTTCCTTTTAGGAAATCAAAATCTTGAGATAGGATAAGTTAGGATTGATTAAGCTAACTCGATGATGAATATGTCTTGCATGTTTGGGCAAGGTGATGAGGTAGAGGAGTATGCTCTTTTCCCTTGTGGGAAATCAGAAACCTAGACCCTTGTATCCAAACCACTAGTTTGAGTCAACCTTTAGAGGGTCTGCCAGAGTGATCCAACCTCTGGGAATGACCCAAGTGAGCACACTCCTTTCGTTGGATATTCCAACTCACTATAATAAAGAAGCTTTGTAGAGTGAAAGAATCCAAAGCCATATTAATTTTTTCCTCTTGATTTCTAATATCACATATCAAGAGGAGGATCTATTTGTTGCACTGGTCAGTGTTAGACTCAATCTTGCTAGTCAAGTGTGTGCACTTTCAAATGCTGGTGTGGGCTATTGGCCTTAACTTCACTTATGAAGCCATGGGGGTTAATATGAATGGAAGACAAGTAAAAACCTCTTAGTTAGTTGCTACAAGGTTCACCTTTGAAAGGGGGCATAATCTTTGTGCAAGGAGAGGGAAGAATCTCTCCTATAGATTACTCACCAAATGCATGTACCTGGACATTAGAAGGTGGTATATGCACTTGACCCCTACCACAAGGGTGTTCATTTAGTGTATATGTTATTGAGTCCTTTGAATACACCAAAAACATGGGCACCCTCTAGTGGGGTGACATAGCTGTGTGAGGTGAAAACATGCACATAAGTTGTGGGAAAAAATGTTTTTCTTTCTCTACCATTTTTGGTTTTAGGTATAAAGCATGTTTATTTTTGAGTATTTAAACTTGTCCAAATCTATCAAACAAACAAAAAGGTCAAGACTTTCCTGTCCCTCTGAGTTGCTTTGTCCTTGGTTGGATTGTTTGCAACTACTGCTTGCTTTCCATGTCTATCTAAAAACAAATGTCTATTTGAAAACTGCAGTCTTGTCTAAAACTTGAAAACTATCTTGATATCTATCTAAAACTTGTCAATACAATAAACCATTTGTTCAAAACTATCAAAAACATTGAAAATCTCTTCAAAATCCAGTCAACAATTGTCAGTTTGTCTAGATTCTCATGCACAGTTCTACAAAAATTTGCATGAGAAAATACCTTGTTAGCACTTCCTCATGTAGCTATGGTCAAGTCCTCGTGCGACCCTCTACAAATCTCCACGTGAGATCTTGAAAAAAATAGTCTTTTATGCCAAAACGTTGTCTTTTTTTCAATCTTTCAACTCCTCCCATGGCTCTATAGAAGTCCTCATGAGAGAACTGACATGACAAAAATTTAAATACCCTAAAATATACTAAAAACACCTTAAAATGCATGAAAACTGAAATGTAAAGCAAGATTATTGATTACTCATCATATTTCCATACTCCATTGGCCGACTTTGTTGCTTGGAGTGCTCAAACTGATGTGAGTGTACAAGGACCACCATTTTCTCCTCAAAGCTCTCTTCTCCACAAAAGACAAAAGCACAAATGATTTGAAAATGACCCTTTGGGCCCTTATATAGGTTTTGACCTAATTTATCAAATTGCTCTAATTGGCATAAAAATAACCTCCTTGGCTAATTTGGCTTCTCTAAACTCATTTTCAAGATCAAAATTGAAATCTAAATCTAACACACTTAAATAGCTCAAAATCACATTTTAAAATTTTGGGCCCAATGCGATCGAATGCTTGTGTAGTCCAATTTTTTTTTGATACTTTGGGCATCTGAGAATCTTTTCAAATCACAATTTCTTCAAATTTTTGAAAATTTCTTTAAAAAGTCAACCCTAGTCAACTCAAGTCAACTTTGGTAAAACTTGGTCTTTTGGACCTCAAAATTACTTTGAATTGACTCCAAATTTTCTTCTAATCATTCTAATCTCTTTTGTATTCTTCTGAATGTCAGATTTCTTGAGTATCTCTTGATATATTGCTTTGCATCACTCTTTTGGTGTGTCATCTTTCAATTTTGCTCCCAAGGGGGCAAGATGATTACATCATTGAATTTTTCAAATTTGATTTCAACTTAATCTGAACATCATGTCCTAATCACTAAGGGAATCTCATCACTCGAGGCATCTTGTTCCCCTCTATTTGGCATTTATGTCATATATCTCATCCTTTTGTTAGCTAATCAATCTTATAATAGTTTCTATTAGAATTCGATGGACAGGTATTGGGATAGTCTAAACCTTGACTTCTAAGGATCAAACCTCATTCTAGGAATGATTCTATGACTCATGATAGTTCTTGTTATCTCTTTCAAGGACTAGTATATAAGTGTTCTATCTAGACTCTAGGGGATTAAGCTTCATTCTAGAGATAATTACAAATTCTTGTTGAGGGTTAAGCTTTATTCTGGAGATAATCCTAACTCTTGCTATGAATTAAGTCTCATTCTGGGGATAATTCTAAGCTCTTTCTCTTGATCACTATTCAATGGATAGGTATCAAGATAGTCTAAACCCTGACTCCTAAGGATCAAGCCTCATTCTAGGGATAGTTCTATGAATCGCGATTAATCTTGACATCTTTTAATGGACAGGTATCGAGATAGTCTAAACCCTGACTCCTGAGAATTAAGTCTCATTCTAGGAACAATTCTATGAAATTTGACAATCTTTGTGCTATCAATCTTGGTATCTAGGCGTTCTATCTGGATCCCCTAAGGTTAAGCTTCATTCTAGGGATAACCTTCAAAAGCCTATCAATCTTGGTATCTAGGTGTTATATCTGGATCCCCTAAGGTCAAGCTTCATTCTAGAGATAACCTTTAAAAACTTATCAATCTTAGTATCTAGGTGTTCTATCTAGATCCCTTAAGGTTAAGCTTCATTCTGGAGATAACCTTTAAAAGCTTATCAATCTTGGTATCTAGGTGTTCTATCTAGATCCCCTAAGGTTAAGCTTCATTATGGAGATAACCTTTAAAATATTATCAATCTTAGTATCTAGGTGTTCTATCTAGATCCCCTAAGGTTAAACTTCATTCTAGAGATAATCTTTAGAAGCTTATCAATCTTGTTATCTAGGTGTTTTACTTGGATCCCCTAAGGTTAAGCTTCATTCTAGAGATAAACTTTAAAACCTTATCAATTGGTCTTCGTATCATCAATTTTGGAACCAATCTCATTTCTTGATCTATGCATCATACTTTTGATTTCTGTGAATCGAACATGTTCCTCATACATTTATTCAAAGAGGAGAAAATGTAATACCCCAAAATTGGCACATTGCCATGTTAACCAATTCTACTCTATTTAATCATTCATAAGTCCAATTTTGCTAGGAATTCTAATTTTGATAATCACTACTTGACCTAGGTGTCAAATGTAGAAAACCCTAATCTGCATTAATCACACTCTTTCTTTAATTCCTAAGTATTGACTCAAATTAGCTACATTAAACCTATTGATTAAGTTTAATTTAATTATAAGTGTTTATACTTTAATTAAATTAAAATTACCTCTTTAGCTAATGTATAAAGGAATTAAATGTATTTAATTTAATAAGTTATATACTTATTTTAATTTATTGAATTTAATTATTCAATTAATTAAAGTTTATGCATTTATGAGGTCATATTCTATTTTATTAAATTATATATTCTCTCCAAATATTATCTTTAGTTTAGAAATGGAATTAACTTAGTTAACCCTTTCTCACACTCAGATGAGAATCGATTAACTCTCCATCACACTCAAATCTGAAATAGTTAACTTCATCTACACAAGAAAGTTTTCATTCTAACTGAATCTCATTTCCAATCTCAACTATCTGTCCTACTTGATCTTGACCATTGATTGATTTCAAGAATTCTATTTAAGAGGCCTTCAATTCCTCATTATAGAGGTTGAATTTATTTTTCACCAAATTTATGTTGGAATAGCTACTCATTTTGCTCATACATCCATAGCTTATCTTCTTGCATTATAATATCATATTAGCTTAATATGAAATCATATAGTATAATTTTCTTTCTCTTTTTCTTAGATTAATTGCATTTCATCTAGTGTAATTTGCATTCTCATATAGTTTAATCAAAATCCTTCATACTAGAGGTCTCGTTGCTAGCTTCTGATTCTAAGAGCAATAGACAAATTCATCTAGTTAGGAGGCAACAGTTATTTTGGGTGAACGATTCAATGTTCATTTTAGGATGGTTTCACATGTAAGAACCATGTTGAAGTGTGGTTGATTAACAAGCCATAATTAACGCATACATAAACAAGTGAGCTTCTAACAAATAAATGGAAAAGTAATTTTAGTTTTCTTTGACTACAAATTTTTTAAGTTTAGATGTCTTAAGAGAATGTTTTGATTCTTATCTACAAGTTTTGTACTCCATCTAGATTTAGGAATAAATGGGAGGTTGAGTTGTTTATGGAAGCATCAAAATTTTCTATCAACTTTGATAATGTGATTGCAAAATATGAGATGGTTTATGTCAGGGCACAAGTATTTTTTTGAAATTTGAGAAGTGACCATGTTTTCATTGTAGGGATTGATACAACTTCATCAATAACTGATGAAGAGAGCTCAAGCAGATCTGGATGATGATGTGGGTTTAGAGAGAAGAATGGAAGAGGAGAACATATCAAATCCTCCATATCTTTGAGTAGTTTTAAAGGAGGTGTTAAGATTACACCCTCATTTTCCATTGATCATTAGAGGATCAGGTATGTCTTGTGAAATTGGTGGATTTTTGGTTCTAGAGAATACCCAAGTGATTATGAATGCATGAGACATTAGGAGGGACCCTAGTGTGTGCAATGATCCATTAAATTTTAATCTAGACAAGTTCTTGGAATCCAACACTAACTACAAAGGTTGTAACAAACATGAGAATAGGGGATGGACATAATTAAAGATGATCACTTAAAGATTGACCATCTATATATGGTTTTTTTGAATTTTTTTTGGTTTACTAAACTATTGATCATTTATGATTTTGACACATTTTTCTTATATTGATTAATATAAGACATAAAAAAAATTTATTCTACATAATTTCTAGTGTGACTTCTTAGAAAGAATTATATTAATCTCATGATTTTACTTGATAAAGCTTAAACTGATCTCATAAACAAAATATTTATAAACTAACAAACTTCAAACATATCAACTATTACATTCCTCAAAACATCTCATGTGAACTAAGATCCATTTCAGGTGACTTATCCATTAGGGTCATGGCATTGATGATTATATAGTCACTAGATACTTGTGTACAATTTATCTCAATATTATTGTGAGAATCCTGCTGCAACAATTCATCCAAAAAGGCCTTAACTCGAATTCCCAAAATTACCACTCTACCCCTTAGATAGTAGCTTGAGAGAATAATCATAAGATATGAGTATGTAGTGTATAATGACAACACTGATTGACTTGAAGGGACCTCAAAAAAGAGGCCTGATAGAGCCCCACTTACAAAGTAGCGAAGATTATTATTAGTACTACTATTGATTACTTTAGTGTTATTGATGCTACCACTAATTTTTAGCATATCAAAATTATTAATGTTTCTCATTCCTCTTTCAATGCAATTATTACTATTTTTACTACTCAAAAACTCATAAGAAACACCAAAACTCTCTCCAATACTATTGTTATCACTAGTGTTATACACCCTAGGTTTGAATTCTCCAACAAAATGGCTAAATGAATTATTCCCTTCATCATTTCTTTCAACAAGTAGCCATAAGGAAAGTCCCAAGCACATCCTCCCCTTGATTTGAGTGTTCCAAAAGTTCTTTATTTATAATTTGTGTGCCTTGGCATCTATAATAAACAAGCTTTAATAAAATTAATAACTCAAAGTTTTCATCCCTACAATATTTCCTCTACATATCCGAATTGGGGTAGTTAAAATTGTAAAAATAAAATAAAAAATTAAAGACCAGAATGATCACAAAGAAAGAATCCAAGAGAAAAACAATCACTAAAATTGGAGAAAAAAGCAACAAAATAGATTTGAATTGAAGGCCATAGAAATCAATAAAACTAGAGTTCAAACCCCTTGGAAAATCTAGAACTCAAACAACCTCAATCTCAATGATCTTATCTCCATAGTGAATCCATAGATAAGACAATTTAAAAAACTATACAATTTTCATGAAAGATGAAATGGAACATATTATATCTTTTCAAATACCACAAGTCTTTAAGGTGGTCATCCCAAACTACACAATCCTTAAGAACTACCAATGTGGCTATTTGAGCCCATTTGTCTCCTAGTTTATGATGCAAGTCCATTATGAAATATGCTTATCTGGTACAGAAAGCCCCCCATCTTAAGATTATGGAACAAACACACAACTTTCACCATATGGAAAGTAAGAAATGACATGTTCTATCATTGTGTATCAATAGCATGTTATAACTATTTTGTTCCAATAGAAGGAATTATGCATCAATTTAAATCATTCCCTATTAAAGTAAAATACAACTTGTTCAAAGTATTATTATGCACCAGGTACCCCACTCTACTTCCTCCACTCTTGCTACCTTAAGAATATGGTCAATATTCTTTCCAAGAGCCTAGTGTGTAAACAATTTGAAGAAAATACTCTCATCTTTTATTCTATATAAGCTATTTTTATTATCAAATACTTATAGAATTATTTTTGTGGACATAACTCCTTGTTTTATGAAATGCATACATTTTTTGTAAGGTTTTGATACTCATTTTCTGATGTAAGCTTTAACATACTTATAGTTCTATTTAATTTACATTAAACAATTACATTTAAAAACTCTAATGAAATAAGATATTTCCTTATAAAATAAATATATAGTTGCAAAAGATCATATTTTTGGAATGATTTAAAATAACTAAGAGGGGGGTGCATTAGTTAGCCAAGGTCTAGACATATAGATAAAACTTTTCACTACTCAACAAATATGTGTGCATGCATTTATTAAATCATCCAATATCTCAAAATTAGTATATTATTGTCCTAGGTCAAATGAACTTTGCAAAAATGTAAACAAAAAATACCACAAATTCAATCACATAATTTGACACAAGGATTTTACGTGGAAACCCAATTTGGGAAAAACCCCTAGTAACATGCTACCAATTTTTACTCTTCTAAAGTGAGCCGTGTGAGGAGCCAAACCATGTTAAAGGTTACAATACACACTATTTAATGTGACCTTGAATAAATAATTTCAATCACCCTATTAGGAGTGAGCCTTGTTAGAGGACTTTAGAACATTCCATTATAATGTCACCCTATTAAATTATTTACTTATGACTTTTAGGTCAACCTTAATCTAAAGGATTTATCCAAATTGATATAGTTGCTAGAAAGTAATAGTAGGAATTGATCTAATAACAAAACAACTCACTTGCAGATTATAGATCTCTTATTCAACTCTCCATACTACTTGGCATTCATTCTCCTTCATCTTTGATTGCTTGTTCACCCTTCAAGCCTTCACCTCCTTAAGCCTTCATGCTTAGTATGCCAATTGTAGGTTCATTCCTTTGGCCATTGTATTAAGAAACACCTCCAAAATCCTCTTTTTCACTCACACACTTCACACTTTACTTCTGGCATGGTATCTCCTTATATAGATAATTTTGATCTTTCGTCACTTCATCACAATTTTCCATATTAGGGTTAGGTTAGATTCATCAAATCCTTCCTCTTTTCCATTTTGTTCCCTTTTAGAAACTTCTCTTACAATCCTCTTCAAATTCACTTCAAAATGGTTTATCTTGAATTCTATGCCACCAACTCATCATATTTATCTTCAACACACTTCACATAATTCAAGAAATCATTTTTTTCACCTTAGATTCATCAAATCTTTTCTCAAACTCTTAATATTGGCACTTAGCTTAAACATATTTTTTTCTTGGCAATAGTTATCTTCTAAAGCTCAGTCAATACTAGGTTGTTCAACATGAACTAAGTCTTCACTTTCTTGGTGATTACTATCATTCTTCTGATGTTTGACACATACTAAGATTTTCTTCCTTCAATAGATACTAAACTTCCTTTGCTCAGGACATATTGAGCTTCACTTTTCTTGACCACAACTAACTTTCTTCTTGTCCTAAACTAAATTTCTCAACTTCTACTATTTACTTAGTTAGGCTTGGCAGACATTTCTTTGCTTAGTCTTCTTCTTGTCTTTTCTCAAGTATCCTTTCATTGTAGCCTTAAGTAGATAAACAATACATTATATAATTAACGTCTTACTTAGTCTTAGTGCTCCTTTCCTACACCATATAACTCAACCTTTCTCTAGGTACTCTTGTTATCCTTTCTTTTCAAATCCTCTTCATCAATCAATCAAATGATAGCATTTAGACCAAATAGCAAGTTTGATATCAATGATGAAATAATGATTGTTCCCATGATAGGTTTCAACAATCTCCTTCATTTTTATACTTCAACAATCTTCTTTTTCAACAATCTCCCTCTTTGGCATTGATAACAAACCAATACCAAGAATAATACCAAAAAGAAACTTGATACCTTGTATTGAAATCTCTCCCTCTATCAGTAGGATCTATCTTGATTTTGTATAGGCTACAATCTCTCTTCTTCTTCTTTAGATATTTAGTGTAAATGCTTCCTCTTTCCTTTTCACATCTTTCTCCCTCTTTCTGATCCCTCTCTTTTCTGGTACTAGTCTCCTTCTTTCTCCCTATGAATTTCTCCCTCTTTGACAATAATTCCAAAGACCTGTCATCCTCTCATGTAGATATCAACAATTCATGTTCTCCCTTTGTGACCTTGCATGTGACTACAAATCTTATGTTTTAGCTCCTTCATTACTTTAGGTAGTTCCTAAAGTAAGATCCACTACATCAAGTTGTAAAGTATGTCATTCAACTCAGTTGATGCAAGGCACTCTTCTTTCTTCTTAAGTAGCTTTAGATAGGGGTATCACCCATAACTTACCTCTAAGATATTCATTTTTATCCTTAGGTAAAGCCTTTGTAGATATATTAGCTCTATCTGTTACCTTGTATTCACATATTCCATTCTCACCTCTTTGTCTTGAACCAACTCTCTCAAGTAATGATACTTGATTGCAATGTGCTTTTTCTTTGTGTGTATCACATGATTCTTAGATATGTTTATAAAACTTGTATTGTCACAGTAGATTACCATAGGTTCAATGATTTCTTCCTTCATTCCTTTGACTAATTGTTTGATCCACACCACATTTGTGTGATTCACTGCAATAGACACATATTTAGCTTCAGTAGTAGATTGTGAAGTGCAATTTTGTTTCTTACTAGTCTAGGAAACAAATTTTTTCCTAAGAAAAATACTCCACCACTTGTACTTTTCCTATCATCAATGTTTCTAGCCCAATCAACATATGTATAGGCTCTCAATTCAAACTTTTCGTTCTTCTTGTAGTATAGACCATAGTCTTTTGTACCTTTTGAGTATCTCATAACCTTTTACATCCATTAAATTATTCTTCTTAGGATTTGCAAAAAATCTTGCAATAATTCCAATAGCTAGTGCAATATCAAGTCTGCTATGAATTGCATATTGCAATTGTCCAATCATAGACCTATACAATGTTTGATTTACTTCAGCAGAATCATCAATTTTGGATAGTTTATGTCCTGTCACCATGGGAGTAATAACTGGTCTTGAATCCTCCATACCAAAAGTCTACAAGAATTCCTTTACATACTTGGACTGAGTAATGTAAATACCATATTTCATCTGATATATGTGTAATCCAACAAAGAAATTTATATCTCGAAACATAGACATCTCAAATTCTTTCATTATTTCATTTGCAAATGTCTTGCACAATGAATTTTTTCTTCCAAATATGATATCATAAAAAAATATTTTAGCTAGTAAAATTCCTTTACCTCCTTCTGTCTTTAGGTATGGATTGTTGTTGTCACCAGTCTTTTCAAAACCAATCTTCACAAGATAATTATGCAATCTTTCATACCATGCCCTAGGAACTTTCTTTAAATCGTATAAATCTTTGCAAAAATATACACACCATGTTTTTTTTTTTTAGATCAAAAAATACCTCATCTTTTTTAATGTAAACCTCCCCTTCCAATATACCATTTGAAAATGTTGACTTAACATCCATTTGATAAACTTTGAATCATTTATGAGCAAAATAAGCAAGTGGAGTTCTTACTCCTCCCAATCTTGCAACTAGGGAAACTATCTATCCATAGTCAATTCCCTCTTCTTGTGCATAACCTTTGTAGACTAATCTTGCCTTATTCTTTGTTACTTCACCATTCCCATCCAATTTTTTTCTATACACCCACTTTGTTCCAATAATATTCTTTTCCTCTAGTATTGGTACTAGTGTTCATGTTTTGTTCTTCTCAATCTAATCAATTAGTTCTTCCATGGCTTGAATCTAGTCTTCATTATCTAATGCATCCTTCACTAATTTAGGTTCATGTGTGCTTAAAAAATATGTTTCAATCCTTAATTTTTTCCTTTTCATTGGTCCATCCTCTTTTTCTCCAATGATTTGTTCACCAAGATGATGGCTTCTGACATATTTTGATAATCCTTGCTCTGTTCTTCTTTCTTCAACAATGGGTCATTCATGAAGTTGAATCTTAGGTTCACTATGTACTTCTTTATTAGGTTACATGACATTCCTTTCCTATAAATTGATCTTAGCATCAAAATGCACCTCAACTTTTGATTGTATCTCAGCTTCTGAATGCAAATTGACATCCATTGTATGTGACAAAAATCACTGATTCTTGTTGATCAATAGTTTGGTTCATAGTATCATTAGCATTGGCAGACATGCCTTCATAGTAGTACATAAAGGTTTTATAATTCCAGGTTCTTTCTTTTGTTCATCTTCATGTATTTCTATATATTCATCAATTTTTACATTTGCATTTTCCACAACTTTGTTAGTGTTATTATTTAAACACTTATAAGATTTTCTTCTTGTGGAATATCCTAGGAATATACCTTCTTCACTTTTTGCATCAAGTTTACTATTTTTTTTATCCTTAAGAATGTAACACTTTATTCCAAATACTTTAAAATATTTGACATTGAGTGAGTATCCATACCATAATTCAAAAGGTGTGAAATTTGTACCTTTCTTGACTTGTACTTAGTTCAATGTATAGACAGTTGTATTAATTGCTTCTCTCTAGTATTTCTAAGCAACATTCTTCTCCATCATCAGTTTTCTACCACAATCTATCATAGATTTGTTCCTCCTTTCAACCATCCCATTTTGTGGAGTCCTAGGCACAGAAATTGTTGAATTCATTCAATGTAAACTCTCCACCTTTGTCAAATCTCTAACATTTCAAGATTTTACTAGTTTCCTTTTCAAATTTTGTTAGATACCACTTAAAATTTTGAAAAATATCAAAATTTTCTCTCAAAAGCATCATTGTCATCATTCTAGTGTAATCATCAACAAATAGAATAAAATACTTGTCACCTTTGTTGCTTTCCATATCAATTGATCCACATAGATCAATATGAACTAATTCCAAAATTTATTTTAAAGTATGAGTCTTACTCTTAAAACTAGACTTTGTCATCTTTCCTAATTGACATTGTTTGCAAATCACATTCTCAAGTTTCTTTAGTTTTGGAAAACCTCTTACTCTTTTCATCATACTGATACTAACCAAGTTGTCAAAATTTACATGACACAATATTTTGTACTATAATCACACATCATCAAATTGTACAACAAGACAAGATGCTTCATTCATGTTAAGATAAAATAATTTACCTCTTGTCTTATCACCATTTCCAACAAGTTCTCTATCAACATCATAGATATTAGCCTTCTTGTGTTCAAATTCAAATTTTCATCCTAAACTATTCAATTGTGACACACTCAATATATTATAATTAAATCAAGTTCCACATAGTAAGAATTATCACACATGATCATTTTTCTCAATCTTATTGATCCTTTACCTTTCACTGGATAGGGTGCATCATTACCAAATCTAACACTATTTCCATTGTAATGATTAAGGGTAATGAACTTAATTTTTTCACCAATCATGTCATGATAACATCCACTATCAATGATCCATCTTTCACTTTTGGTTACATAAGATACTAATGTAGTTGCCTCATCTTAATCTTAATCATCTTTCTTAGAAATATAGACAACTTCATCATCATGATCATCTAAATCTTTATTAGATTCTTCTTTAATAATGTAACAAGCTTTCTTTCCCTTGTCTTTATAGCCTTTATTACTCCCATCTTTTCTACTTTTGGATTTTTCTTCATTTCTATTGTTTTTCGTCTCAAGACATCTTGCTGCAATAAGACTAACTTCATTAAAATTAAACATATGATGGATAACCTACATTGTAATTTCCTTTGCCTCTATAAAATATCTTAGCCAATAATGCTTCCAGATCCTTTATATCTTCATCATTTGTTTCATTTTCACTAGCAATATGCTTGACCTTTTTCTTTCCTTTAGGTTCTTTGAGTGTTAGTTTACATTGAAACAAGAATCAATATTCTTCAATTTGAAATTATCAAAATTTCAATGTTCAAAAGAAGTGATTCTATCAAGTAGTCCTTCAAGGGTTAGATCACTACTAGGAGTATACCTCAGTTCTTGTATAAAAGAGACTCTAATAGCATAGATAGGCAGCAAGGTTCTTAACACTTTGTTGATCGCAATCTCATCTTCAATAATTCCATTTTCTCTTCTAATTGTCTTTACAACATATTTGATTCTTGCACAATACTAGACTATAGTTTCACCTTCACGCATTCTCATTTCATCAAATTTTCCTCTTAGACATTTTGCTTTGACTCTCAACACATTCTTTTCTCCTCCATAGATCTTCTATAGGGCATCCCACATTCCTTTAAAAGTAGTACATGTTTTGATTTCTTCAAACTCTAAATAGCTTAGGGAAGATGTAATCTCCAACATTGCTTGATTGTGTTCTTTCTTCTATTTTAGTTGTTTAGTAGTTAGGCCTCCAACTACTTCAACATGTTTAGTGATGATAGGTGACTATGCATAATCTTCAAGTCCTCCTAGATACATCTTCATCAAACTTTTCCATGCTAGAAAATTTTCCTTATTTAACTTGGGCACCTCCTTTCTATACATCTTGATCTTTAGCTTCAGGTACCTTCAAACTTTTTTCTTCACAAGCACCTAGTGCTCTAATACCACTTGTTGGAATAATTTGTAATAACTAAGTGGGGGGGTGAATCAGTTATCCAAGATCCAAGCATACAAATAAAACTTTTAGTACTCAATAAATACATGTGCATGCATTGAATAGATCATCATATATCTCAAACCTTAGTATGTTACTATCCTAGGTCGATGAACTTTTTAGAAATGTAAACATGAAATACCACAAATTAAATCACACAATTTGACACAAGGATTTTACATGGAAACCCGATTTGGGAAAAACTACCAATAACATATGACCAATTTTCACTCTTCTTAAGTGAGCCTTGTGAGGAACCAAACCTATTAAAGGTTACAATACACACTATTAAATGTGACCTTGAATAAAGGATTTCAATCACCTTGTTAGGAGTGTCGAGCCTTGTTAGAGGACTTTAGAACATTCCATTAGAATCTCACCTTGTTAAAGGATTTACTTATAACTATTAGGTCAACCTTAATCCAAAGGATTTATCTAGACTGATATAGTTGCAAAAAAGTAATAGTAGGACTTGATCTAATAACAAAACAACTCACTTGCAAATTATAGATCTCTTATTCAACTCTCCATGCTACTTGAAATTCATTACCCTTTTTCTTTGATTGCTTGTTCACCCTTCAAACCTTTATGTCCTTAAGCCTTCATGCTTAGTATTCCAATTGGAGGTTCATTCCTTTAGCCACCATATGAAATAACACCTCTAGACTCCTCTTTTTTAGTCACACACTTCACACTTTTCTTCTAGCTTGGTATCTCCTTATATAGAAAATTTTGATCTTTTGTAAGTTCATCACAATTGTCCATCTTAGGGTTAGGTAAGATTCATTGAATCCTCCCTCTTTTCCATTTTGTTCCCTTTTAGAAACTTTTCTTACAATCCTCTCCAAATAAGCCTCAAAAATGTTTATCTTGAATTTTGTGCCACTAGCTCATCATTCTTATCTTCAACTTGCTTCACATAATTCAAGAAATCAACTTTGTCAGTTCAGATTCATCAAATCTTTGATCAAACTCTTTATACTATCACTCGGCAATAACTTGTTATTTTCTTAGCAATAAGTATCTTTTAATTCTCAGTCAACACTAGTTTTCTCAGCATGAACTAAGTCTTCACTCACTCAATCATTACTATCATTCTTCTAACACTCAACACATACTAAGATTTGCTTCGCTCGGGACATATAAACTTTCTTTTCTCAACACATATTGAATTTTGATTCACTTGGACACAACTAAATTTATGCTTGGCCTAAACTAAATTTCTTGGCTTCCACTATTTACTCAATCAAGCTTGGTAGACACATTTCTTTTCTTAGTCTTCTTCTTGTTTTTGCTCAAGTATCCTTTCATTGTAGCCTTAAGTAGGTAGACAATACACTATATCATCAAAGTCTTACTTGGTGTTAGTACTCTTTTTATACACCATATAACTCAGCCTTTCTCTAAGTACTCTTGTTATTCTTTATTTTCAAATTATCTTCATCAATCAATCAAATCATAGAATTCATACCAGAGTTAGCAATTGTCTTACCAACAATTAGCAGGTTTGACATCAATGACAAAATAATGATTGTTCCAATGATAGCTTTCAACAATATAATTTATTTTTGTACTTCAACAATCTTCTTTTTCAACAATTTTTGTTTAAAATAATAGAAGTGAAAATTGTCGTGGGTTTAGAACATAGCAGAAGATGTTGTATAGATAAGCTTTTTTCAACTTTCATAGAGTAGGTGGAAATACTAGTCTTGCTTGCTTTAGTTCTTGAATGAGGATAGAAGTTTATCTAATAGGACTGTTGAATGCTGAGTACAATTTTTGTAACAAATATTTTAAGATGAAATTTCTTTTGTGGACAGAATTTCTAAGGTACATATCCTCTTGTATGTCATGTTTCCTTTGTTCTTAACATATGATTGTTGAATGCTCAAGATTTTACAAAGAAGATTTTATTTTAATAGAAGACTATTGAATACTTTTTATTTTAGAAGAGAAATTGAAGAACTTTCTAGTTACATAGTCTACTAAACTATATATTTTTGTGTTTAGTTTATCAAATGGATGAGTCTTTGGCATCTCTCAGTGAAGAATAGGGGATATTGTAGGAAAATATTTTTCTAAGGTATTTTGTAAATTTTATTCTAGAAGATGAAGAAGGCAAGAGCTATAATACTAGGAAAGGCCAGCTTTAGTGAATGGAAAGGTGCCAAGTCTTCCAATATACCTATAGGATGGAGTGCTAAAGGAGGTCAACCTATATGACAAATTGGAAACTTAAAGGTTTTATTGTTCTACCATTTCCTTTCTAATTCATTTTAGTTTCAATTTCTTTAGGATTTCATTTTATTTTGATTATAAATGATATGAGAGGAGATGTACTTGGGAATTAAGTTATATATTTTTACATAATAATTTTAGTGCTATTTACTTTTTGGCCTTTAGTCAATTTTAAAGTTTCAATAGAATCAAATTGATAGATTAATCTCATGATATATTTGTGGATGTGAAATTGTGTAGAATCCTTATGTTCTCATATCTAATCCATGTGGATCAAGCACCAGAACAACAGTCAGAGTGTCAAAAAATATGGTACCAATTTTGTTAGGCACAAAAATAGTTGGTTTCATTCCATGCCCATCTGGTGTGATTCTAGCCATATTACTACAGTTCTATAGGTTACTAATTCTTTCATTCTCACCTTTCCATATTTCACACTTCACTATTTTCATTCCTCATGGATTGAAAAAGTTTTCTATTTGATCCTTTGGTTCTTGGGCTGGAATCATAAATTAATTACTAAGCAATATGAAGCTGCTAGGAATTCAACAGACAGACTTTATCTTTATCAAATACAAGATTTCATCTATCCACACAATTACTTTCCATCTTATATATAAGAAGAACAAATTTCCTTTACTTTATTTTCAAGATTTACTATTGTCTACAATGCAAATGATATTTTTCAATCCCATGATTGTAGAGGTCACCTAAACTTGGGTCCAAGACTCAAAAACTAATTTGGGTGAGACAAAAACACATTATTCAAGTAGGAGCTAGGCCTTGAATCTAGCCAAACATGAAAAAAGAGAGGTAGTTTTAGCTTGTAACCTGTGAGCATGTACTTGAATTAAGGTGAATATACATGGATAAATATGAGCAAGATATTCCTTAAGGACAAGCCTATTATAGTTACAATTAAGTTTTAAAAATGAAAAAAATATTTCTTACCATCTTTTCTTCTACCTCAATCACTACACTCTCTAAATAGAGTGGTATGGGTTAGAGAGGATCCCTTAAACACTATTTTTCCATTGCTAATTTTTGCCCCTACCTAAGGTATAACCCTTCTTGTACTTCCTACATGTGTATCACCCCTTTCCTAGTATAATTTTACTGGTGTTTAGGCTTTCAAGAATTAGGATAGAGGCCAACACTTGATCCCCTATAGATGGATTGTAAATTTGACATGGAATGAAGATCTAAACCAAACAACCATCACTAGTTAAAGTCCTTAACTATGTTCCTATGAAATTAGATGACAGAAGAGTAAAATTGTACAAAAGTTGCATCCTTTTCTAATGACTTTATTGCATCTTAGTAATTTGAAAGTTGCCTCTTATTTAATTATATTAGACTTGGTGACCTCCATAGCTCTCTACAGTAAAGGGTAAAAGGAATTAAAACACAAAAAGTATGAAAAGGAAAAGTTTGACATCTACCCAAATCATCTAGTCCCACACCCAACCTAATTTGCACCCCACAAATTTCAAGCCATACTAAGGCATGTGAAAAAAGGGATGAAATTGTAATCCACATTTATCAAGAAAATAAAAGGTATGTTATTCCTTGAGTGTTTTGTCATACACATCGAATTTGAGATTAGTTTTTCTCCATAATTTATCTTCCCTAGCTAAGAATAAGATATAAATTCAAAATATGGAATGATGAACTGAACAACTCCTACATTTATGAACTTCCAAATTGTGTTAACATCACACATTAAACTTAGTCATACACTAACCCTTCAACCAATGAATGTAAATGGTAGTGTTAGAAACCAACCTAGCTATGGAGCCTTTTGAAAGTTGAGTGAGTCCATCCTACAATGGTGACATATCTCTATATAGGAGAATATAGTTATGTTTATCCATCTACCCCCATGTCATGCTCTTGGTGCATTAAAAACCAGATCCTATTTTCCACAACACCAAGCTGATAATAGGTCAATGGTAGAATGCACTGCTAAAGCAGTTTGGTGTCAATCTCCACTACACGAGCACTATTATGAAGCCAAGCAAATCTATCTAGAACCTAAATAGGAGATTCCAACTTGGATGAGACAATTCTTAGTCAAGAATCCTATAGTAAATAGCCTAATAGGCTAATTAGGCCTTTCTAGAAATGTAATATTGATGTTAAAATTTAAACATAATAAATATATTTACTATTCCAACTCTATTCAGCTAAAAGGGGGAGGTAATCAAGGAATGACCTATAAATTAGCAACACATTCTAATATTATACATGTTTTTTTGGATACATATGGCTCAAAAATGAATAATTTGTATCCAATTTCATGATTTTCTTCTAGATTAAAATTTTATGCTTAAACATTAAATTCTTAGATACTTGTAGTTCTGAAAAAAGGTTTTCAAAGAATTATTTCAAGCTCAAGTCTCAAGAAATAGATGTAAGAAAAAATACTAAAGTACAAAAATTATAGTCAATTAAATTTTAAGTAGCTTATTCCCAATCTTCAAGGAATAAAGTTGTTACATCATTCATGTTCAGTTGTCATTTACATTTACTATCATCAAGATTTCATTTTATCATATGGACAATACTTTGGGGGCATATGATGATTGGAAGAAATTTGATGCAAAATTGGATGTCAAATCTAGATCAATATTGAAGTTTTTCTATCTAATTATTTTATATATAATCAGGCTTATTATATGAAGTTTAAAATCTCAAACCCCCACACTGAGTGGTAAGGTTGTCTGAATTCATGATTTTCTTTTTTGGAATACCATGTACTAGTATAGATAACTACAACCATTTAGGATATCCTAGTTTTGATTCTTCAATGTTGATATATAAATGAGTCTTTGATACTTTTAGTTTGATTTTATTAGATCACATGCTTGATTGACTTTCTTTTAGTAGACATTATGATTCCAACTATAGATAAACTCAGAGTTTTTGATATAGTTGAATTCAACTAACTAAACCTGTAAACTAGAGGGTGTTGAGATATTCAAAGTGAAAGCTTCTATTTATTTGATGTATATAGGAAAATTTTATTGGTGATAATATTCTCATACAATTTCATTGTTTTATACATCTATATTTTTGTCCCTTCATCCAAACGTTTCTAATTGTTCACTCATTTAGCATTGTCACCATTTGATCATTCTCATGGTGAATTTAAATGAGGATGAATGTTCACTAATTATAAAATAGAAACTAGGTATAAATCACTAAAGATATTATAATGAGGTTAAATAAAAAGTTAGGAATGAAGACAACATAGAAAGTTACACATTGTATGCTTATTCTTTAAAGGGTACTAGCTCAATGTAAGAGCACTTTCTTTACAAGTAGGATAATTGCGGTTTGATTCCATCATTCCATATTATGACTAAATATACTAATAAATATGCTACTAAATATGTGACTAAATGTACTAAACATGTGACCAAATTTATGATTAAATATGCTACTAAATATACCACCAAATACAGTACCAAATATGTGACTAAATATGCTATTGAATATTTTACTAAATATGTGACCAAATATACTATTAAATATGCTACTAAATAGACTACCAAATATGCGAATAAATATATTAAATATGTGATTAAATATGCCACTAAATATACCACTAAATATGTGAATGAATCAACTATCAAATATGCAAGTAAATATATGATTAAATATAAAACTAAATATGTGACTAAATCAATGATCAAAATCAATGATCAAATAAGTGACTAAAATTATTTAGTAGTGAATTTATTAGTGTTATAAAAGAATGGATATTAACTACTATTAGTCACATGACTGAATTTAGTCACATATGTACAAATTTTAGTCTTTTTTTTAGTCATATATTATTGTTTTTGTACTAGTGTTGGTATTCCTAGAACTTGGATTTTTTTCATCTATGTTTCCATCAATGCCAAAGAGGGAGATTGTTAGCATGAATTCTAATGGTATTACTTTGGGGGAGTATCCTAAACATTGCTAAAACAATTGAGGAGATTGACATGTTGCATACATGTATGTGTTTGTCATTGATGTCAACATAGTATTGTTTTTATAAACATTGGCAAAGTAGGAGACAGAGAATGAGGTTGTACAAACTATCTATTCATGATGAGTTCAAGTATGGTTGAGGATATGTTATATAGTATGTCCTGATGATGTGGACAAGTGCACATGTAAAGTTGAAGACATGTGGAAGTTATTCATGATTTACAAAAGATACTATGCAAACAATAGAGTACGTGTGAAGTGGTTTCTAGTATTTGAATTTTATATCTTAACAAGGATAGAATCATGATGAGTGAAGTTATATCGTGATAGAAGACAACTTGATGATGATGTCAGTGAGTACACAAGGTCTCATGTGTGGAAAGTTGTAATTACTATGAGCTGGCGATGTTTTGTCACTACTACATTTGATCCCAAATTACCATGGTAGGTTCGTTTCAATTTTGGCATCACATCTATTGTTGTTGCAATTCCAATGGCTTACCATTGAAATTGTGACAACAATAGGTTGTGATGCCAAAATTGCAACATACATGTAATGGTAATTTGGTATCAAATGTAGTAGTGTGTGTTGATATATGATTGAAAAGATCATTTGAGTGGAAAGACCGTTGAAGAAGAGTGTTTGTTTCAATCATTGTTTTGGCACTAATTTCAAACTTGCTATATGATGGTGAGACAATTTCTTATATGTTTCAAGCACTATCACTTAGTTGATTAATGAGGAGGATTTGATCAACAAGATGTAACAAAATTACCTAGAGGAAAGGTTGAGTTATGATTATGTATTGAAGTGCAAGAATTAGTTAAGACAGTGATAACATAATGTATTGATGATCTACTTGAGGTTACAAAATGATTGGCTATACTTAGAAAGTTCAAGAGAATAAATTTGAACAAAGTTCATTTTCTAAGCTCGACTAAGTTGATAGTAGGTGCCAAGCAAAGTTAGTGCAAGTTGACCAAAAAGTCAGTTGGAGCCGAGTGAAAGCAAATTATAGTGGGTGTCAAGCAAGTTAGTAGGTGTTGAGCAAGTTAGTTGATGCCGAGTAATTTTTAGTTGATGTCAAGAACCAGTAAAATCCAATTGATGCCAAGTGATTTTATAGTAGATGTTGAGTAACACAGTATGTGTCGAGCATCAGTAAATTGATAATGTTGAGCTACTGCATTATGAAAAAGATTGAAGATTTTCCAAATAAAAGCCAACAAGTTTATTTTCTTGGAACTTGTGAATCAGGAGGAAGATAAGATTGATGAGCTAGTAGCACAAAATCTTATGTAAACCATTTTAGAGGCAAATTCAAATGGATTCTATGAGAAGTTCCTAGAAAAGATAAGATATGGGGTAGATACATTGTATCCTACCTAATCCATTGAAAACCCTAATTTTGGTTATGGATAATGAGTAGGAAAAGAGTTCTAATTTCCTATATGTAGGGATGTCTAGTCATGAAGTAAAGAGGTTAGAGAATTTTGATGCAAAAATCTGACAAGGAGAAGGAAAGGGGTTTGCTTCATCAAGTGACACAAGTAAGGAGTCTGCAATGGCGACCTAAGCAAGAAGGCTTAAAGAGGTTGAATGCTTGAAGGGTGAACAAGTTGTCAGAACTACAAAGATTAAAAGCCAAGCAAAGTTGAAGACTGAATAGTGATCTGTAATCTGCAAGTAAGGTTGTAAGTTGTATCAAAACAAAGCTCTACTGTTACTTTCTAACAATTGTATCAACATAGGGTAAATCCTTTGGAGTAAGGTTGACTTAATAGTCATTGGAAAATCCTTTAACAAGGTGGCATTCCAAGTGAATGGCCTAAAGTCCCCTAGCAAGGTTCACTTTTAACAGGGTGATTGAAATCCCTTAACTAGGTCACGTTTAACAGTGTGTGTTGTAACCTTTAATAGGGTTGGCCTTTAATAGGGCATCACTTCAAAAGAGTGAAAAAGAAGTAGCATGTTACTAGTGGTTTTTTCCAAATTGGGTTTCTACATTGAATCATTGTGTCAACTGTGCTGATGGATATGTTGTGTTTTATGCTTTACATCTCTACATGTTGATTTAACAGTAACATTTCAGTTTTGGTTAACATACAATGAATGCATGCATGGTTAATAATATTTTATGGGTTCATTGAATTGTAAAAAGTTTTATTTGTACATCTGGACCTTGAATAACTAATTCACCCCTCTCTCAGTTATCAAATGTAGTAGTGTGTAATTATGAAACGATGTAATGAATTGCAATATCTTAATGAGGTCCTATTATAATTAATTGTGAAAGCCTCAAGGATGAATCAACAAATTATTTTGAGGATATCCTATAAAGGAAAGTTATTTTCCTTATGATGAAGTGTGTGAACATGTGTATGAGTGTGCAAGTGATATGCAAAGTTGGTAAATGCATGTAAGCGATCAGTGTGATATAAATTTGAATATCTAGTATTGAGATCTGAGAAGGTATTTGGTGTGGTATTGACACAATAAGAGGAAAGAGATAGAGTTTGATTTGGGGAGTTCAATTTCATTTCTATTATTCTGAAAGGAATAATATAGAGACCAGTTGGAGAGTGAGTCTAGTTGTCTTGCCCTTGAAGCTATTTGGATAGTGGGTCCATTAGCCTTCTACAACAGCTAATAGGGTTGGAATATCCTAACAGGGAATCAAATTCTCCTATGAGGGACTTATATGTATTGAATTTATTTCATTGTCTCCTAACATAGTCCATCCTCTTACAAGGAACTTTTATATTAGTACACCATTTTGTGGGTATCATCCCCAATGGGGTTTTCCCTTTGATCAAAGGTTTTAATAGTTAAAATATATGATGTTATTATGTATGTGTATCTTTGTATGGTTGCTAATTATATTGTTCACATGTTTAAGGTTTAATAATGTTGATAAAAGTTATATTAATTAGATAACTGATTCAAATCCCCTCTTAGTTATCCTGGTGGACTATATTTTCTCATAGATAATGTGTTGTTCATCCATAAACTAAGTGGAGAAGAGAGTTGTGTTGAAGCCTAGTTGAGATGACCAATGAAGGACAAAATGCATAGGATAAACCAAGATACTAAGAAGAAGATTAAGGAACTTATAGTGTTAGAAATATGAAATATCGAGGGGGAGGTTAATCAATATTTACAAACTTTGGCCCAAAATAGGATATTATTAACAATATTATAACTTGCATAAGAAAATGAACTAACTGTGATGAACAATAAACATAACCATACAATAGAGAAACTCATAGCACCATATTTTGTTAACTAGGAAAACCTTGACCAAGGGAAAACCCTGGTGGGGATGGTACCCACAAAATGATCCATTAATCAAAAGTATCTTGTGAAAGATATTGACCCTATTATGACTCTATTACACTCATTTAGTGTATCAGTCCCTTTTACAAGAATATGCCTTGGTAGAAGCCTCAACCTTGTTAGGAGTTATTATATACAAATACAAAATTTATGCAAGATGAGCCCACTACCCAAACATACAATATACAATATAGTTCCTTCAATACAAAGAGATAGATACAAAAACCTCTTTAGTACTATTGATATCTTGTATATATCTAATATTTCCTTTACTACTCATCAAAAAAATTGCATTCCTCTAATCATACATTAGAATTTCCATCATAGATAATTACATCAGTATCTCATTGTACCACAATCACTTACACTGCACTTTGCATTTACAATCTTTCCTTTATACTTTGCTAATTACAAATTATCTACCCGGTTGGCCTTCATGTCTTCATACACTTTATCAAATATAAAATTTGTTGGAATATTCAAATGGGAAGAGTACTTCTAAGAGGGGGGGTGAATCCAAAGTAACACACTTTAACCTTTTCAAACCCTTTAAAACAAATAACTGAAAGCAAACTACATGCATGTAAACATGTTAAATAAACATAAAGTAAACACATGCATCAACAAACATAACACCAAAATTTGGTAACCCAGAAACCATTTAGGAATAAGAAGGTAAAACTAGGGTGGGGATAATACCCACAAAATCACTACAGCAATAATGTTTGACCACTTCTGATGGTCTACCCTATGAAAGGCCTACCCTCTTAAAGGCTTTACACTATGTCAATAGTGACTTGGTTAAAGTATTTAAAACACTTTACATGAAGTGTCACCCTGTTAAGGGATTTAGTCACCTCTTCAAAGTATCTACAAAATAGTTGTCAAACTAACCTATCATCATAGGATTTTTACTATCTAATACAATTGCTAGAGAGTTTTAGAAATCTTTGACCTAATTTCTTACAATCTTCAATTGCTGATTTTAGGCACTTGATTTGCTCATTCTGATGTGATCCTTTCTTGATCTAATATCTATTAATAGCCCTTGTTCTATTCTAATCAACTAGATATTCAATTGTTGTTCTGTTCCTCTAAGTCTTTCACATTTCCCATTGAATTTCACTATAGTTTACCCATACATTGTTCTCATCCACACATACAATGGGTTTTTGTCCTACTTTTAAATATTTTGAAGACTTAGAGTTAGATATTTATCTATAATTCATATTGGATCTTTAATTCCTACTCATTCCTTGAACTTTTCTTAATGGTTATATACCTTCTCGATTTTTCTTATTAGCTACATGTTGATTGCATAGGAAATATAAAAGAATCATTCTTATCTTTATTACCCTTCGAGATCCTTCCATGTTGGCTCAAAAAATGGTTTACATTTGAGTTTGTGAAGGCACAAACTCATATGTTGATTTATGTATTACTTGGTACATACTAGATTATTGGTGCTTGGCAGATGTATGATTCTAGTTTGCTTGGCAACTATAGCATTTTGGCTTGCTCAGCATCAACTATGATTTGGCACCTATATATCACTTGGCTCATAAGGTTCACTTAGCACCTAAAGGAATTTTGACTTGGCACATACTATAGCTCAACATATATAGTGTACTTAGCTTCTATGTAGAAAGTGGTTAAGTGTGTTGACACTCAAATGTCAAAACCATTATGAGACAAACAATCTCCCCCTTTGACATGAGTGTCAAAAAGACTTAACTAAACACTATTGATCTGACCTTATGAGTACATTATCCAATCTATTTAGCATATATACAAAATTTCAAAAACTTGTTCAAAATTTTGTAAGGAACAATATACCTTAAAATTCTTATAACTCCCCCTGAGTTGATTGTGCCATTTCATTCCTATAACTAGAATTCTTGTGTTGATGTATCTAATATTCTATACCTGTGTTCTATATCAAAGTTATCTTCCATTCTTATTTACAAACTCCTAAAAACATCAATATTTTGTATCTCCCCCTTTATTTTACTTCTCCCCCTTTGTTATATCTCCCTTATTAGATCTCTCCCTTTGTTTTATTTATCCCCCTTTTTGACACTTATGTCAAAGGTTACTCAGGAGTAATACCATATTTCACCAAAAATGTGTTGTTTACCCCCATTATCATCTTAAGAGTTGCATCCCAATTCTCCAAAGCAATTTCAAGTGACTTATGCTGAATGGCAATCTCTGTAGCAAGATGTACAAGCCCATCAAGTGTAGAAATATTAAGATCTTTCTTGAGAACATTCTTTGCATAGGCTTGCTCTTTATGGAGTACTTCCAAATGTGGGGTTATGGAAGATTGAATCTGCATTAATTTGGCCTTTATATTGTCCTCTTCACTTGTGAGTGTAGCTAACTCCTTTTGGCTATGAAGCAATTGGGTAAAATGCTTCTCACTCTGAGCTAGATCTCTTGGTAGCTACATACTAGAAATCATTAGGTTTCTCTCTAAGCTCATGATCCTTTGGCCTGTCTCTTGTGTGAAATTGGAAAAATCACATAGCTTATTGTACAATGAGAAGATATTCTCAAGTACAATTTTGACCTTTTCAATGTTCTTAGCCAATTCAACTTGTTGAAGTGTTATACCAATTGATATCTTCTCATTTACCTTTCCCTAAAATTTCCTTTTAGACCACTCCATAAGTTTGTTGTTGGTATCCTGGTCTTCACTTGTCACCTGGTAAACTATATTTGATAATTGTTCCATTATAGGATTTGACTCATCTAGTGACTGCAAGCTGAAGATATCCATAAAGATGTCCTTAATCTCATGTAGTACTTGCTTATGTTTATACTCTTTTTTGAATATTTCTTGTCTTCTCCTTCTATTTAATGCATCTTGCATCTCTATAACCTGCTCAATGGTGATAGTCTTTGAGTCATAAGAAGGTATTATGATCTCTTCATCTAGCTTAGGGTCTTCATAGTTAAGTACCTTGGTCACCTTGGTTGAGCTTGAGACTAGTGTAGAGATCTGCAAAGGTATTGCATCAACACTTGGCTTTTGAAGAGTTTTTATAGGAGTGCTTATTTTTGGTAATTCTACCAGTGTTTGTATTGTGGCTTGCTCCTCTTCTTTTAATTTATCCTCCTTTTCCTCATCAAACTTCCCTTTATCAATGACAATTACTTGGGGTGTACCTTGGAGTTGTACTATAGGATCAGATGTATAAATCTATCCTATTGGCCTTGTTGTTGTATCCTTCCCTTCTTTTGCACTTAGCTTCTAGATGGTGTCACCTACTCTTGATGTGTCAATTGTTGCAATTATTGGAGATGGTGGTAGAAGCATTAAAATTTGAGTAATAGTAGCTATAGAGACAAAAGATGGTTCTTGTGGTTTCACCTTGTCTCTTATTGGTTTTGCTATTGCCTTCTATAGCTCATCTACACTCACCAATACAATATTTGTGCATAATTGTGCCTGTAAAGTTGATTGGTGAAGGATCTTCTTGAGATCCTCTATAGTTAGTGGATTGATGTTCTGACATGATTTTTTAGTAACATCCTTTATAGTAATAGTTTCTACAAGTGTGATGGTTACATGAGGAGGGCTAGGGGGTGGCATATGTGTGTCTTGCACACTTTGTTCTTCTTGTTGCTGCTGCTTAGCTATTGCCATTACATCTCCCTTTTGTGTTTCCTCCTCCACTACTTTGGCTTCCTTTTCCTTCTCACTAGCTTTAGCCTTATTTTCTTCTTCATCCTAGTCATCAATCAATTTGTGTATTGACTTCCACAATTTTGTGGACTTATTCAATGCATCTTCAATTTTATTTTGCATAATACTAAAGGCTCTATATTTTGGTGCAAATTTTCCACCATGTTTCTTAGTAGCCTTAGTAATTTGACCTCTTATCAGATTAGGCATCACTTGTGCTAGTGTTGATTCTCTAATCTCCTTCTCCATTTTGAGACAATAATGCCATTTGTTTTTTACTATCTCATATAACTCCCTGGGCATGGTATTGTCTAGCTCTAGAGGTGTGTTCTTAAATTCAGCCATCATGGCATATACAGATTCCTCTATTTTGTTTTGTTCTTCTCTAATTAACTTGTTAAATTCAAGGCTTTTAAAATCAGTCAAATCTACATTCTTAATATTTTCACAAATTTTATCTATGGTAGATTTGGGAGGATGGCTTACCACTTTGAATTGGTTGTTATCCTTTAACTTTGTTCTCTCCTCATCATCAGTGTCTGGTTGTGCTACATACTTTTTTCTTTTCTTTTGCACTTCACTAGTCTATTTAGTGGCCTTTTTCTTCTCTTTTACTTTCTCCTTGGAATTTTGAGTAGAGGCCCTTGTGGTGGCTCTTGTTATTGGTGTTGGCTTGGCTTGAGTGGTTTTTGTAGCCTTCTTTGCTTTAAGTTGCGTTGGAGGCTGAGTTTTAGCCTTTCTTTTCTTAGACTCGGCTTGTGTTGGTGCTTCCTTGGCTTCTTCTTCCTTTGCACTTTCCTCCTTATCTTCACCTAAGCATTGAGTTAATTCCATTGGGCCTTGCCCTTGTTCATCTTCTTCATCATCATCCTCTGTACTTTCTGCCTCTTCAATTTCTACACCAAATTTATTCTTTATTTTCTTCACCAATTTATCTTTCCTCTTTACTATAGATGTTGTCTTCAAATCCATTTCAAACTTTGACTTCACCACATCATATGTCCCAAAAGGTTTGGCAGCTTTGTCAATGTCCTCTACAAGTAATACAATTATTCTTGTTGATGCTTCATCCACATCTAGTTCATAACCTAATGGCCTTAGCCATCTCAATTGCTGCTTGGATATAAGTGTAATCAATGTCTACCAGGAAGCATATATCATTGATATATTTTTCAACTAGGGAAATTGGTATCCTAACCCTTTGCTTCATGGATTTCTTAAAATCCTCAAAATAGCTTGTCATTTGGGCTTCAAAGTTGTCACCCATCTGTTCAATGTATTCACTGATTTGAGTGATAGAAAACTTTTTTGAATTCTAGTTTACCTTTCCAATTGAAGGAAACTCTTCCATGACATAGAAAAATATGCAAATAAGGATTGAACAAAACTTGCATTGAGCTCCTTTTGACCTTCTTATTGCTCCTAGGTTCTCATTTATCCACTGCAACATCAGTTCTGACAGATCATATGTATGATCTTTCTTTACAAGCTTATAGGCTATATCCATAGCAATGCATGGTACACTGTTTAATTTGCTAGATTGGTAGAACTTGTGAGAAATGATTCTCACAAAAAATTCTAGAAGGGGATCTATGATTGTGTCAATTTTCATACCCCTCTTATTCCACTTAGCCCCTATGTTCTTTTCAATGACCTCTTTTGAATCACTTCTTAGGGTCTTAGGCCAATCTAGGTTTGGGAAACCCATAACCCTATGTACTATCCTCTTTTTTATCTTTATGAGTCCTGCTTCTAACCATAAACTTCCATTGCGTGTTCTGCTAAGAATAATTTTGATGCACTCAATTTTAAAACTTGTGGGGTAAACTAGGGCATGGATTAAACCCTTTTTCTCAACTATCTAAAATTCATCCTTCAAAAATCTATTATCACATAGTTTTTCATATGCTTGAAAAATTTTAAGGTCTCCTACTACTCCTATTTTGTAATTGTAACATTTTCTCACATCCTGTACCATTACGACTTTGGGTGGAATAATGGATAATGCGCTAGCAGGGTCATTTTTATAGGCAACTTCTGGGATTGGCCTAAACTTAGGTTGTTTTACTTCATTATTAACCAATTGGGCCTCATGACTTTCCTTTCCCTTGGGGTTCTTAGAGCTAGAAGCCATTATACTAATCTAGGGTTTCAATATATTAAAATTTTAACACTGCGTAGCTCGACACTTGATAAATACCTTAGATTGATGAAATTTATGCTTAATCACTGTTGAAATCAGTGCAAAAGGTTTCAAGGTTGTTGTTTGATCACTTCTACACTCTTCTTGTCTTTTCTCTATGTTTGAATGGCGTAAAAATGATCAAAAATTGACCTTATACCTTTCAAAACCTAGCATTAAATGTATAATGCATACAACTATAAACTCATCTCTTGAGGTTTTCAACTTGACTCAGCTTCCATTGGTTTTCTATTACTCGACAATAACTATCAACTCAGTTGCTACTAACTACTCAACATCCATTGGAGCTTTACTCGGCATCTAAGGACAACTCGGCAACACTGGTGAAAACCTTGAATTTTAATTTTTGCATCTATAATAATGTTGATTCCTTCTTTGTAGTGTTTGTTTGTCTTTGGATTAATGCATGATATAACTATTTATATTAATCCCATACACCTATTCATGCTTAGTTGGATGAGGTGTGATCATTTGACCTCTTGGGTGAAGTGATCCCTTCATTTGATGTGCTAGCTCCATCTTTTCTCTTCCATGTCTTATTCATTTCTCCTCTAATTTGTTCAACATCTACTTTCTCTTTTCCTTTGCTGACTTCTAACTTGGGTGCCTTGGCCCTTGTTGGGCAATACCTACTGATATGGCTAGTCTTCAAGCAACTGAAACATGTGGTTTGGCTTAACCACCTGCTATAGTTCCCTCTAAAATGTGTTCTTATACAATTTTTAGGAATGTGTCCATATTTCTAATAGTAGTGACAACTATACCTAGTGTTATAGTCCCAATTGTAGTGATGACCATGGTTATTTCCCTTTACAGGTTGATTAGGTATCCACATAGGCTTTTATCTACACTCAAATGCTTTATGTCCATATTTCTTGCAATTGTAGCAGTGACCATCAAATCTTGGTGTTCTGATAGTCCTAGTCTTGCATTCTTTTGCTTGATGTCCTTACTTCTTGCACTTATGACAGTAGCTTGCATTCTTAGACTTATCATGCTAATGGTCATTCTTACTCCTACATACATTAGTAGTGTGTCCCTTTTTACCATAGAAATTACAAGTGGGTTTAGTGTTCTTACCTTTTTTACTCCTTTCTTCTGCAGTCTTGGATGATTCTCCTTGTTCAGTGCTGATGTAACCAAGTCCTAAAATGTCATTGCTAGCCCTTGGTGATTTCAATAACTACTCAAAGTATTTGATTGCCTCATTGGGTTTGTTAAAGCTTTATGCAACTTCCTTCTCTCTTTTCAAGTCATTTTGCAGTTGTTCATTCTGTATCTTTAGTGTGGAGATCTCAATGTCCTTCATATTTAGCTCATGATGTGTATTCATCATCTAACTTAGGGTGTTAAGCTGCATGTTTGAGATTCTTTCAAAATTAATTATGTTTTTGTCCAGTTTATTGGTAAGATTTCTTTTGTCATCTTCTATCATAGCCTTGTCTTCAATAGCTCTCTTCTTCTATTCAGTTACTTCACAAAGCATTATGGCTTGTAATTCTTGTTCAAGCTTGAGTATTCTGATTTCTTTTGCTTGAGCTCTATTCTTTTCCATCAATTCTTCTATTGCTGAATCAAACTCTTTGGAATCTCCATTGGAAAAAACTTTTGTGGTATCAATTTCCTTGTAGTGCATGTCATTTTCAGCTATGGCTATATCCTTCCTTTTCTTCAAGGATTTTCTTAATTCTTCTCTGGCTTGCTCCAAGTTGTGTAGGGTGAGGTGCACATCAATCACCTGATTCTCTATTATCTTCCCAAGTTTGAAGACTTCCATCTTCAGATTTTTTCTCTAAGTTATTAGGCTTCTCCTTGTGAGAACCTTGCTTTGATACCAATTGTTGGAATATTCAAATGGGAAGAGTACTTCTGAGAGGGGGGGTGAATCTGAAGTAACACACTTTAACCTTTTCAAATCCTTTAAAATAAATAACTGAAAGTAAACTACATGCATGTAAACATATTAAATAAACATAAAGTAAACACATGCATCAACACACATAACACTAGAATTTGGTAACCCAAAAATTCTCCAAAAATAAGAAGGTAAAATTAGGGTGGTGATAATACCCACAAAATTACTGCAGCAATAATGTTTGACCACTTCTGATGGTATGACCTATGAAAGGCCTACCCTATTAAAGGCTTTACACTATGTCAATAGTGACCTAGTTAAAGGATTTAAAACAATTTACATGAAGTGTCACCATGTTAAAGGATTTAGTCATCTCTTCAAAAGATCTACAAAATAGTTGTTAAGCTAACCTATTCATAGTTGTTAAGGATCCTTGCTTGATTTGATATCTATTCATAGCCCTTGTTCTATTTTGATCAACTGGATATGCAATTGTTGCTCTATTCCTCTAAGTCTTTTACACTTCCCACTGAATTTTGCTACAGTTTACCCATACACTATTCTCATCCACACATACAATGGTTTTTCATCCTCCTTTTAAAGATTCCAAAGACTTAGAGTTAGGTATGGATCTATGATCCATATTGAATCTTTAATTCTCACTCATTCCTTGCACTTTTCTTATTGGTTGCATGCCTTCTCCATTTTTCTTATTGGCTACATGCTAATTGCATAGGAAATATAAAAGATTCATTATTATCTTTATTATCCTTCAAGATCCTTCCATGTCAGCTCAAAAAATGGTTTAAATCTAAGTTTGTGAAGGCACAAACTCATATGTTGATTTCTGTGTTACTCGGCACATACTAGATTACTAGTGCTCTGCACATGTATGATTCTAGTTTTCTTGATACCTATAGCATTCTGGCTTGCTCGGCATCAACTATGATTCAGCCCCTTTATATCACTCAACTCATAAGGTTCACTCGGCACTTGAAGTCACTCAACACTTGATCTTCTCTTGGCACCTGAAGATCACTCAACACCTAAAGGAATTCTAACTCGGCACATACTATAGCTTGGCATATATAGTGTACTTAGCTTCTATGTAGAAAGTGGTTAAGTGTGTTGACACTCAAATGTCAAAACCATTCTGAGACCAAAAAAAATTATCTTTTACTAACTTAGGGTTAACATCTAGGATTTCATCTCTAATTAGTTAAGTAATTATTTTAAAAATAAAATAATTCATTAATCCAAAATACCCATTTCTTTGTTATACATTGTTCAGCCTATATATTATTGAAATTGTTAATCTATCCATAACTATATTTGTACCATCCACACTAACCTATGTACTCACATACATCATCATCATGATGTTAGGTATCTGTACCTAACTCCATACATGTCAATGATATGCTTGTGAAGCTCTCCAACCAAAACTCTATTTGTTCCACCAGATAAACTATATGATACTTTGACAATTTTCTAAGTACAATTGGCATGCCTTCATCTTTATGATTTTCCCTCTTTACACAAGTAATATTTTTTGATAAATGACAACATAATTTTTTTAACCTAGATGAATTTTCAATAATCTCCCCCTTTACCATTGATGGCAACACATGGAAAATTGTCTAAGCCCCAAAACTAAACTTCTCAAAATTGACCTTGACAAAATTTCAAAATTTCAAAAATTCAAAAACTTCAAAATTGTAGATCATTACATATTAAGAATCTTTCTTTATATCTCCCCCTTTGATTATAACTATAACTTCTACATTACTCCCCCTTACTTGTACCTTATCTCTCCCTTATATGCAATTTACTTTATCTCTCCCTTTTACATATATATAGCTATACAATTTTCCTTATCTCTCCCATTTTGACATCAATGAAAAAGGTGTCAAAACTTATGTATAAGTCAAAAAAATTCTGCATGACCATCAAGGTTGCTTCTATTTGGTGGTTCATGAGATACAATCATCAAAATATTTCTTCAACATGGTGAACTCCATGTCCCATTTATCTTTCATTGCATCTATCCCACTCAAAATTACACATAGAGAATAGGATGCTATCTCTACTATGTCTAAATCTATATAATCAAACTTATCAAAAGATGCCTTCACTACCAAGCATTCTTCTAGCTATCTCTAAACAAGATCAATAATGTAAGGTTTTCCCTTAACAAATCAAAATATCTTCAACTTCATCTCTTTCTGTAGCTCAAAAAGGCTAATGTCATCATTCATTCTACTAAATCTTCTCTCAAGGTCAATAATATTGGCTAAGGGATCATGTACTTCATTCATTAGTGCCTCTAGTTCTCTGATTTTGGTACTCATGTCATCTCAGGTATCCCTGATAAGTGTCTGTGCTCCAACACACTTCCCATATACTATCTTTCCTTTTTTAGACAATGTCTAAGTTCCTTGATCTTTTCATTATGATTCTTCAAATCATTTATGATATTATTACACACCTTTTTGAATATCTCTACATCATGTAGAGTTTGTGCCTTAATTATTGCTATATCTAACAAATTTGTAAACTCTACATCAAAACCTTGAACAATAGCTTTTTCTCTATCCTATGGGTTTGGTTCTATCATTCTCACTGATATCGTGTCTTGTAGTCTATCTATTATTTCCATTAGTGAACTTTGCAAACTCTTTACTTTCTTTTTCTTCTCAATTATCTTTCTAAGTGATGAGATCAATTTAGTTTGATCATCATCATTAGATCTAGTAAGAGCTCCTAATGCAAGCGATGTCCTAGAAGAAATAGGCACACTTTCCTTCTTATCTTCTCTTTCTTTTCTCCTCATCTTCCTCCTTTCTCTACTTCCTCTGCTATCTTTCTATCTTATTCTTCTTTCTCTTTCTTTTCTTCTTCCTCCTTTTTCTCCTCTTCCAACTTCTTAACTTTCTCTTCACTTCTTTTCTTTTCTTCTTCTAGCCTCTTTTTCTTTTCTACTTCTTTTCTTTTATTTTCTATTGGAAACTTAAAATTGGAACAATTGTTTTTTTGTCATTGATGTCAAATCTATTTGATAAGACATATTTCTACCTAATCTAAATGCCATATCTATTTGATTGATGACGATAATTTGAGAAATTGTTCATAGCAGTAGCACTTAGAGGAAAGGTTGAGTTATGAAAAGGAAGCTACAATGGACATTTGATTAGTTAGAATTTGATGAGACAAAGTGATTATTTATATCAAGAAAGTAAAGATAAGCTAAGAAATAGAGTAAATGGTTAAGGAATACCAAGTCATGCTAGTGTCAACTGAGCCATAGTAAGTGTCGAGAAAATCTAGTGTTGATCGAGCATTAGTATCGACTGTGCAAGATAGTTGATGTCAAGCTAGAATATTTATAGCGACCGAGTGTTAAGTGATGATCGAGTGATGTAGAGAGCACAATAAAAGTGTGTTTTATGGGACTTCCATAAAATTTCAAAGTTGTAGAACCAACTCTACTCTAACACTCCTTAACCCTTACTATGTTTACAGACCTAATAGGCCTAATTAGGCTTGGACTAAAAAGAAAGTACCAAGAAATGGGTACATAGAATCAATCCAAAACTTAAAATATATTATTTCACTAAATGCTTAGGTAGGGATTCACATTTATAATCTTTTCTAACCATTCAATGAGGGTAGAATTTATAACCCTTAACCAGTCACTTAAAAATTTCACAAATGAAATAACTAAACCAATTCCTTTTTTTATATTCAATAATAGTGAATTACCAAAAATTTTCCTAGTTTTAGCCAAATCCAAGCAAGGAATTAAAAGTTATTGCAATTTCCTCAAAATTGTTCATATTATGATAGAATTTGACCAGTTTTCACCAAAATGGTCACAACTTCTTCCAAACATAATGAAAATCATCCCAAATAAAAAAATGAAAGATAACTTATATAAAATTTTGAAAATATAAGTTTCAGGTTTGTATCATAAAGAATGATTTTGCATCAACCAAAACATCAGAGAAATTACAAGAAAAAATAAGAAGAAAACTGAAATATACAACATCAAAATAAGTTTTCTTCCATTCAAAATCCTTCCTCCAACTTCCCCAATTTACAATTTAGTATTTTGGAGAAAAAATATATAATATTTGGAATCACATTAAACTCTCCAACTAGCTTACAACTACCCATTAACATCTTTAAACCAACTTTTAAAAAGTTATCACCAAGTTGTAAAAGTTATCATTACAATTTTGACAACTTTTGAACAACTTTTACAATTATTTTCCAAATGACTTAAAACTTTCCATAAACCCTTAAAATGTGATAGAGATGATTTTAAGACTGAAATTATATCATTTTTAGTCTATTTTTATACATTTGAGTTGTTTTATCACACTTGACATTTTTCAGGACCATATAAGTCACTATGCTTTTAATGGCTTTTATAGCCTTCCAAAATAATTAGAATGACATCCAAAAGCTCCTTACATAACACTAAAACCATGTTATACTACCTTCTTTTTAGAAAATAGTTATGCCCTAGAAAATGTCAAAAATTACATAAGTAGTGAATCAAATGAATAAATTAGTATGCCCCAGATCCGTAAACCATTCTTTTTCTAGACAACATTGAAATCAACAACCAGTGGAAAATAAATTTTGCCCTAATAAAGGATCTACTTCTACCCGATCAACATATATGCAACAAGAAGATAGGCTGAAAGGAAAACAACAATCCCCTATATTCTGATCAGCATTAGATTTGTAGCTCTAAATAAATTATATTATTCAAAGTCAAACACATTTAGTTCCCTAGTCGAACAACATGAAGCCAGGGCTAGCAAGATGATAAAGTTAAATAAGGATCTGTGTGGAAATAATAATGGGTGGCAAATTGTAAATAGGAATCGAAGGAGAAATGAATCACAACAAAAAAAGAGGTCAATGATGGAAGTAAATAAATATTACTAGAACAATCTACCCAAAATATCAAATCAGTAGGGGAAGAAAAGTGAATGGAAAAATTGGTAACTTTAATAGAAAAAATGGACAAATGTTGTAAGGAAGCAATATATAAACTTGCTAAGATTTCTAAAGCTAATAATATTCTATTAGGACAGAAACAATAGCAAGAAGTCTTAGAAGTACTTAGGGTTTCTGAGAAAATCAAAAAAATTATATACCACCACATAAAAGGGAGAATGGTATTTTAGATTATAAAAAGCTGTCAACACATAAAAAATTATTCGATATTAAAGGTAATATGATAACCCTGCCACCAGATAAGGTAAAGGAAACTAATTGCCATAGTTGTTCTCATATATTAATCATCAGTGAGAGGTACATAGAAGAAAAGTGGAAGGAATGTTTAGAGCTAGGAGTATATGTTTACTAGAGTGGACCAAACAAAAAATTATCAAAATTGATAAAGAAATTAGAGAAGATTTGCAAAAGCAAGTATTAATACTTCCTCAAAATCATCAATCTATCTTCATTGTGAAAAAAAAGAAATTAGAAATAAGATACTTTTGATATCAAATTGCAATTATAAAAGGCATGTTGTTAAATTTCAAACTTGGATACCTGATTGGAATGATGAAAAAGAGCATCTAATACCAACTTGGTATGAATGTAGTAATCTTCCAGTAGAAATTAAACATTTATATACATTATTCAAAATAGGCAAATCAATTGGTAAACTTATAGGTATAGACTCAAAGTATGACAAAACCAATAATGTTAAATTTATAGTAGATGAACCAAATCAAAAAATGATTAGGAGAAAAAAGATTATAACAAATAAATCCATTTATGAGATTCAAATTGAGAAATATGAAGGGGAAATTAAAGGCATTATATAAAACAAATCTAGAAATTGATCATAATATTTCAAACATAGAGGAATCCTTTAGAAGTATTAGAATAAAGGAGATGAAGGAACAGAAGAATAAGGTAAACAATAAGGACAAAAATAAGAAGATATAAAAATTAGATGAAAGGAAAAATATTGAGCAAAGCATACAAATAGAAAATACACCTATAGTAAAAAAGAGTAAAGAACAAAGACAACAAGTATGTTTAGAATTACTAGAACAAAGAATCGAAGGTATATACAAAGAAATGAAAATAGTAGTAGCTCTAAAAGATTTTGCAATATTTTTCACAAGGAGAATGATAACTAGAAGGAAACAAAAAGAAGCATTAAAGAGTGGTATAAAATGACACATGAGATTAAACTATTATAGGTAGACATTAAAGATCAGGCTATGTTAGGTGAACAATTTCATCAGGAACATGAGGTAAGACAACAATTTACATATAAAAGAAAAGAGAAGGAGAATTATAATACTAAGATAGAAATTAGGATCAATATGGACAATAGGCTAGTACACAAGTTAGATATAAATTGTTCTAAGGAAAATACTAATTAGATACATTGGGATGAAAAATATATGATGATTAATAAGGATATGAACCAACGAATAAACTTGGCAATGGAAATCATAGAAGAAGAAATATTAAAGCCAATAGAGTGTACAGAAGATTAGAAAGAAGAATATATAATTCTAGCAAAAGATTCAGAACAATGGAGTAATATAACAAGTAGAAAGAAATCAAAGAAGAAAAGTTACAAATTTTGGTAAACACTAATAGATGGGAAAGATATCTTTGGAATTAAATCTACAAAGGTGAAGGATAAAATAGAGGAATATAGTATCCCTCCAAAAGTTGAAGCCTTCCTAAAGGAATTTGAAATCTACAATCACAAAGATTCTATCATAGAGAATGGACGAATTGATGAGTCATAGAACTGGAAGGAATTTGGGGTACTAAAAGAGACCCCAAAAACATTGGAAAAGAAAAATTTAGAAAAGGATATAGATACAAATGAATAAGAAAATGAAATAATAGAATAGATATTAGAATATTTAATAAATGAGGAAGAAGGTAAGGAAGGAAATACAAAAGAAAATAGTAACCAAACAAGTATAGATAATTTGGGTATTTCAATTAACCAAGAAGGATTTAGAACTCCAAAATGTGGTAAGTCAATATTGAAAAGAGGAAGAAAATCATTCAGGGAATTAAGAGAAGTAGATGGCCAAGCCAAGGAAAAAAAAGATATTTGAGGTCCTTAAAACTGGGAAGGGGAAATGCCTTCTCAAAGAGAAATGAGGATCATAACATGGAATACTAGGGGCCTAAATGCTCCTAGTAAAAAAAGAGTATTAAAATGTAACCTAACACTCTTTGAGTCATATATAATTATGATACAAGAAACTAAACTTAACAAAGAAGAAGCAGAGAAACTAAGAAAAAGACTAGGCAGATGGAATGCAGAAATGAAGGAATCAGATGGACCATCAAGAGGAATGGAAATCATTTGGAATACCATAACAACTAATATAAAAATTATAGTATCAAATAACAACTAGATGGGGAGTGCAATTTCAAGTAATAAGCATAATCTTCAATTCATTCTCATCAGTGTTTATGATCCAATACGAATTTTAGAAAAATATAAAGTTTGGGATGATATATCTAACTTTATGGAGTTATATATGGAGACAAACATGATCATAGGAGGTGACTTCAATGCTATACTTGACCTCAAAGAAAAATTTGGAGTTCTCAAATTTTAACAAAAAAAGGGTCGAAGTTAATAAATTGGTAGTAATACCAACCAACAATAGAGTATTCACATGGAATAATAGAAGAAAAGACTTTAGTAATATTGTAGAAAAATTGGACAAATTCCTTTTCAAATGAGAACTAACAAAATTGGATCTCTCAATCATTGCCTACATTTAGCCTATTGTAGGATCAGATCATTATCTAGTCAAAATTGAATTAATAGAACCAATACAACCTAATAATAATTCCTTCAAATGTGAAAAGATGTGGTTCTTAGATTTTAAAAAAAATGAAAAACCTTAACCAATGGTGGGATGAAGAAAATTTTATAGGATCAAAGTGTAGACACCTAAATCTGATTACACCGATTTGGTAATCTTATTTAGCTATCTCTAAAGGCATCATTAATTAAAGTCCTATTTAATTAATCCTTTTGCCATCCCCTAGCTGATTAATTTAATTAATCATATATAGTCCTAATTGATAAATCAAATAACCCATTATTTATCAATTGATCCTATTCTCCTATCTAATTCCAAAACCCTCATTTATTAAATAAATCTATTTAATAAATAAAGCCCTCAAATATAATAACCCCTAAACTATCCTAAACCCCCTTTTTAGCCTAATCAACCCCATCCACCCATACTAACCTAGCTTAGCCACTAACTCACCCACTCTCATGAATGCCATCCACTTGCATATCTCTAACAAGCTTAGTCTAATCCTAAATCACCTCTAATCCCCCCCCCCCCTAACCTTGTCACATTCCCTAAGCAAGCTTAATACTTTCCTAAGCCAAGAAAAGTCAACAATCTCAACTCCCTCCAAAATATCCCAACCACTAAGCCTTCAATGCTCTTACAAAGGTCATAAAGACTCTTACAAACTCATTCATTGCTCTTACAAGCCATTATTAAGGGTCTTTATGAAGATATTATCCCTTGAGCCTCCCTTGTTGACTCATCCTTTCTCTTTCCTCCATCCACTCACCCTGTGACATGTGTCACTTCCTGATTGGCTGTAAAGAAGCACAATCCATGTGCTCTCCTCTCATGCATTCTAAGCCCTCCATAAGCTTTTTCATTTCCTTTTATCTTAGCCCTCCATCCCTCAAGCCTCTTGCCTATAAATTGAATCCCCTCCCAAGACATTTCATCACAATCCTTGAGTTAAAGTTATAATGCTAGTTTGAGAAATAAAGCCTTTAAACCATACCCTTATAATACCAAATTGAGAGCTCACAAGGCTACCAATTTTTCATTACCCATCCATCTCCATTGAAGCTAGTTTTGAGAACCTTGAGCATACATACCAAATCTAAGCAAATAAACTCATCCCTTAATCAAGTGACCATCCTCATTGGGAGAGCCATTCTATGGCTCATATTCTCATTTGAGGGTTTCGCTTTGTCTCTCATATATGTTATGATTTTTATGCTAGTTAATGCTTTGTTCTCTTAATAGATTAGTATTTCTTGCTAACATATTTCTCATATACACAAAGATGTATTGTTTTTTTATTAAAACTTAAAAATGCTCAAATAAAAAATTCAAAAGTGGAATAAAACCCATTTCAATAATATATTCCAAGACAAACTAAATAACAAAGAAGATCTTTAAAAACTAAATAATGAAATTATCAAAAATGGTATGGACAATGAAAAAATCATTAAAGAAAAAGAACTATTAATCATACAAGAAGAGATTCTAGCAAAAGGAGAAGTCTTCTAGAGACAATAGTTGAGGGGAAAATGGTTAGTAGAAGGAGATAGAAATTTTATAAAAAATTCACAATAGTACTTTACACAAAAAAGCTCTTAAAACTATTACTCAAATAAAAGATAACAATGGTAGTACTATTGATAATCTAACATAAATTTCTTAGACCTTCATCACATACTATGAGAAACTATTAAACAATTATGACTCATCCAATTTGACCAAGCAAGAAATCTGCTTAATAATATACCTAAAGTTATCATAGAATTTGACAACATGGATCTCAACAAACCTTTTAAAAAGAAGAAATCAATTTAGCCCTTTTTAATCTTAGCCCAAATAAATCTCTAGGGCCTTATGGTTTCTAAGCTTTTTTCTTTCAAAAATGTTGGATAATCTAAGGAGAAGAATTATGGAAAGCAATAGAGGTAGCTAGAAATGGGAGATCAATCTTAACTGAAATTAATCATATTTTTTTAGCATTAATACCAAAAAAAGTTACAGTTGTGACACCTTCATACTTTCACCCCATTGCATAATGTAATACAATATATAAAATTTATTCTAAAGTAATAGCAAATAGGATTAAAACTTTTCTTCCAAAAATCATATTAGAAGAACAAATTGGGTTTGTACCTGGTAGATCTATACTTGATGGAATATCTATCATTCAGGAAACAATAGATTCAGCAATTAAAAACAAAGAAGCTTGTATGTTTATGAAGTTAGGTATACAAAAAGTGTATGATGCAGTAGATTAGAGGTTTTTATGTAAATGCCTAGAAAAGTTTTGATTTTCCGAACAATGGATAAATATAATTTTTAATTGTATATCTACTCCAAAAATGTCCCTACTTATTAATGGTACTCCTGAAGGTTTCTTCAAGATCTCAAGGGGTATTTGATAACGAGACCCCATGTCACCTTTTCCTTTTATAATTATGACAGAAGCATTTGGTAGAGCTATCCAAAAGATACAAGATGTATGATTAATTAAAGGCATTACTATTATGGAGAATGTTCCAAATACTACCCATCAGTAGTTTGTTGATGATACCATTATTCCAGAAATCAGTACCAAAGAAGAAATCAAACCTTTTAAACATATTATATTGGACTATTCAGTAGCGTCAAGACAAAAAGTTAATGAAGAAAAATCAAAAAAAATATTTTTAAATACTCTAAGGAACATGGAGGAATACATATGCAATTATATGGGATACAAAAAGAGTACCATTCCATAAAAATATTTAGGGATATACTTAGAAAAAGGAGTTAGGAATAAAAAATGATGGAACAATATCTTAGAAATAGTAGAAAAAAAATAGAATCATGGAAAGGAAAATGGTTAATTAAATTAGGGAGTAACAAAAATTAAATCCGTTCTGTCAACTATTCCTACTTATCATCTATCTTGCCTCTCGCTATTGAATAATGTTAATAGAAAGTTGGAAGGAAAACTTAGAAAAAAAATTTGGAGTGGAATAGAAGAGAAAAAGAAAAAAGTACTAATAAAATGGGATTAGATATGTCACCCTAACAATAAAGGAGGATTGGGCATAAAAAATCTCAGTTGGCAAAATGAGGCATTAAGAGCAAAGCTAGTATGACATCTATACAAGGAAAAAGATTTTTTAAAATGGGTAAAATTACTTTATAATAAATATCTTAATCCTATAGACCCTTCCTCTCTCTTTAGAATCAAAAATAAACTAAGTCATTCAGAAAATTGGAATTTTGTGATGAAGTGCAGACCTCTGGTTAGCAAGTATCTAGCTTAGGATTTAGGTAGAGGTGATGAGGCAATATTCTAGAAAGATTCATGGGATGGTCAACCTTCGATTATTAATTCTAGAATATCCAAAAATAACATCAATGTCATTACTAATCTTTGGGGACCCAAGATTTCAGATGCCAAAGCACTTATCAAGATTGATGAGACTAAGACTTTGGTATGGAAATCTTTGGATAATATTAATATTCCAAGTATAGATAAAAATATCCTTGAAAATATTCTCAAGGGTAGATCTATGATTCACAATAATCAAGTAGATAAACTCATCTGGGGAGCATCTAATAATGAAATATACAAAGTTAAAGTAGGATATGATCTTATAATTAACTTGTAAAGATGTGATAATATTATTATACCCTTGGATCTATGTCAAGATTTAGTGTGCCTAACAAAGGCTAGTATCTTTCTCTGGGCGATAATCCAAAATTAGATTCTTATAGCTAATGGATTCTCTAAAATGGGTTTTGAAGGATCATCTAGATGCAGTCTATGCAAAAAAGAATATGAAAATATGGCACATATTTTATTTAACTGCCCCTTTTTTCAAGATTTTTGGTATTGGGTTAAGAATAAATTGAATTGGACATCCCCTATACCTTAGGATATCAAGGGATTTCTCAAGGGTTGGCCTATTAAGAATAGGGGTAGCATCTATGAGAAATTATGGAATATCACACCTACAATCATTATGTGGGAAATATGGAAGGAAAGAAATAGATGAATATTTCAAAATTTAAAGTTTAGTAAGATAATCATTTTCAATAATGTTGAGCAGCCATCATAGAAGTTATGAATTTCCATCTCAGGAATACTCCCAAAGTAGAAGGTACATTCTTAGAATGGGATGAGAATATGAGGAAAAATTGGCTACATTTGATTAATCCTCCCATAGTTTATCCTAAAAAGGATAATAGAGCCATGAAAGAATGTAAATGGGTTGTACCTCTAATAGGATGGAAGAAATTAAACTTTGATGGAGTGTTTAGAGGAAATCCTAGGAAAGCGGGATTGGGTTGTATTGTTAGATCAAAAAATAGAGATCAGATATTAAAATGAGCTAAACCATTAGGTAATGTAACTAATAATATAACTGAATTAGAAGCATTAAAAGAAGGCTTAAAATTAAGCATAAAAATGAATATTACAAAGTTAATTATAAAAGGTGATTCACAAATAATCCTAAATGCAATTAGAAAGCAACAAACATCGAACTGGATATTAAATGTTAAACTAGAAAGTATAATTAACCTTATAGGTCAATTTGAGGAGATTAGAATTCGACATATTTATCATGAAGGTAATTCAAAAGCTAATAAATTGGAAAATAAAGGAGTGGAGGGAGAAGAATTTATATATTTAGTAGGACAAGATTAAGTTAAGTAGAATACAAAGGATTAGAGTAAAGGACGATATTGTAGAATTATGATTCACCTTTATACGAAGTAATTATTAGATAGACACTCATAGTGAGTAAATATACTTGTATTTATAATTCATTCAAGATACAATCATGAAACATTAAGTATATTCTCTTTTAGTGCCTTTTAATAATTCTACACACATATGAGTAGGCATCAATCAATGCTTAACAAACTGAGAGTCGCCATTTTTTATTTAAGGCTTGGAGTACTAAATATTTTTAACAAATCTTATAGTTTCTCTATTAGCATGGAGTCTTCTATTACCCTCTTTCATGCTTTGGAAGTAAGGACAATGGCATTCAAAGGGTCTGTCAAATAGGAGAGGTGGAATAGGATCCTTAACCCAGTAGATGATTTTTCTAGGTTTGCAATTTCTTGGGCAATAGGGGAGAGGTTGTTTAATTATGATTATACCTGATGTACCAATAGCTTGGTTATAGGTTCTTTTATAGGATCTCTAGCTAGGGCTAGAGTCAAGAAAGCAAAAATTGTCAGACTTTCTTCAACATCTTTGATATCACCTGGCTTGTGGGTTTGGAAAATGATTTTATGATTATGAATGAGAAATTTTGAATTCCACTCCCTGAGGTATACATGTCATATGAACCAAAGGAGCTTCAGTTTATCAATGTGGCCATCTATTTTTATTAGAGATAATATAATATTCTTCAATGCATGGCCAAAGATGGAGGCTAGTGTTAATTTCCTACTAAGGTGGAGAGAAATTTGTGAAGACCCTAACAAGGATTTTCTCATCCACTTTCTTCAAGTGAAGCCTATGTCAAACTGGATATCAATTTTGATGATCTAGGAAAATTGGAATTTATACTACCAAATTATATTAAGTCCAACAAATAGCTCACAGCATATGTGTTTCCACTAGGATCAACAGCCGATGATGAGGATAAAACCAAGGACATTGTAATGGTGTGTTGGAAGAAAGAGGAGGCTCAAAGTTAAAAGTCGTATGGTGGCTTTGGGTTAATGACTACTCATTTAGGTTTAGGGTTAAATTTCTTAGATTAATAGTATAGAATGGCCCTAGGAATGGCCCTTTTTGGTTTCTTCCTCTATTTTCTTACATGTAAACTATTTTTGTATATCTGGGTTCCTTATAGATTAGATGCTATAGTATAAAGATTAATGGTTAGTATATAGGTATTACGAAGTTGGTTCGGAAGTTTTTACATATCCTAGTATTTTGAGAATGAGCCAGAGTTCTATTAGTATGAAGAAAACATAAGGTGTTTTAATAGACAAATGATTTTATTAATATATAAATGATTTAGTTAGTATGGAAGAGCTTCACTCTATGTTCTATGTCTTGATCTTGCATTTAGACATAAAGGAGTCCACAACATAGTAATTTATAGTTAGGTTCCTTAATGTACAACTAAAATCTTATATGAATTTTATGATTACTTTAGCTATTATCTTACCTTGGCTTGGATTGAAGCCTCGTATGTTCCCTTTTGATTTCTTCTTTCTGGTCTCTTGGGACTAAGCTAGATGTTTTTCATTATAGATAAGAATCATTAATGAACAATTGTTGTTGGTTTTTAGCTTCTATTGATGATCTATGATCCATTATTTTATTTGGTTTTATTTCTTCAGTAATAATCAATGAAGGAGGCTTAGATATAGTATTAAGTTGATCTATATTTTTGAGGTATTTAAATAAATGTCTGAGTCTATATGGCTGGTCTTGTATGTAGCCCGATGACCAATGCTCTACTTCTTCCCCTTGATCTTAATGGATTTAGTATGCACTTCATTACACATTAAGCAGAGCATGTTGTTTATCTATCCCCTTATTACACATTATTTTATAACCTTAGGCAATATGAATGACTTCAATTTGGCTATTGATTCTTTTGGCTATTTAGAACTTTTCCTCTTAATTCATAAGTATATGTTAACAATAAGATGAATTAATGAATATCTTAAATTATGGAATTTAGTTAATAAAATCATGATTGTTCTATACATTTGAAATAGATAGGGTCCCTTAATCTCTACTCCACTCTAAGTATAAATTGTAAACTGAAAAGGATGTAGGATGAGATTCTAGATAAGGATTCACTTAAAGCATAATATAAAACTTTTCTAATAAACTTCATAGGTATAGTCTAGAATTCTTATCATTTATCAATGTTTAGTATACTTTTGATAGAAGCCTAAAAATAGATAGATTAAATTTATGTATTCTACCCAGTAAAAATAATATGTTTAAACTTTGAATTTGGAGTTTTGATGTGTGGTAAACTCGGACTAGGAATGAGATGGATATGCTTCTTTAGAGCTCTACTGTGTAGAATCTCTCATTATGTTGATTGGTTTTTTACTCCTTCCATATTTTCTTATCACATTGATTTCATACTAATCCCCTAGTGGAAGATAGTTGTATTTTTTCATGCTGATGGTTGGTAGATCACTTCTTCATGGCAGGATCCTTGATGCATTTTTTTTCGGAACCTTGCCTCTCTATTGCTTTCTACCCCCTTTTTTAAAGGAAGTCTATTTGTTATTAATTCTTTCATCAAACTATGTATAAACATGTACAAAGATTCATATATACTAGGATATGCCCATTTTAAAAATGCATAATATAGGACTCTAGTCCTGGGCAAGACTAGAGGTTTTCTTACTTTGTTCTTTCCTACCAATGCCCATTTGAATAGAGAATTTTGTAAACTTGATTTTATTTATCTAACATAATACAAGGCTTTGACCATTTACCAATCAAAAAAAAATTGAAACCATGTTAAATAAAATTTCAAATATGAATTTATCCATGAGACATCCAATGAATAGGTTCACTTACACCACCAAGTTTTAGAACCTAGTGATGACCGAGTGTTAGAACTTAGTGATTGTTGAGTAACAGTGTTGAGAATGAATTTGAGGAAATCATTTTTAGCTTATGGTGACTGATCAGGGAAGTACTATACATACTCCATAATTCCTTGGTGGGAACCCCCAATATAGCTGAGGTCGAAAGGCCACAACTATCAGGGTTATAACCCATGAATTATGTTTTGGGGCTATTTTATCGACATTTTATGGCTGACATGTTGTAACTAATTTTAACCCTAAAGAGAAAAAATACGTGTATAAAAAGGGCTTAGGGTTTGTGATTTTCATAAGGTGTGATGCGATAATGGCTTCTTAAAATGGTATTGAGTTGTAAGGGATTACATATTGTAATTAGGTTGTAATCACTAGATTGTAATCATGTTGGACTCACTGTTTAGTGGATGTAGCCCAGGTATTGGGTGAACCACATTAAATCTTGGTGTCTTGTGTTCTCTTCTGTATGGTTTATTATTTTCTTATATTGTTTATATTTGCATGTAATTGATTTTTTTCTATCTTTGGTAAATCCTAACAAGTGGTATTAGACCAAGGTTATTTTTTTAGTTATCCTCTATAGGAAAGTCTCACTGTTGAGTGGGAGTGATGGAAAATGAAAGTAAGCTAAAGGTGGAGAATATTAATGGGCAAAACTTTTAGTTATAAAAAATGCAAATGGAGGACTATTTTTATTAGAAGGATTCATGGAAGTGGTTGGAAGGAAAAACCAAGAAACAGGGAACTATGACAAATGAGGACTAGGAGATTTTAGATAGAAAGACACTTGGAAGCATTCAATTATGCTTGGCACCATCAATGGCATTTAACATTACAAAATTGAAGACAACTAAAGAGTTTATGAAAACCCTAGAAAAGTTGTATGAAAAGCCCTCCACATCAAATAAGGTATTTCTCATGAAGCATTTATTTAATATGAATATGGAAAAAGGTGGATATGTTGCAGATCATTTAAATGAGTTCCATATTGTTACTAGTCAATTATCTTCTATAAATGTCAATTTTGACATAAGAAATTAGGGCTCTCTTGATTTTTTGTTCTGTGCCAGAAAACTGGAATGGCTTGGTAATGGTTATGAGTAATTATATTTCTACATCAAATATCCTAAAATTTGATGATGTCATTGGTGTTATTCTGAGTGATGAAATGTGTGAGAAAACCCCAAGTGGATCTACATCAAGAAGTGCTTTAAAAGCACAAAGCAGAGGCGGAACGAATGAGAGAGGAAGTAATTCTGGAAATTGTGGGAAATCAAGAGGAAAGTGAAAGGGAAAGAGGTCTCAATCCAAAGCATTGAGAGATTACTAGTATTGTGGGAAGTTAGTGTATAAGAAGAAAGACTGCTAGACTTGAAAGAACAATAAAGGAGATAAACTAGAAAGGAACAAGGAGGCAAATGTGATAAGTAACAAATCTAAAGAGGATTCTTTTCTTCTTTCCTTAGAAAGTGTTGATGATTCTTGGGTTTTAGATTCTGGTGCTTCATTTCATGCTAATCCTCATAGAGGTTATTTTATTGATTATGTCTAAGGGGATTTCAGGCTTATTTGTTTGGGGATAATGAACCCTTTCACATTGTTGGAAAGAGAAAAGTTAAGATTAAGTTGCAAAATGTGAGTCATTGGCTACTACATGAGGTAAGACATGTTCCAAGGCTAAGTAGGAAATTTTTCAGTAGGGTGATAACCTATATTTTCATTGTGCTAAAATTCTAAAAATATATTTTGAAAATGTCATGAATATTCTTGTGCAATTAGGGTTTCTCATGTATTGTTGTCAAGTTTTCTATAAAAACCCTAACCTAGAAGGTTTTTGCCCTAATCCATTTCAAAAAAATTCTTTAACTTAGGATCATGCAAATGTTCTAAGACTTGTTTCTCATGCTTAACCATTGAAAAGTTTCTTATTCCATGATCAGGTTAGTTTTAACCTTAGGTTTTGTGTCTAGTAGGAGATCACAATCGATTTTCAAATTTTCCTTGTCTCTTTATTATCATGATCAAAGTCGTGTGGAGTCATAAGTCTTAGGTTTTCAATCTCTTAATGTTATGGTAAGGGTGTCTTACGCAAGTTCATAAGTGCCAACTCATGGGTCTCCCAATGTCATGATATCTAATACAAGTGTAATGGTGTTGAACTAATTTACTTAGGTTCTGATCTTATTCCCATGTTGAGAGTGTAGCATCGTAAGTTTTTTTCATGAAGATTAGTAGTTGTTATGATCTTATGATGAAAGGAGTAGTGTAAAAGTGTAAGTGCTTTTCTATGGAGTCTCAACCATATGCATAGATCAAAAGTGTGAGATTGTAAAGTGTAGAGTTTGAAGTCTTTTGATGGTAATAATCTTATGATGTGGGGCCTAGCACATAAGCATAGTAGAAATGAGAACATGTAAATAAAGTCTTCTAGGGATACGAAAAGTGAAGGATTGTAAGATCACAAGGTGAGATATAAAGACCCCACAACTACGAAACAAAATGAGGCATAAGTTTGGAAGAATATATAAGAAGAGTCTTGATGCCACAATAAATAATCAAGTGTATGATTAGGAGACTAATGTGAAGCTAAATTTAGGACCTCTGGGGTTATGGTAAGTAATGAAGGTAATTATTAGTTTATGGTTAGAGGGTTAAGACAACAGTTAAATGAAAAGCTCCCAAAGTTATGATGGAGGTTTGTATAGCTGTTAGTGTAAAATTGTGAGGTAGAAAGAGAGAAGCCCCAATGTTATGGGTATTATTAAAGTGTATGATCATAAAGTCTTCAATGCACAATGTTGATGTTATGTAGACAGTTGTAAACTGTTAGGCATGGGTTGTTAGTTTGAAAATAACGTTACAAGTGATGTGTCCAATCTTACAATAAATTGATGAGCATAAGGCCGTAAGGAATTGTTGGTACCCAATATGGACACAGTTTCAAAACTTCTAGTGTGGAGTCTTGAACTACTTTGAACTGAGGTTTGAAGTAGTTCAAAGTGGCTTAATTTTTTGAAATAGGATCAAATGGTTTATTTGGTTTGAAGCAATGCACCCTACAGGTTTGTGTTCATGTTTTAGGTTTTATTAAGCTAGTCATTATTGTAAGGAAACTTGGCAATATAGAATATAACCATTTCCACATAACCCATAATAGATCTAAAATAAACATGGAATTAAAATCCACATGCAAGAGAATAGATGACATACCCACAAAATTGTCACACAAGATATACCCTGGGAAACCCTCATTGAGGGAAAAACCTAGCCTCTAAAAGCATCCATCACCATGTATTATTCAGCAAAAAATACCATTGCAATACAACCATGGAAGCCTTCATGGCCATAGCCACAACTGAGAAAACTATGTCAACAAGCATGAATCCACACATCCCACACCATGCTTTCAACCTTCACAAATGCTCCATTGACTAACCTGTCAAGCCTTCTCCCGCTAGACTATTTCCTTTCTCACTCTTACTCTACAAAAACTACCCTTGTGGTTTCTTATATAGTAGCAAGTGTTGGATAATGTTGTCCTTGATGTCACACAAATGTCATATCAGTCATTAGTCTCAAGTTCACTGAGCTCAGACAGTCTGCAATGCAATTTACAGTGCCAACTGAGCTCACTCAGTCATCGAAGAAAATATGGAAGACAGTGTTAACTGAGCTAACTCAGTCAACGAAGGAAATGTGAAAAGCCAGTGTTAACCAAGCTTCACTCGATCTCCAAAGGTTAGTTTCCACTGAGCTCACTCGATCATCAAATGAATTATGGAAAAGTCAGTGTTAACCGAGCTTCACTCGGTCTCCAAAGGTTAAGTTTCCACCGAGCTCACTCGGTCATCAAATGAATTATGGAAAATTTAGTGTTAACCAAGCTTCACTCAGTCACCAAAGGGTAGTTTCCATCGAGATTACTCAGTTATCTCAGGAAACTCAGTACTTACCGAGTTCTCTTGGTGACTGAAGGATTGTCACTAAGTTCGTTGTATACACCGAGCTCAGTCGGTTAACACAAGAATTATTTTTTGAACAAAGTTTTCCATGCAGGGTCGGCCAGTATTAGGATGTGCAAATTAATTACTTTTAGCTGACTGTTGTAATTGTTTTTTTTAGTTAGTAATTCGAGCCGACTTAGATAATCTGAAAGGTATATATGGTCATTCAAGTTATGGATTAAAGTGTGTGATTATGAAAAAAGTTTATGAATGTGAATTATAGTATGAAGAGGCAAATGTTGAGAAAAGTTTGATGAAGGATCAGATGTGTTAAAGGAGCTACAAAGTTGTATTTGATCAGTAAGGATCCAGTCAAGAATAACAGAGATCTGCAATCAACAAAGATAAGTTGCACATTATATCAGGTCATTTCATTGTTGCTTTCTAACCATTGTAACAGTGTATTCAAAATCTCTTAATAGATTTGGTTTAACAGCCATTCAATAAATCCTCTAACAAGGTGACAGTTCGGTTGAATTATTCTAAAGACCTCTAGCAAGGCCACTCCTAACAGGGTGATTAAATCCTTTAACAGGGTCACACCTAACAGTGTGTTTTTATAGCCTTTAACAGGATTGGCTCCTAACAGGGCTCACTTTAGAAGAGTGAAAAAGTTACATTGGTGGTTTTTCCCATATTGGGTTTCCACATTAAATCTGGTGTCTCTTGTGTTCTTAATTGCTAAATTACTTTGTGCATGATATCGTATCAGTTCTTAATATTTATCATTTTCTGAATTATCAAGATTCAATATTTTATTAATTAGATCAAGGGTATATTTAGACATCTTAAGGACTGTGGAAAGTTTTTGTAGTAACTGATTCACCCCCTCCCCCTCTCAGTTACTCTGTTCTCATTTCCAAAAATTGGTATCAGAGCTTTTGGTGCTTGCAAGAAAAGATTTCAAGGATCTAAGCCAAAGGTCAAGATGTCTTACAAAAGAGAAATTCCAAAACTCAACAAAGATAACTTCTCCGCATGGCAAGGATTGATGAGACTTCATCTGGCTATTGTTGGTGATACTAGACTAAAATACCTTGAAGAAAAATATGAAGAACCTCCTGGCACATTGTCTGTCAATGACATTGCTGAAAAGAAGACTCACAACAATATGATGATACACATAGCATCTACTCTCAGTTATGAAGAATTTGATGACATTAAGGACTGCACAACTGCCTTTGAGATGTGGAACAAGCTAAAAGAGATCTATGGAGGAGATGATAATGTAAGAAGAGAAAAAGTAGAAAGTCTAAGAGGACAATTTGATCAAAGGAGGATGAAAGAGGATGAAAACATTGCAAAGTATGTTGAAAGAGTTAAAGCATGTGTGAGTGCAATCAGAGCATCTGGAGGTGATATCAAAGGAGAAACAGTTATAAGCAAAGTTCTCAGAACCTTGCTTCCCATTTATGCAATCAGAATTTCTACAATTCAGGAAAGAAGGTGTGAAGCAAATCATCAGATAAATCTTGAGGCCATAGTTGGAAGACTAACTGCATTTGAACTAGATAACTTTGATAACTATGTTCCAGCCTCCAAAAACATTGAATCAGCATTTCAAGCCAAGCCCTCACTCAAAGGGAAAAACAAAAAGGAGAAGGAATCTCGGTCAGAAAGTGAAGATGAATCAAGCCAAAGTTTAGACAATGATCTCTAAGTGATTAAAGCTCTACTTGCAAGAAAATACTCTAGAGGCGGAGGAAAATACAAAGGTAAAGTTCCTCTAATCTTTTTTTCTTGTGAAGAAATTGGTCATGTTACAGTAAGGTGTCCAAACAAGAAAAACAATGATGAAAAGAAAGATTACAAATGGAATGGCAAGAAAGACTTCAAAACATTCAAGAACAAAGGTAAGAAATCATGCTTCATGTCTAAAAATTCTAAAGACTCTGATAATAGTGAGGATGAAATTGTTTATATTGCCATTAAAGATGATTCTGATAGTGATGAGGAAGATAAAATGGCACTTGTCTCTCATTTAAGTAAGAATGATACATGGATTATAAAAAGTGGTTGCTCACATCATATGACTGGTGATAAAACTAAGTTTGATCAGTTTGCAGACTATGATGGTGGCAGTGTAAGGTTTGGTAATAATGAACCTTGTTTCATAAAAGGAAGAGGAAGAATCTGTCTAACCAAAGAACTTGTATGTAATAATGCCTATTGGGTTGAAGGTCTTAAACATAATTTGTTAAGCGTGGCACAGTTACTCAATACTGGATTCAAGGTGGAATTCATGCATGGAAAAGCAAGACTATTGAATGAGCAAGGAAAGTTGATAGGATCTAGCACCCAAACTAAAGGTAACTTGTTCTATCTAGAACTTGGTGAATGCTCATGTTTTATTTCTTAAATTGAAGAAAGTTGGTTATGGCATAAAAGGTTGTGTCATGTCAATTTTGATAACCTGGTAAAAATAAGCAAATTCAAGAAAGTAAGAGGCATTCCTAACATTAAGAAACCTAAGGTTGGACTATGCAAGAATTGTCAAATTGGTAAAATGGGAAAGACTAGTTTTAAAAGTAAGAACTATCAGTCTGAAGATATATTGGGAATTGTGCATACTAATTTATGTGGACCCATTCGAGCAAAAAGCTATACTGGAGAAAAGTTTTTCATTCTTTTTGTTGATGACTACTTAAGAATGATGACTATCATGTATCTAAGGAATAAATCAGAAGCATTTGAGAAATTCAAATGGTATTTAGCAAGAATAGAAAAAGAAATAGGAAAAAGACTAAAATGCTTAAGGTCAGATAGAGGTGGTGAATTCATCTCACATGAATTCAACAACTTCTGCATTGAAAAAGGTATTAAAAGATAGGTCTCAACACCAGGAACTCCTAAACAAAATGGAATAGCTGAAAGAAGAAACAGATCCATCATGGATTGTGCAAGAACCCTGATGATAGAAAAGAAGGTTGCTATCAACTACTGGAAGGAAGCCATCAGCACTGCAGTTCATACCTTAAACCAAGTATAGTTGAAGAAGGACTCATTCAAAACTCACTATGAATTATGGTATGGCTACAAACCAAATATAAGTTATCTAAAAGTATTTGGAAGAAAATGTTATATTTTGAAAGAATCTAGAAAAGGAAAATTTGATGTAAAAGGTGATGAAGGAATATTTTTAGGATATTCTTTCAAAAGAAAAGCATATAGATGTTTAAATCTATCCACTCACAAAGTTATAGAAAGTGCACATGTTAAAGTTGATGAGTTTGCAGTCAAATCTGAAAAAGAAAACAAAAAGGTACTTGAAGATTACAAAAGATTTGTTTACATTGAACCAGATACTATACCAAGCATACTGTTCACTCAAGAATCCTCAACTCTCGATTCATCAGTAATCGAGTTGCAAAAAGTTCAAACCAAGCCACAACAACATTTAGACACTACCGAGCAAGTATCTACCGAGTTTGAAGCACTTGAGCCAATTCTTACTAAACCAGAACAGCCTGAACATGAAATTGAAGCACAAGGAGATAGCAATGAAACTCATTCAAGAGGCAAAGAACCTATATTAGCTAAATATGTCAGAAGACATCATGCACCAGATCAGATCATTGGAGACAAGTCTGAAGAAACTTTGACAAGAAGCAAACTGAAAAATACTTGTTTACTTGCTGATTTTGAACCTAGAAACATTAAAGATGCATTGACAAATGATAGTTGGATTGAGGCAATGAACGAGGAAATACAACAGATAGAGAAGAACAAGACATGGACTCTAGTACCCAGGCCTAAAAATAAGAATGTAATTGGAACCAAGTGGGTATTCAGAAACAAGTTGACTGAAGATGGTAAAGTATCCAAAAAAAAAGCCAGATTGGTATGCAAAGGATACTCTCAAGAAGAAGGCATAGATTATGGAGAAACCTTTGTTCCTATTGCAAGATTGGAAGGAGTCAGAACCTTATTTGCATATGTTGCTCACAAAGGATTTAGAGTTTATCAGATGGATGTCAAGTCAGCATTCCTTAATGGAATATTGGATGAAGAGGTTTACATTGAACAACCTGAAGGCTTTGTTGATCTAGATAAAAAGGACATGGTTTGCAAATTACACAAGGCACTGTATGGTCTAAAACAAGCCCCTAGAGCATGGTATGAAATATTGCATAACTATCTTATTCAGATTGGTTTTCAAAGAACTAATGATAATAGTAGCTTGTGAATAAAGGAAGGACCAGATAATAAGATTGTCTTGGCAGAAATATTTGTAGATGATACTGTTTTCATAGGGCATGATGATCTTTGCAAAGAATTTTTAGAACAAATGAACAAGGAATTTGAAATGTCTATGTTTGGTGAAATAAAATTCTTTGTTGGTCTTCAAATTCAACAAAATAAGAATGGCATATACATCACTCAATCAAAATACATCAAGGAGATATTGAAAAACTTTGGTATGGAGGACTGTAAACTTGTTGGAACTCCTATGTGTACTGGATTGAAACTTACCAAAGATGATGAATCCAAAGAGGTAGATAAAACATTGTATAGATCTATGATTGCAAAATTGCAATACGTAGTTCATACCAGGCCAGATATTGCCCTTGCAATTGGTATTGTTGCAAGATTTTCAGCAAAGCCAAGAGAAACTCATCTGATGGAAATCAAAAGAATAATGAGATATTTGAAAGGAACTGAAGATTATGGCTTGTGGTACACATTTGGAGGTTATTTGGATTTGAAAGTGTTTACTGATGCTAATTGGGCAGGAAACCTTGATGATAGAAAAAGCACAAGTGAAGGAGCATTCTTTCTTGGAAAAATATTAGTTTCCTGGACAAGCAAAAAGCAGAATTGTACATCCCAATCTACAGCAGAGGCAGAGTATGTTGTTGCAGCAGTAAACTGTTCAAATATTGTTTGGTTTAAGCAGTTATTGCAAGGAATGAAGATGGAAATCAAAGAACCAATTGTCATGTTCTGTGACAATACTAGTGCAATCAACATATCTAAGAATCCAATGATGCATTCCAAGACCAAGCATATTGCAATAAAATATCATTTTGTCAGAGAATTGGTGCAAGACAAGGAGATCAGATTGGAATATGTCCATACAAAAGAACAAATTGCTGACATATTCACAAAACCTTTACCTAAGGATGCATTTTTGTATCTCAGAGGTAAGTTAGGGGTCATTCCCCTATCAGAAGTCCACTAAAAAATAAGTTCTAGTGATGCATCAACGCATACAAGATTGAAGATCTATCTATTGATACAATTTTATTAGAAATCATTGCATATGAATCAGTACTAAAGGTACATTATAATTCACTTAACTTTTGTTGTCTTTGTCATGTGTTGTCAAAGAGGGAGAAATTTTACTATCATATCCTTCTAAAATTTGTGAAGATTTGAAAAGTTTTCTATGAAGTCCCTTAACAGAGGGAGACTATTGAAAGAGGGAGAAGTCTGTTGTCTACTATTGAAAAAGGGAGAAGTCTGTTATCTTGTTGAACTTGTTTTCAAAATTTCATTTCTATTATGACATATTGTGTTGCCATCAATGCCAAAGAGGGAGGTGGTTGGATAATGTTGTCCTTGATGTCACACAAATGTCATATCAGTCATTAGTCTCAAGTTCACCAAGCTCAAATAGTCTGCAATGCAATTTATAGTGCCAACCGAGCTCACTCGGTCATCGAAGGAAATATGGAAGACAGTGTTAATCGAGCTAACTCGGTCAATGAAGGAAATGTGAAAAGCCAGTGTTAACCAAGCTTCACTTGGTCTCCAAAGGTTAGTTTCCACCGAGCTCACTCGATCATCAAATGAATTATGGAAAAGTCAGTGTTAACCGAGCTTCACTTGGTCTCCAAAGGTTAAGTTTCCACCGAGCTCACTCGGTCATCAAATGAATTATGGAAAATTTAGTGTTAACCGAGCTTCACTCGATCACCAAAGGGTAGTTTCCATCGAGCTTACTCGGTTATCTCAGGAAACTTAGTACTTACTGAGTTCTCCTGGCGACTAAAGGATTGTCACTAAGTTCACTGTATACATCGAGCTCAGTCGATTAACACAGGAATTATTTTTTGAACAAAGTTTTCCGTGCAGGGTCGGCCAGTATTAGGATGTGCAAATTAATTACTTTTAGCTGACTATTTTAATTGTTTGTTTTAGTCAGTAATTCGAGCCGACTTAGATAATCTGAAAGGTATATATGGTCATTCAAGTTATGGATTAAAGTGTGTGATTATGAAAAAAGGTTATGAATGCAAATTATAGTATGAAGAGGCGAATGTTGAGAAAAGTCTGATGAAGGATCAGATATGTTAAAGGAGCTACAAAGTTTTATTTGATCAGTAAGGATCCATTCAAGCATAAAAAAGATCTGCAATCAGCAAAGATAAGTTGTACATTATATCAGGTCATTTCATTGTTGCTTTCTAACCATTGTAACAGTGTATTCAAAATCTCTTAACAGAGTTGGTTTAACAACCATTCAATAAATCCTCTAACAAGGTGACAGTTTAGTTGAATTGTTCTAAAGACCTCTAGCAAGGCCACTCCTAACAAGGTGATTAAATCCTTTAACAGGGTTACACCTAACAATGTGTTTTTATAGCCTTTAACAGGGCTCACTTCAGAAGAGTGAAAAAGTTACATTGGTGGTTTTTCCCATATTGGGTTTCCATGTTAAATCTGGTGTCTCTTGTGTTCTTAATTGCTAAATTACTTTGTGCATGATATCATATCAGTTCTTAATATTTATCATTTGTTGCATTATCAAGATTCAATATTTTATTAATTAGATCAAGGGTATATTCAGACATCTTAGGGATTGTGGAAAGTTTTTGTAGTAACTGATTCACCCCCTCCCCCTCTCAGTTACTCTGTTCTCATTTCCAACAGCAAGTCCCACAAAAACCACCAAGTGGTATTACATAAACCATGTGCTAAAACCATGTGCTACCTAACCCATTGACCCCACATTTAATATTGGGCATTTAATTCTTTTTCCCAATATTAAATAATTACATGAAATATTTTCACAATGTTACAATATAACTCATCAAGAATATTCCATGGGAATCTTTACATGTTGCACGTCCATCTAGGCACAACATTACATAATAAAATAAAATAATAAAATATAACAATATTATGCAATGTGTGCAACACCCATTATCTCAACAATTATCCACAATATTTAAGCTCAAATTTGAAGCTCAAAGGTCAAAGGTTGAAGATATAAATTAGTTTGAGAGTAAAGGTTTGACAAGTTTAGAATTTAAGATGCAGGTTCAAGAGTTCATTCAAACCTGAAGTTCATAGTATGGATTGATGATTCAACTATTGAGAATACATAACATTCATAAGTGTGGAGCTTTAGAACTTGAGCAATTAAGACATTTCAAAGTGTACTAGTTTTCAAAGGTGACATTATGCAAATTATTGGCTTCATAATAGTGCCTAACATTCAATTTGTGTGATAAGGCCAAGTTTTGAGGTTGAGTTAAATAGCAATCACCATTAGTGTTGAATGACAAAAAGTCATTCCACAAACCCCATTCTAAGTCAAATTGTTTTCACAGATTGCAAGTGCGGATTTCTAAGTTCTTAGGCACTTATGAGAATGCAATCATAAAGAAGCCCAAGGAATATCATTAGTTTTGTGGTGTTTCATCAGTCTTTAATATCTCTCCTCTAAGTCAGTGTGCATTTTAGAGGTTCAATGCAGAGTGTATTGAGCTCTATGGATGGGATGAAAAGATGTCAAAGTTTTAGAATGCACTTGATCCACAAGCTCTAAATGTGTGAATGAGTAATGTAGGGAAAAATGTGCTTGGTTTGGCTTACCAATTCAAAAAGAGGTACCACAGCATACATTGAATATTGTATCAAGAATTTTTCAAAGTGATGAGACCAGTTTAAGAGACAAAGGAACATATATTTATCAAGATTCATGAATATGATGGAACACTAAGTGAAGCATTAACAATTGGGTCGATGGTTAAATTAAATTTCTTATGAAGTGATAAAATAGAGTATGGTCAACTCTACACCTGAAGAGGATATAAGGATAGTCAATAGCATGTCCTATTTGGAAATCAATACAAACATTGCCAAAGTGTTTCTTCATGATCGGGATCTATGCATGATAGAAAAAATGTCAAAGGCCCATGTGATTTTCTTAACAAGATGCCATGGCCCAAGAGATATAAATAGAAAATACAAACTTCCATTAGATATTTTTTCTCATACATTTGAGCCTTGGTGTGTAGATATGGAGGAACCACCACCCAAACACTCATACATTGAACACTAAAATATCAAGGCACCAAGAACAAGCAACTTGAGCCTAATGTCAAGTAGAACATGTTGACACCTAGTTCAATGGATAGATAAATGTGTTTGGAATGTTTGGTAAGATGTCTAATCACTAAGAGGTCTAAGAATACTCATCAAAAATGATGGAAGGTGATGAGAGGAAGAAAATCTTGTGTTTATGTCCATGAACATAGAGTTCACAGAGGTGAACGTGAACTATTTGACAGGATGTCTCTAAATGTAGAAGGGAGGTTTTCATACCCAAAAGGCTCTACCCATCTCAAGATGGCCTCATGCAAGTTTAATAGATGTTAAATTTCTCTCTCATGGTGATTGAAGATAACAGTGTTTAGACACAAATACAGATATAATGCAAGAGTGCATGATCCTTCTGATAGATGTGCGTTGAATATAATGTCAAAAGTTCATTCAATGATGGTATAAATTTTGGATCAAAATGGGAAAGAGAGGTAAATTTCCCTAAAAAATAGGGTAGCAACCAAGACTTGCACACAAAAAGCCTATATGTGGAGTGGGATTGTGAAGGACTGGCACTTATTTTCTTCCTCATGCTCTGATAGTGGTGTGAAATGTAATTAGAGGCCAAGAAGGAATATGTTAAATTTAAAGTCATCACGTATGTTATGAAGGTAATATGAGATATGCCTAATAAAATTGTTCCTCCCTTTTCATGCCAATTTTCAAGTTTAATCGAGACTATTGTCTTCATCTTATGATGGCATGATGTAGGCCTGCTCTTCGAAAATAAAGAATACTTCTCTGATGCTACCTAGACACCAATATCAAACTTATTATTGCCTTGATTTATGAAGTCATAAGATTGATTAATTAAAGGGATATTCATTATATCAAATTGAAACTAATGTTCACAAGAAATGTATCTTTCAAGAATAGTTTTCAAGATTCAGTTATGAAAATCGAATACCATTCATTCATGCCTATTTATTGTAAAAGCATCAAGCAAACGGGGTTCCACCTTTTCTTCTTGAGGATGCAGACTATTTGCTACATAGGGAGAGAAATATTTGCTCCAAACTATTTCATTCCTTGTGAGGTAGGGAAAGTAAAGCTTGTTTTTGAATTGTGTGTTAGAGAAAAGGATAAATTTTGATTTGTTTTATGTAACACAAGGGAAGAGTTTTAGTTTTCTTTAGATAGTTACTTTGACTGTAAATGTGTAATAGGATCTTTGTTGTCTTTTACACTTTAGATAAGGGATACTAGAGGATAATTGCATCAAAAATTTGATTATGAGGTAGTTTCTTTCCATTGATCACGATCTTTGTATTGTTTTTAGTTTTCTCTAAAATACATTTTAATGTCATTGTTTTCTGATTATGTTATCATTTCAAGATATCTTTAAAAGATTTCATTTTTCATTTTCTCAAGAGGATGGAAGATACATTCTTCATTTTCTCTTTGTAATGCAACATCTTGGAAAATGAACTTTGTGTTATTTGTTGTTCAATTTCTTTCAGTTAGTTAATCTTTCGCATCTATTTCGTGTTTACAAGTGGATGTTTGTAAACCTTTTGTGCTTTTTGGTTAAAAGAATCCATATTTGAATTCATTGTAAATCATGTATGGGGAGTTGTACCCAATAAAATTAAAAGGAAGGTTATCAATCCAATGATAACCAATCCAACTGTTAGTGCCTATTCAATCTTCGTATCTAGGTATTTAGAGTTAATTTGTGTTTATTTCTTCGGAAGACAATCTTTTCACTAACAAGAATATAAAAGGGCTCTTAGCTAGTATGAAAAGGGATTGAGTCTAAAGTTGCAAGGGTATTTATTCTTTTCTATGGGATTATGAAGGGTTTGAATTTCAAATAAAAGGTGTAAGGTTGAAATCCATAAATATAACAATAAAAAGTGTTTTGCTTTCTCTAAGTTGTACTAAAAGGACAAAAATGTTTTGACCAATAAGGTTTAAAAGTACAATAAATTTCTAAGCTTGATAAATGCTCCATGTGGTGATAGAATTTTTGAGAATTAAAGCTCATGCATGCAATAATCAATGCAACAAAGAAGTTGATGAAGCACATAGAGCATAAAAGACATCTTCCAGGCTGAAACAAAATACCATTTACAAAGCATGAAGAATTTGAGAAGTTGTAGAGCTTTTAGATCTTATTTATAGTCAAGATGTTAGAGAAGGAGGTAGAACAGATCTAAGCTAAAGACATGGAAGTTGCATAACCATCAACTTCAAAAGGAGGAAAAACTCAATAAAGAAAGCCAAAGAAATATGCACATGAATGGATGAAGATATTTCCAAAATCATCAAATTCCCTCTCTACAAATGATCATGATTTTAGAGACCCATACACATTCTACAAAGATGCAAGTTTCCCTGGTGTCAATGGATATGAGTTGTTCAGATACTTGTACAACAACAAGTTCAAGAAGATCCCCATCTACAACCCATGGAGAATAAATATGGTGAAGCTACTATTCCCAGAGGTATATGTGGATGTTGATTTGATGAAATCCCTGATAAAATCATACAATCCATCAACTAAATCATTCCACAGACATGATAGGAGTATTCTTTGTACATTATACCATGCTTCATTCATTGAAGCTTTTGGATTGGAAGGTCAAATGAGTGTCCCAATTCATATAGATGAGCTTCAAGGAAATTTAAAAAGAAATATGAGTTCTTACACTAGAAAAGAAATAATGCATCATACCCTTATGGACCTCAAAAGGGTAGGATATATTCCTAAGAATGTAGAGAAAATGATGCTTGTGAGAAAGCTTAAGAATTATATTCAAAAGATTGTGTATGGTGTCCACAAGGTAGTTGAAAGTGATGGCTTTGATATGATGTATGGATTAATATAAATTGTAGCTTGAGATGACTAGGATTCTTTCCACAATGTGTAGTATGATTATGTTGGTGTTATCATTTAGAAGATGCAAGAACAGATTGAATTAGCATTGAGAGGAGAATTGGGAAATTTTAGATTCCATCATTATTCATTATTTATGTATTTTATATTGTACAAGAATGTGGGATACATCAATCCAAATTTCATTGGTCAGACATCTAATGATAATGGAGAGCTATCAGTACAACTATGGACATGGGTATGGGATAGATATTACCATTACTCTAATTTTGTTTCTTTATTCAATAATTTCAATATAGTAGTAATGAAAATACATTAGACCCTAGTTTCTTTAGGGCCCTTGAAATTTTGAAAAGTTTATTAAGAACAATCCTATTTCCTAAACATAAGAGATTAGATCACAATTGGAGTGACATCTTCTTGTTCCAAAAATTTTCTCTTGTGAGAGTTTATGCATATCCCCAGCCACCTTAGGTATTGCCAAAGTATATCCCTCCTATGCTTGCAATCATTGAATTTCTATGGCAATTGATCATGGTAGATAGCAAATACTTAGGGCCAAGATTGCATAAGGGCACCTCTTTATGTAGATATTTTAGGATAGGAGACTTTTCAATTGGGAAGGAATCTCTAGATCAAATTCATGCATTCCTTAGGCATTATAATTTATCTATTGCCCCATATAGAATCTATGATCCAGAAAATTTCATGAAAAATACCTTGAAAGAGATCAAAGGATATGTGCTACCTAATAGTAGGGAATTTCCCCTTGAGGATTTGATTACAAATATTGTAGTTGAAGGGGAAACCATTGAAAGATTGAGAAAAATTGATGACATCAACAAGGTGGAGAATGAATTGAAGAAGACAAACTCAAATTTCAAGGCTTTTTACTTAAATGCCCCATACCCCTATAGGCTAAGAGAGATGATTGAAAATTATGATGATATCATGGCACAAATGCCTAAGGATCTAATAGGTGAAGAAGGAAGGGTAAACCCTAAGTCCCCTAAGCCTGATGTGGTTCTGGAAATTGAAGAGGAGGAGCTGACAACAATGTCATGGGTAGCCAAGGGCAACAAAAGGTAGAAAGTGATCCAAGCACCTAATAAAGTAAAACAGAGGAAACTACAACTAATGCCAAGTAAAAACCAATATTTTTCTGATTTAAGGAAAAATTATTTGCAAGATAGAGTAACAGTAGTAGAGAATTCTTTCACTGACTTATAGTTGACAGTAGCCAAATTAGATGAAAGAATCATCTAGATAGAGAAATTCATTGAAGATGATGAATTATTGAAATATGCTAAGTTTAAGAGTTTCTTGTATAAGGTGAAACAAAGTGAGTTGGTCTTGAAACTAAAGCCAGGTGAATCTAAGGAGAAGATTCAAGAACTAGTGGATAAATTGTAGGAATATGATCCTAAAAGTGAGAAAATGACTCTTACAAAGACAAGAGACCTTGTACAAAGGAGTGGAATGCTTTTAGTGCTTGGTTGGGATCTTGAGAAAGCATTCATGCTAGATCAGATCAAAAAATAAGAGAATGCAATTTCATATGAGACATTTGGTACTTATGGTTTTCAAAGAGGGTTAGGATTCAACATAGACTCTAACTCCTTAGCAGTGTGGAGCATGGCACCTAAAACAAACAAGCCAAAGTTGATAGAAATTTAGAGCATTGCTCAAGGAAACATGATAGTTTGGACTATGCATAACATTTTTGGGTACAAAAGTATCTAAGGCCCTATAACATTTTTCATTCATGAATGAGGCTAAGGTTGAAGAAATTGAGACAAGGTTGAACAAGACCTTCCATGATTACATTGACATTAGAAAATTGTATGAGGAAGAGCTCAAAAAGAGATATGTCTATGGGCAGAGATTAAATGAGTTAGAATAAAAAGAAAAGGGGCTAGAATATGAAGTGGCATCTTTGAAAGACCATTTCAAGGCAATAGAGGAGAGTAGAGTAGAGGCCAAAAATAAAGAACCAACAAAGACTACTTTGGAAACAACAACTTGGACTATAAAAAAAGTGCAAATTGATCCTGAGTATTAGAGGGTGAGTATTGATGTTAAAGCTCTATGTCAAGGTGGTGAGATAATAATAAATGTTGTAAAAAGAATGATAGGCTATAGGATAGGCACTTTGAAGAAGATCTCTCAATAGGAACATAGCCTTTTCATTTCTCTACAAAGTGTTGAGCATATATGCAATGAAGCACTATTATGGATATTGCCTATTTTTAACCAATGGGGGCCATATAATCAAGTTTTTAAAAGATTAATTTTTCTAATGGAAAAGAAGCCTGATATCCCTAATAGAAGTTTCACAACAAAGGAAAGTTTGGAGATAGTAAAAGAGTTAATTAGTTTCTTTATTGGTAAGTTACAAATTGTGAAAAATAAAATGAAGATTCTGATAGGGGCAATTGATTCTTACATCCCACCAATTTTAGATGCTAACAATAAGTTAAAAGACTAGTAGGAATGGTCAAATTCTTTTGACTCAATATTATCTCTTGAAGGAGTAACAACCACTTTTAATGGTGATACAGATAATGTTGCTTTCAATGATTTGATTGATTCTATTTTCAAATTAAAAATTGACATGAACTGGTTGGTAACTGAATCAAGAGCTATAATAGATGCTCAGTAGAATAAAGCGGTTAGTTATTTGGATGAAATTAGAGGCACTGAATGGCCAATAGAAAGAGAAATTTACATGTGGGAAGAAATTGGAGAAATTAATGCTTTGCCCATAGGAGGCAGTTAGAAATCATAGTTGAATGGTAGAAGAGACAAAATAGAGAAAAGACAATGATTGTTACAAGTTGTTAGTTTAACAAATGTTCATCTTGGAGAGACCTAAAGAGAGATCGCCACCTGCCAGTTTTGGAACTACTTCCTATCTTGTGTCCAAGTACAAGGAATATTTTGCAAGAGAAAAGTATCTGATGTCTTTGTATTTATTTTTTAATCAAATTTTGACAAGTGTCCTCCCATCTGAAGCTTGTTGCATTCCTTGTCTTATAAAAGGATTTCCAAGATGTGGAGTGGGGGCCCAATTTATGTTTCATTTTAAAAATAAATACTAGTTGGTAGTCTGTCCAAATTCTTATGTTAATTTCATGTTGTTTTGACCTTGTATTCTGAGAATAAAATGGATCATTAAATGATAAATTGGTCTAGTTTTGAGTTATACTTTGAGTTTTGTATTAGATATGTGTATTGTTCTCAAGAAGATTAATACAAAAGGATACTTTTGAATATCTATGTCTTTAAATTATGTCTCCATTTTCATATGTTTATCATTTTGAGATTGTATGAACAAATTTCATTTAGTTCAATGCATCTTGGATGAGTTGCATATCAATTCATTGTTGCTATTAATTCAAGCAATTAAGTAAATGTTTCTATGAATTGATAAGGTTTCTAAGCGTATGAAAGGGATGCAATAAGAATGAGATTTAAGGTTAACAATTGATATATTTAATTGCAAGTCAAATGAATAAGATTAAGATTTACTAATATGACTCTATGTAATAATGGATAAGGGACTAGTCATCAATTGAGATAGTCATTTAGATGCATAATTCACATTTAAATCAAATCAATTATCTAAAGTCTATGAGAATGAATTATATGTTGGTCATTCACTTATTGGATTAGCTTTTGAGTTTATAGTTGGCTACTATAAATCAATAGTTAATTCCAATTTTAAGAAGATTAAGAGGCCATTTTTTTCTATTAGGGATTAATAATGGGTAAAGAAAGTCAATAAATGATATAATCCCTGGGTGTACCTACCTTGGCCTATAGAGCCTAAAGTATAGAAAGCACATGTACTTTGTTGAGCTAGTCTAGATCCAAATAGGATTTGTTGAATATGGGAAGTAGCTAACCCCTAGGTATCACCTTTATTTGTATTTTGGTGTTGTTTTAGATCAGTGGTTTTAAAACACCAACAAAATGATGACTCTATTGCAGAGTTATGAAAAGAAACTCACTATTTGAAATAGTGGAGTGTTTGGTGTAAGGTGTACATCTGCAATCATGTGTTTGGTTTTCTTGTGCCTATGTTTTGTATTATTTTTTTTTGAGTGAAAAACCTTGAGAATCTAAAAAACCCCAATACTATAGGACCTACATGACATAGGAGATGTCTGCATAATGCCTTGTTGCCAAATAGAGTTTACATTTCTTGAAGTACACTATATTAAAGTTATTTTGGTTTAGGCCCTTGTGTCAAATTAGTTTTTAGGTGTATTTTTCCTATGATATTTTATTTTCTTTTAGCCATAGTAAATTTTTTCCCCTAGTGGGTGGCAACTCGGTCAAAGGTTTTGTTAGCTAGTGTTGATATTATAATAAGAATTGGCTAATAGAAGGAAAAACATGAGAGAATATGTAAGAGAGAACCTAGAAATCCTGTTGTATACATAATTACCAAAAGTTGGAAGGAAGAATTTTCCTAAGAAGAAAGGGGAGTCTAGTCATACTTGGAAGCCTAGAGATAATCCTCAATACCAACCTATAGTGGAGAAAGAAATATTGTCCCATAGTTCTAAGTCTGAGAGTACTAGGATTTTAGGTAGTCTTTTTACAACACCTTTTCAAGAGGAATAACTATACCAAAATAAAATGGTGTCATCCATGGGAGATACTATTTTTAGATCATGTGATTTAGAAGGAATAAATTAGCATCAAAGACCTAGAAGCATTCAGTCAAGTAGATCTCACCCCAAGCATGTTCCCTTTACTAACCTTGATGATCTACTAACAAAGGTAGAAGTCCTTAAGAAAAGGGTTGTTGAAGAAGATGCCAAACACATCAGTTTCAAAAAGGAGAAGGAGAAAATCACTATGAATGCTCTCATTGAAAGAGACAACCTGCTTAGAAGAATGGCTACTTTGTAGGAACAAAATAAGAAATTAGAAGATAAGTCTACTTCCTTACATTTAGATCTATTTGGGGATGTTGGTAAAATAAGATCCAAAGTTCATGAGTATGAGCAAACTATGCAAGAAAAAAGAGATCTTGTGGTTGTATAGATTTAGCCATATAAGCCCACTAGAGAGAAAATTAAAGCCCATATAATTGATCTTACCACCAAAGCTACTAATAAGGATAAGTATAAGGTAACTAGTGTTAAGATAAATGAACCAATTGTTTTATCCAAAAATTTCCCTACCATGTCAAAAATAGATCTAGAATTGGAAAAAGCTAAGAAGGAGCAAGAAGATGTAGCTAAGGAACTTAAGAAGGTAGAGAATGAAGCTCGGGTAGGAGAAATGAGGAAGAAAATTATGTTTCTGATATCTACTTTTGGTATGAATACAAGCCAAGTTCAACCTTCATTAGGAATTTTTTCTACTACACCATGTGGTCCCAAAATAAGTAATGTCACTACTTCTTAGCCTTGCCTCTCTTTCTCTTCTACCATAGTAGCACAGCAAGCTGGTGTCCAACTAGGAAAAACAAATATCCAAAGTTAAGTCATTGGATCTAGCTCTATGGCTGCTATAGATTTTACAAAGAGAGCTAGTATATGGAGAGATATAAACAAATATCTTTCCTATGCATCTCTAGTCATCCAAACTCTGTCCCAAATGATCTAAGAGATAAGGCTATAATGTTTTTGGGAAATAATGCTATCAGTGATGAAGAGAACCTTAGAAAATTTAAAGATATGTTGAATGACTATGAGGTTGAACATGAAGATGTGGTCATGAAGTTGTTTGGACACTCCCTCACAAAGGATGATAGGGATTAGTATATGAGGTTGTCTAATAAGAACATTAGTTCTTGGGAAGATCTTGAATTGTTTTTTAAAGAATAGTATAGGATAATACTAATGTTATTTTTTTTATTGAATGAATTCAACAATATAAAGAGAAATAAAAATGAGTGTACCTTTGATTTCAATGTCAGATTTCAAAAGGGAATGTACAAATTGGTTCAAGTAATGAGGTTGGAGGAAAATGTTTTCCTTAAAACCTATTTCAAGGCTTTTTACAGTATGATGGCTTATAGTTTGAGGGATAAGGATCCTATAACATTAAGAGATGCCCTTAGAATAGCTATAAATATTAAGAATAATAGGAAATCTTCTAGGAAGCTAGGAAGAAGAGATGATCAAAAGCTTTTCAATCTTCGTAGCAAAAAAAAGGAAAATGATAAGCCTACTACAAATAAGAAGCCTAAAGAAGATAAGATGAATCATATATTGAACTTGTTGAAGAATTTGAATCCTCCAAATGGAAATTCTAACAAAGAAAATGTTGAAGATAAACCACAGCTCAACAATTTCAGCAGACAAAATAGAATGCAGAATTATCCTTATACAACCTAGTGGAAGGATGGGAAGCCTATTGTTCATCCTACCAAGAATGATAGTGAGAAGAATACCCCTAATCCTCTCCAAAAATCCACTATCAAAATGACAAATGTTTCTCCATGGTGTTTAGTATGTCAGTTGCCTCATTCACCAAAATATTATATTGTTGCTATCTCTTTCTCCACAAGTCAGAATGAAGATGAGGAGATGTCCAATGAAGAAGAGAATGTTGATGATGTGGGCTGTAATATTGTTGAATATTATTATGATGATGTGTCTAACTATGATGACACTAACAATGATATATATGAGGAAGTGTAGATGCATAACATTATACAGTAACAGATTTTCTCAGATGAAGATGAAACCAATGGTGATACTTGTAACATGATCTCCTCAAAGGATGATGAAATAGTTTTGAGAAGGCCCACACAAGAGGAAATTGACTAGATTACTTCTAATATGGTTGCACAAGTGCAGACCCATGGTATGATATCTAACCAAACAACCATCACTGAATAAAATTTGATGGCAATCATTCTCTTTTAAAATCACCAACATGGATTTACCACTACCATCCTCATGTCTCTTACTTTCTACTTCCTTACATTACAATTCAATTCCTGTAGATTGAATTATTGCTCAAGATTTAAGAAAATAAGAATTTGAAAATAGCTTATACATAGTATGCATATGGTTCCATATTTGTTATCTTCCTTGACTGGGATAATGTTAGATATAGACATAAGATAGTGTTCAAAGAGATTATTTGTCAATACACATGAAGTAAAATTTGTGTTGAAAGGATTTCACTTGAATGGACTCAACGCATTTCAAGAAGAATTCATCTACGCCTTAAGAGAATGTTGGAAAACATTTTTGTAGCATTATGTTTGTCCTTGCACCTTTGGTAAAGAAGAGATGCATGTTATATATGTTTAAGAATAAATATATGTCAAAAATAAATAAATTTTATTTTTTTAAACAATTAAATTGAAGTTCTATATATTATGATATTATTATCAAGATTTAATTGTGTAGTTTTTAAATCAAATTAATTACCTATGGTTCATTAATAATAGCTCACAAAAACTTATTGTTCTTAAAAGAATTATATTTACACTCATTGCATGTAGGTGATACTCATAGAGGAACATTAGGTCTTTTTGGATGTCACCCATTTTAATACTAGTCAAAATCAAGAAAAATATCACTTTCTTCATAAATTAAGCACATTTAACTTGCTAGATCCCATTTATTATATATTATTAAATTTATTATTTTTAAAAAATCTATATCCATTATCAAACAATCATAAATAGCTCAATTAATTATTATTTTAAATATATAGAGACAATAAAAGGATTTAAACTCAGAGTCTAATTTTAAATTGTAAGAAACAATATAACAAAAAAAAAAATCGCATATAAAAAGTTTGTCTATTTTTCTACTCTCAACTAGTTCATTTTGTGTGTAAAAGGTTTCAAAAACAATTATGGTTGAACCTAATATACCAAATTTCATCCCAACCTCATTACCATAGGAATCTCTTTTAGTTTGTGGAGTTCATGCATTAATATTTTTAGTTCATGTCATAGCTTTGGGAACTACAGGCAACAATCAATTTTTAACTAGTGATTAAAATGTTCAATTTTAACCAATCAAATTTTATTAATTTATTTCAGAATGTTACATTACAATACTAGTTAATGTAAGTTGCAAATTTATTAGTACAAAGAGTTATAAAAATTAGTTATTAAAAATATAATTGGCTAAAAACAATTAGCCAATATGAGCCCTTTTTCAGAAGACAAATGCATATGCTTTTATGATTATATTTATGGAAAAACTTTATAGACTCAAATTGAAAAGGTTAATAAATTTAACTAAGATTGTATAATATAAACATATTATATAATATATTTAGAAATCAATCATAAAATTTAAACTCATATTTTAATTTTTTATCAACATTTATAAATGGAAGTAGCTATTCTAATAAATGAACATTAACTATTTCAAAAATCTAAAGATTACATTTATGCTTAATATGTTATTTTAAATAATTTATAATATTTGTGTCAAAATATTTTATAGTATATATTATAATACTATATAAGTTAAATTACATAATTTTTAATTCAAACTATTGTTTTGTAATTATACTATGGTAATTATAAGTAAGAGTCTACAATACAACGATAAATTGTGAACCTCTTATCATAGAGGTCTTGGGTTCGACTCTACACAAACTTAATAAATAATAATAATAATGAATCTTGGCTTCGGCCTCTTATCGATAAAAAAAAAAAAAATTATGCTATAGTAATTATAATATATTTAATTGCATATATTTATATTAGAAGTTTTAGTTTATATATTTATAAAAATATATGATATAAAATATTAAATAATATTAAGTTTTCAAATTTTTATTAAATATTTTTTTAATATCATCATTTATTTCAATAATCTTATTAGGTAGGAACTACGTTGCTATGCAACCTTGTATTTATAAGTAATCTTACCAAATTTCATTCTTATAAATCAAATTTATGAAAATTATGTTTCCCAACTTCTTAGATAGTCAATTAACTATGTTGAGTGTGTTTAGAGAAAACACTTGTCTATATTGGTATGGGATGACTTGTTAGAATGATTAGAATAAATGAGGGGGGGGTGAATAAGTTATCCTTAGGTCCCGATGTAGCAATTCATCTTTTAACAACTTCAAACAGCTTATTCAAACTTATAAATCAACTTGGCCAATATAGCAACTCATTAGCAACTTAACTTATTAATTCATCTCTTAGCTATCTATTTAGTATATGTTGAATAACAATAAATAGCATGCATCATGAAAAAATATTCACACAATTATGACACTAGGATTTAACGTGGAAAGCCAATTTGGGAAAAACCAACAAGTAACATGATACCACCTTTCACTCTTCTAAAGTGGGCTCAATTAAGATCCAACCCTTTTAAAGGTAACAAAACACATTGTTAGGTGTGGCCTTGTTCAAGGATTTAAATCACTCTATTAGGAGTGGCATGGTTAGAGTTTTTTAGATCATTCCATTAGAATGCCACCTTGATTAAATGATTTACAATATGACTATTAGGTCAACCTTGATTAAAGGATTTTACTACCACAATGGTTAGAAAGTAACAGCTAGGTCTGACCTAATAAATTACAACTTACTTTTCAAATTTAGATTTTCATTCGACTCATTTTTGGTTCATTGACTAGACTTCATCATATTCTCCATCTCTGAACTACTTGGCAACCCTTCAATAAATCACACATCACAAGTCCTTCACAAATTCACCAATCAACAACTATAAAACTATTGGAAACTTACAATTGGAACAATTGTTATTTTTTCATTGATGTCAAACCTACTGATAAGACATATTGATACTTAATCTAAATTTTATATCTATTTGATTGATGATGAGGATTTGAGAAATTGATCATAACAATAGAACCTAGAGGAAAGGTTGAGTTATGAAAAGGAAGCTACAATGGACATTTGATTAGTTAGACTTTGATAGATGTAGTGATTTTTTATATCAAGAAAGTTAAGCTAAGCTGAGAAATAGAGTAAAAGGTTAAAGAGTGTTGAGTGATGCTAGTGTTAGCCAAGCCACAGTATGTGCCAAGCAAATCTAGTATTGATCGAGCATCAATATCGACTGAGAAAAATAATTGATGTCAAACCAGAAGTTTTATAGAAACCAAGTACTTAAGTGATGATTGAGTGTTAGAACTTAGTGATGACCAAGTGTCATAGCTTAGTGATGATTGAGTGTTAGAACTTAGTGATTTTCGAGTAATAGTGTTTAGAGTGAATTCAAGGAAATCGTAATTCCTAGCTAACTTAGTTGATTTATTGGGAGATGTAAACTGTGTTGAAGATAAGATTGATGAGTTGGATCATTAAATTCAAGGTGAGGATTAGGTAAAGACCTAATCGATAGATTCCAAAGAATTTTCTAGAAGATGATCAAGAAGGTGGACAGATGCAATGAATCCTATTGAACCTGATCATAAACCCTAAGATCTATGGTGATCATGGAAAATGACAAAGCCAAAATTACCTATTTAAAGAGATACGGAGCCAAGCTAAATGAGTGTGAATGTGTGAGTGTATGTGTGTGAAGTGCGTATAGAAGAAGGTTGGCCAGAGATGCACAAGTGTAAATGTGAAGCTAAAGGAGATCACTTGTGCATATGTTGTTGATATTGATAAGTGAAATTTGAGAAGATGCCTTAAGTTTTGTTGGAAGGAGAAGATTGATTTTTTGAAGGGTTTCCAAGTGAATCAAGAACAAAGATGAGAGTGGAGAGCTCATCAGTGGATCAACACATGAGCTTGATAGTGATCTAAACTTGCAAAGTGAGTTGTAATCATACAAATCAAAACCCTACTATTTTCTTTCTAATCATTGTAAATAGTTTGTATTCCTTTTAATAGAGGTTGACCTAATAGTCATTTAAAGGACTTAATAGTCTATGTAAATCCTTTAACAAGGTACATTCTAAATGGAATGATCAAAGTCCTCTAACAAGGTCACTCTTAACTAGGTGATTAAATCCTCTAACCAGGTCATAGTTAACAATGTGAATTGTAAACATTTGATAGGGTTGGCTCCTAACAGAGCTCACTTTGAAAGAGTGAAAAATTGGTGACATGTTGCTGGTGATTTTTCCTAAATTAGGTTTCCACGTAAAACTTGTGTAAAACTTGTGTTGAATGTTTTATATGATTAATAATTTATATTCAACAAACTATGTTATGTTTGAGATAGTAATTTTATCAATATAGAAGAGATCGAGCAACAATAGGATAAGTAGGACAGTGATTTTTTTATGTTTAATTGTTCAAGTGGTACTTATAGACCTTGAGAAACTAATACAACCCCCCCCCCCCCCCCCCCCCCCCTAGCTATTATAAACATTTCTAACAATTGGTATTAGATCTCAGTGCTTATAGAGAAAAGTTTGAAGGTACTTAAAGCTAAAGATCGCAACTCACAAAAGGGATGTACCAAATTTGAACAAAGAGAACTTTCCTACATGGAAAACCTTGATGAGGTTGCATATAACTAGTATTACTAATGTTTCTATCAACTCTATGGACAATGAGTATGTAAAGGTATCAACTACTCCTCTAATAATTGAACAACTGAAGGAGAAGCAAGAGCACAATCAAGCAATGTTGGAGATTGCCTCATCCCTAAGCTATGTTGAGTTTGACGACTTAGAAGATTGTGATAGTGCAAATAAAATGTGGGAAAATTTGAAAAATATATATGGAGGTGATGGAAATGTCTGTAGAGCCAAATTAGAGAGTTTGAGAGGTAAATTTGTTGCCATGAGAATTATGGAAGGTGAGAATATAGTGCAATATTGCACAAGAGTCAAAGAAGTTGTCAATATTATTCATGGTGCAAATGAAGAAATAAAAAATGAGACTATGATAAGAAAGGTATTGAGGACTCTACTCCCTATATATGTCATTAGAGTGTCTATAATTCAAGAATTGATATGCACACTAGGTAACACTTTGACCTTGGAAGGTTTAATTGGAAGACTATGTTAGAATATATAGTCCACCAATATAACTGAGAGAGGGGGGGAATGAATTAGTTATCCAACTAATATCACAATTATCAACGTTATTAAAATTTAACATATGAGTAATATAATCAGAAACCACAACAAGATATGCATACACAATAACACCAGATATGATAACTAGGGAAACCCTTGATTAGAGGGAAAACCTTGGTGGAGATGGTACCCACAAGATGATGTACTAATATAAATATTCCTTCTTAGAGGATGGACTTAGTTAGGAGTCTATAACAATATTTAGTACATATTAGTCCCTGTTATGAGACTTTGAATCCATGTCAAAAGATTCCAACCTGTTAGGAGTTGTGGAAGACAGTTGGACCCACTACCCAAACAGCTTCAAGGGTAAGACCAATGAACCCACTATCCAAATGATCTTTGTATTATTCCTTATAAAATAATAGAAATGAATAGTACTTCCTTCCTCTATCCTATCAACTAGACCTTTGCTCCTTCTAATCTTGTAACTAGATCACATGAAATCTTGCATCCAATAATCCCTTGGATTTCTTACTCATTCAACAAATGCTCTACTCCTTTTTGCACTTTGCACTTCATACAACACTGGATATTGTTTACAAACAAGGAAAACATCTTTCCTTTATACCATATCTTCAAAATAATTTCTTGAGTCAGCTTTGAGGCTTTCCCAATTAATTATAATTACAATAGCACTGTCAACTCGCAGTCTTTATAAAACTTCACATGTGAAATACTAGGGCGTACACATCCACTGACATCATCATCCAACTATCCTCTATCACTATCTAACTATGCTTCTCTTTATTACATCTCAGATGAAAGATATAATACAAACATCAAAAATTGATTTCCAAGCACTCCGTCTCTAAACTACTCTCTATAAATCAAGTACAACTTTCGTACATCTTTGACTTGCGTGCTACACATTGAACCATGTTATCAAGATATTGTACTAAACATGTCCATGGTTGTGCATCACCAAACAATAAAAACCTTGTCCATGCAACTATGATCTATCTTTGTTACTTTGCTAGTCTTCATAGACTTACTGCTATGTTGACATCAAAGACAAACACAGTCATGAATGCAACATGTCAATACTCTTCAATGCTTAAGATACTCCCCCAATGTAGTATCATCAGCATTCATGCTAACAATCTCCCCCTTTCACATTGATGGCAACATAGATGAAAAACATCTAGGTTCCAAGAATACCAAAATAGTACTCTGTTGTTGTTGTTGTTCTCATCTTCTCAAATCCTCTTCATTAATCAAATATGAAATATTCTGGAACACTGCTTTATTCTTCTTCTTCTTTAGGATCGGCAACATTTGTTCACAGTAAAAAACTTGCAATACATATATCCCCCATAGAGATATTCCAAATTTCTTCTCTACATGACTCTTTGTAAATTTCCCTAATAAAATAGACATTTCTCTCACATTCGTACTTTTCTTATGCATTCTCTCCTCCATTCAATTAGAGGGTATTTTTCATGTACACATCTCCCCCATTGACATCAATGACAAAGTCCTCATTATGCCAATTTATTGTGCCAAGTCTTCAACCATTTCAAGTGTTTAAAGATATTTTTCAAGACCAAAAACCAAGTGTCCTTAATAACTTAGCTCATCTCAAATACTTCCCCCATATAGGAAGCATTAGCATTCAATCAAGTCTAACAATAGTGCTCTATACCACTAAACTGATGCACTTACTACATCATCTACTCAAAAGTAGGCAGGGGCATAACCCCAAGCATACCTCTCAAGTACTTAAATGTATCTTTAGGTAAATGCTTCATAAATGTATTTGCAATCTAATCTTTAGTACTCACATACTCTGATATGATCTCCTTTTTTGTTGCTTTCTCTCTCAACACATGATACTTAATAGATGTATGCTTAGTCTTAGAGTGCAATACATGATTCTTAGACATTCACTTTACTTGTGTTATCACAATAAATGATAATAGGTTCTACAAACTCAATTCTGATATCCCTTAACATTTGTTTCATCTACATCACTTGATTGCAATAATTTTCTACTGCAACATACTTTGCCTCAATTGTACTCTAAGAAATACAATCTTGTTTCTTTCTCAGCCAAGAAACCAATCTTCCTCCAAGAAAGAATTTTCCACTAGTGGTGCTCTTTCTATCATCCATATTGTCTACCCAATTTGCATCAATATATGCACATAGAGTGAAATCACTCAATCTATCATACCAAAGTTCATAGTTAGATGTTCCTTTCAAGTATATGAATATCCTCTTTACTGTTGCATAGTGATACTCCTTAGGATCAACTTGAAATCTAGCTACAACCTCAATTGCATTTTCTATATCTAGTCTGGTGTGAGTTAGATATTACAAACCTCCAATCATGGATCTATACTTCTTCTACTCAACTGTAGGTGTCTCATCTTTGCTAGATAACTTGTGACTAGTTATCATAGGTGTACCAATAGGCTTACAACTTTCCAATCCAGATCTCTTCAACAAGTATTTCAAGTACTTAGCTTGTGAAATGAATACACCGTCACTATTTTTCACAATCTGCAATCCTAGGAAAAAATTCATTTCTCCTATCATGTTCATTTCAAACTCACTCTTCATTTCTTTAGCAAACTTATCACTTGCTTCATCATTACCTCAAAATATGATGACATTAACAAATATTAGTATTATTAGAAAACCTTTCTCAATTTCTTTCAAGTATAGGTTACTATATGTAGTACCTTTAGCAAATCCAAGCTTTTCCAAATAGTTATCCAACCTTGCATTCCAGGTTCCAAGTGCTTGCTTCAAACCACATAGAGCTTTCTTTAGTCTACATACTATATCTTTGTCTTCTATTAGAGGGAATCCTTTAGGATACTCAATATATACTTCTTCTTCAAGTTCTCGATTCAGGAAGGTTGATTTAACATCCATCTGATATACCTTGAACTACTTATTCACCGCATAAGCCAAGAACATTCTTACTACTTCCATTCTAGGTATAGGTACATATGTCTCCTTATAGTCTAGATGCCTTATTGCTATGATTAACCTTTGCATACAAGTCTATCCTTGTTCCTCAAAACTTTTCCTTGCTCATTCATCTTGTTTTTTAATATAATTCTTCTAGGAGTTGTTAACTCAACTCTTTCTTCTTCTCTAGGATAAGATCTCTTCTCTTCAAATTGATTGCCATTCTACAAATCATTGTTAGTCTCAATGATAAATTCCACATTTTCATGGTTATCCTTTGAATCAAAAATAGCTACCAAAGCTATCTCTTCTACTACAAGTTTCCTCTTCATTAACCAATCCAGCCTCATTATCTTTAACATTACATTCATTCAATAATCTTTTCACACTTGCTTTAAATTATTCATCTTCATCAAAATTTGAACTCTTTCTAGATTTCCTTACTCTCATAGGACATCTAGATGAAAATGGACCAAACTCTTTACAAGTCCAACAAACAAAAATTTTCATACCTTCTAGCTCTCTTTCCATAAGTAAATCAATACTTTCTTTGGTCTCCATGCCTTCTCCAGATATGGATTTTCTTGTGCTTCTATTCTTTTGTGTGCAACAAAAGGATTCTGGATTAGGAAACTCAAAGCTCTGTTCTTAACACAAATCTAATAACTCACCAAGAATCTCCATCTTCTGGTTGTCAAAATTCCTTCTATCTAAGCTAGGACTATCCTTTCTTAAATAACTTGCCTCTGATCTCCCAAAGTTGTTAAACTTTCTATTTGAGGACCTAAGGCTCTGATACCAATTATTAGAATATATAGTCCACCAATATAACTAAGAGAGGGGGGGGGGTGGGTGAATCAATTATCCAACTAATATCACAATTATCAATCTTATTAAACTTTAACTATATGAGTAATAATTAAAAACTACAACAAGATACTTATACACAATAACAACAAATATGTTAATTAGGGAAACCCTTGATCAGAGGGAAAACCCTGGTGGGGATGGTACCCACAAGCTGATGTACTAATATAAATATTCCTTTTTAGAGGATGGAAACTATTATGAGTCTATAACAACATTCAGTACATATTAGAGATGTCTAGCTTTGATAACTACACACCTACTACTATTGAATCTATAATTAAGTCACAATTGGTTCTTAGCAAAAGAAAAGAAAAAGATGTGAAGAGTGATAGTGACAGTTCTGATGATGAGATTGATGAACTTGAAGCACTTATTGAAAAATTATTTGGAATAGGAAAAGGTAAATACAAAGGTAAACTACCTATTATCTATTTTTCATGCAATAAAGTTGGTCATATTGACGTTAGGTGTCCTGGCAGATAGGATAAGGATGAAAGAAATGAAAGAAAGTACAAAGAAGAGATGACCAAGACTACAAGAGAAATAAGGATGACAGAGGTAATAAATCTTGTTATATTGTTGAAAATGAAACTGAAATGAATTTGAGAGTAATGATAATGAAGTTGTCTATGTTGCTATGAGAGAAGATTATCATGAAAGATGAGAAAACTGCATTGATCTCTTATGTAAAAAAAATTGACAAATGGATAATTGATAGTGGATGTTCAAATATATGACTGAAGATAAAGATAAAGTTGAGGATATTGGTCCATACAAAGGTGGATGTGTCAAATTTTTTAATGATATTCCATGTATTGTAAAAGGTAAAGGTATTATTCAACTGACTGACAAGATAAAATGTGACAATGTCTACTGGGTTGAAGGACTTAATTATAATCTATTGAATGTTTCATAGCTGAACAAATTAGGTTACAGAGTTGAATTCCATAATGGAAAGGCCAAGATACATGATGTTGATGGTAAGATGATTGGAAGTGGTGATCAGACAAGAGGTAACTTGTTCTATCTAGATCTATCTAATGAGACATATTTGTTTGCACAACAAGATGTTTGGTTATGGAAAAAGAGGCTATGTCATGTGAACTTTGACAATTTGGTGAATATCAGTAAGATGAAGAAAGTAAGAGGGTTTCCCAAACTGAAGAAGCCTGACAATGTTATGTGTAAATAATATCAATTGGAAAAAATGACCAAGTCTAGTTTTAAGAGTAAAAATAATATACTTCTAGTGATATTTTGGAATTGGTTCATATTGACCTATGTGGACCTATTGATGTTCAAAGCTATTGTGGAGAGAAATTTTTCATTCTATTTGTTGATGATTACTGTAGGATGATGACTGTAATGTTCTTTAAAGCTAAATCTAATGCTTTTTAGTTATTCAAGTGGTATTTAGCCAGAGTTGAAAAAGAAACAAGGAAGAGTCTAAAGTGCTTGAGATCTGACAGAGGTGGTGAATTTATTTCAAATGAGTTCAATGCATTCTACAATGATAGAGGAATTAAAAGATAGATGTTAGTACCAAGGACCCCTCCTCAAAATGGGATAGTTGAAATGAGAAACATATCAATAATAGACTGTGCAAGAACATTGATGATGGATAAGAGTGTATCAAAGAAATATTGGAGAGAAGTTTTTAGTATTTTTGTCTATACTTTGAATAGAGTACAAGTCAAGAAAGGTACAAATGCTACACCATTTTAACTATGGTATGGATATGCACCTAATGTGAAATAATTCAAATATTCGGAAGTGGATGCTATATACTTAAAGATAGTAGGAATGGAAAACTTGATGTAAAGAATGATAAAGGTCTATTCTTAGGATATTCCACCAAGAGTAAAGCTTACAAGTGTTTGAACTCTAACGCTAACAAAGTTGTAGAAAGTGCAAATGTAGAAATTGATGAGTTTATAGAAATAAGTGACACTACGTGAAAAGAAGACCCTGAAGATTACAGTGCATTCATCTATATGGATGATGGTGTTCCCAACACTCCAGATGAACAAGAAAATCAAGTTGTAGTTTTCCAACAGATAGGAAATGATGGAGTGCAACAAATTATTGAGTAGCAAAGAGTGGGTATCGAGCAACAGACTGAAGATGTAATGTCACAAATAGGCAATGTCGACCATCAAATAGAGAATGTCAAGCATGCAAAACATGAACCAGAGCCTGAACAAGAAAGAGAAAATAAGCTTGAAATTATTTTCCAAGATGAATCTGTAGATGAACAAAGAAGGAAACCGCATGTGTTAGAAAATTTTGTAAGAAGGCATCACAAACCTGAACAAGTCATTGGTGATGTTGAATCAAGCTCTATGACAAGAAAATGACTCAAAGATGACACATGCTTACTTTGTAAATTTAAGCCCAAAATAGTAAAAGATGTTTTAGAAAATGAAGATTGGATTCAAGCAATGAACAAGAAAATTGAATAGATTGAGAAGAACAATACGAGGATTTTAGTGCCAAGACCTAAAGACAAAAATGTCATTGGAACAAAGTGGATTTTTAGAAACAAACTCAATGAAAATGGTGAAGTAACAAGAAATAAAGAAAACATAGTATGCAAAGAATGTGCTCAAGAAGAAGGAGTTGATTATGGAGAAACTTTTTCTCCTATGGAAAGACATGGAGTCAGAACTTTGCTTTCATATTAAGCCTACAAGAATTTCAAGGTATATCAAATGGATTTCAAATATGCATTTTTAAATGATATACTTGTGGAAGAAGTATAGATTGAACAACCTAAAGGATTTATAGATCCAAAGAAGAAGAATATGGATGTAAACTGAACAAAACCCTTTGTGGATTGAAACAAGCCCTAAGAGCATGGTATGAAAGACTGCATAATTATTTGGTAAAGATTGGTTTTGAAAGAAGAAATGATAATAGTAATCTATATTTGAAGAATGGTAAGAAAAATGAAGTATTGCTATCTAAAATATTTGTTGATGACATTATATTAGGAGGAAGAAAAGCATTATGCAAATCAGTTGCTGATGAAATGAAGAAGGAATTTGAAATGTCTATGTTCGGTGAAATCAAATTCTTTGTTGGATTACAAGTATGTCAAATGAAGTTTGGTATTTCCATTACACAATCCAAATACATCAAGGAGATAATAAAGACTCTTGGAATGGAAGGTTCAAGACCAATTAGCACACATATGTCTACATGACATAAGCTATCTAAGAATGATGAACTTTTGATGTGAACCAAACATTATACAAATTAATGATTGGAAAATTACAATATGTTGTTCACAGTAGACCTGATATTGCATTAGTAGTTGGGATAGTTGCTATATTTTTAGAAAATCCTAAGGAGATTCACAAGATGGTTGTCAAAAGGATAATGAGATATTTAAAAGGTACAGATGACTATGGATTGTAATACAAGAGAAGTGATAGATTTTAACTGAAGGTATTCCTTGACTCAGATTGGGAAGGAAATATTGATGACAAAAAAAGAACTAGTGGAGGTGCATTCATTCTAGGAAAGAGATTGCTATCATGGACAAGAAAGAAAGAAAATTGTATTTTCCAATCAACAATTGAAGCCGAGTATGTGGAAGTTGCAGTGAATTGTTCAAACATTATGTGTATAAAGCAATTACTAAAAGGTTTGAAGGAAGAAATTATAGATCCAATAGTTATCTATTGTGATAACACAAGTACTATTAACATTTCAAAGAATCTAGTGATGCACACTAAGACAAAACACATTGCTATCAAGTATAACTACTTGAGGAAACTAGTTCAAGAGAAATAAGTGAAGTTAGAATATGTGCACACCAAAGAACAAATTTTTGACATATTCACTAAAGCCTTACCTAAATATGCTCATGAATATCCTAGAGGTAAGTTAGGGTTGACTCCCCTAAACAAAGCTACTTAAGGAGACAAGGTGTATTGCATCAAATGTGCTAATTAGAATATCTTACACATTGATACAACACAAATATACTTTGGGAAATGCCTAAGGTAGATAGTTAAGTATAGCATAATAGATCAGTCATGGACAGATGACAAAAATTAGCAAGACGTGCAAAATCTACATAATTCAGATGTATTTGAAGCTCAGAAAGCTCAATGTATTTGGAATTGTTTTCAAATAGGGAGAATATATAGAGAAAGATAAAGAGGGAGGCATACACCAAAGAGGGAGAATAAACAAAGAAAGATAGATACAATAGTCAGAGCAAAAGATCTATTATTTTAGAGGGAGAAAATCAATTTAGAGAATCAAAGTGAAATATTTTGGATTGTATTGTAACCAAGTTAGATACATTGAGATATTGAGTTATTACTAATATTGAGATCTTGCTATCAATGCCCAAGAGGGAGATTGTTGGAAACTTACAATTGGAACAATTGTTGTTTTGTCATTGATGTCAAATCTATTGATAAGACATATTGCTACCTAATCTAAATGTTATATATATTTGATTGATGAAGAGGATTTGATAAATTGATCATAACAATAGCACCTAGAGGAAAGGTTGAGTTATGAAAAGGAAGCTACAATGGATGTCTAATTAGTTAGACTTTGATAAGACATAGTGATTGTTTATAACAAGAAATTTAAGCTAAGCCGATAGAGTAAAATGTTAAGGAATGTCAAGTAATGTTAGTGTCAACCTTGCCACAATATGTGCTAAGAAAATCTAGTGTTGACCAAGAATCACTATTGATTGAGCAAGATAGTAGATGTCGAGCTAAAAGTTTTACAATGACTGAGTGCTTAAGTGATGACAAAGTGCAAAATCTTAGTGGTTTTCGAGTAACAGTGTTGACAATGAGTTCAGGAAATCATAATTCCTAGCTGACTCAGTTGATTTCTTGGGAGATGTAAACCATGTTAAAGATAAGATTGATGAGTTAGATCATTAAATTCAAGGTGAGGATTAGGTAAAGACCTAATAAATGATTCCAGATAATTTTCTAGAGGATGATCAAGAAGGTGGACAGATATAATGAATTGTGTTGAACCTGATTGTAAACCCTAAGATCTATAGTGATCATGGGAAATGGAAAAGAAATAATTACCTAATTAAAGAGATACAAAGCCAAACTAAATGAGTGTGAAAGTGTGATTGTGTATGTGTGTGAGGGAGAGGCACGTACAGAAGAAGGTTGATCAGAGACGCACAAGTGTGAATGTAAAGCTAAAGGAGATTGCTTGCACATATGTTGTTTATATTAATAAGTGAAATCTAAGCATATGCCTTAAGTTTTGTTGGAAGGAGAAGATTGATTGCTTGAAGGCTTTCCAAGAAAATCAAGAACAAATATGATAGTGGAGAGCTTATCAATGGATCAACACATGATTTGAATAGTGATCTAAACTTGCAAAGTGAGTTGTAATCATACAGATCAAAACCCTATTGTTTTCATTCTAATCATTGTAAACAGTTTGTATTGAAATCCTTTTAACAGAGGTTGACTTAATAGTCATTTGAAGGACTTATTAGTCTATGTAAATCCTTTAACAAGGTGACATTCTAAATGGAATTATCAAAGTCCTCTGACAAGGTCACTCCTAGCAAGGTGATTAAATCCTCTAACTAAGTCACATTTAATAGTGTGTAGTATAAACCTTTAATAAGGTGGGATCCTAATAGAGATCACTTTGAAAGAGTGAAAAGTTGGTGGCATGTTGCTGGTTGTTTTTCCCAAATTGGGTTTCCACGTAAAATCCTAGTGTCAAACTTAGGTTGAATTTTTTTATATGTTTTACAATTTATATTTAAAAAAGTATGTCATGTTTGAGATAGTAATTTTATTATTATAGTAGAGACTGAGAAACAATAGGATGAGCAAAACAGTGAGTGTTTTATGTTTAATTGTTCAAATGGTACTTATGGACCTTGAGTAACTGATTCACACCACCCCCCCTCCCTCTCAGTTATTCTAAACATTTATAACATAAAGCATCTCTTGTGCCTCCTTAAATAGGTAGCTTTGATATTTTGTCGCTTAAACATCACCATAGATCTTAGGATTTGATCAAATTCTGAATTTGTCCATCATTTTGTCCTTCTATTTCTTTCTTGAAACTTCTAGAAACTTCTCTTTAAACCCTCACCTTAGATTTCTTAACAAACTCAATTCATGCATGAAATATGTCAACTCATCAATCATTATCATTTACATGTTTTGACCTATCCAAAAATTCGTCGGTCTCAAATCTTGATTCTTTCACAACTTGTTAATTTTTTGATACTTGATCATCACTATGTTCTTCAGCTCAGTCATCACTAGTTAGCTCACTCTATACTATTTTGTCTCACTCGGCTTACACTATCTTGCTCGGTCTTCACTATATGTGGTCCCTTCTACAGTTTCCTTCTACATCTTGCTCCGCCATAACTATCACTCAGCTAATATTGTTTGGTCAGCAAACTCTTAAGTTCCTTAATCTTTTGCTTCATCTTCTTCATTGACCACAATTTACTAGGTCATACTTGTGTTTTATGCATCTCTTTTGTACTTCATACAATGATCAAACAACACATTATCTTGTCAAATACCAATTGATCAAGTGCCCATTGTAATTCCAACATACTTACTCATCTTTACTCAACAACTTCACTAGTTCATCTAGTTATTTCTCTTTTCAAATTATCTTCATCAATCAACTGATATAGAACTCTACACTGTCAACAAATGTCTTACTAGTAAGGTTTGACATCAATAGCAATATAACAATTGTTCCAATTGTAGTTTCCAACATGGCTTATATTTTGTGTTCATATTTTGATCTACAACAATATATCCTTTATGCCAAGCTTATTAATATATGAAGCAATTTTATGCTCAAGAACCTTATAAGGTAGGCTTAAACAAATAGTCATTGTAAAATAAATATTTTGTTATCCTATTGATGATGGTATCACCACTTTCAATAATACATTCATTTTTCAGTTATTAGAATTATATTGATATGAATGCTCACACTAGCTTGCACTGTCTTGCTCACTATGATGAATGTTGATATGAATGCTTTCATTAGTTAGTTATTAGAATTATATAACAAATATGATCCTCAACATATTTTACTAAGTGGATGATGAATGAATTCTAAACTTAAATGATATCTATATAGATGGTGACATGTCATTTTAAAGCAATGTATTTGATAGTAACTACATATTTTAGCTTTAAAATTTGATATTTTAGTAATTAAATTATAGTTTTAGAAAAATGTAAAATTTAAAGATATTTTAATGATTCTGTATTCGCTTCTGGGTTTGATTGTGTATGTTTTTTTTATGGATTGTGGAAATATGTTACAATTAATATTTTAATGATATTTATTATAATACAACATCTGTTTATTATAGTAAATTTTCTTGTGATATTTATAATATTATAATTTTCAAAATAAACACTTTCTATCATAAAATGTTAAAAATCTAAAGTTTTCTTTTAATTATGATTTATTTCTAGTAAGTCTCCCTTTCTTATGATATATGTTTTTATTATAAACCCTTAAAATATAAAGTTTCTTTTCTTATTATTTTTTTATCATTATTAAGACTTTATTTGTATTTGATAAAATATATGTTTCTATTATAAATCAAATATCAAAATAAATTATTATTTTTAATTATTTACTTTATTTCATCTTATTGAAAACTATAATTTCCACTTTCTTATTTTGTATCAAATGTTTCTATTCTTTGAAAAACACAATTTACTTCTACTATGATATGATTATAAAGATTTATTTCTATTATAAATTAAATAATTAACATTATATCTTATTCTCAAGATAAACTTATTATATAATTTATTAATTAATTTCAATGAAAATTAATGATATATATAATTCCAACATAAGTTTTGAGTGAAATTAATGACAAACATTATGAAAATTAATGAAATAACTACCCTAAGTAAAAATAATCAAAAAATTTAGCATGGTTTCGAGCTCAAAACCATGCTAAGTCATATATCTTTGTTGACACCATCATAAGCTATATTCCAATTTAAGCAGACAAGAGTGTTGATAATTATCATCTCTCTATGACCTATTTGCAAGATATATATATATAATAAGTCAAGAGATATCCTTCTTAGGTGTTGTTGTACTGAGATAATTTATGACAATAGGTGCCTCGAGAGGGATATCTTTGCCCAAAATATGCAATGAAATTTGTTGCAAAGCTGAATGATACTCTCTAGACATCTTTTTCAAAGGCACTGGTTATGAATAAACTTAATCTACTACTCCATCCACTCTCCTCCATTCTCATTACATATTAATAAAAATTCTTAAAGCACAGGGGTTATTGTTTGCAGCAAGTGACTCTTTAATCCTTGCTATTACATTTTGATTGCATGCATTATTGTCAGTTACATTTGCAATTGACAAATGTAAAAATAATTATAAAATATATGACACTTAAATGAACATCAATTTTTTTTAAAAGTAGCAAAAGTTTACATTTATGAATGCTTCCACTATAGAAAGACTCTCAGCTTAATAATCCATTGCAAACAAGAAGGAAATTGGGGTAACTCATTTATTATTATCATGCTAAGGATTAAGATACCTTACTTCTAATACATATTATTAATATTTGAAGTCTAAAATATATAAACTAAATAAATGACTAATTTTCTACTACATAACTATTCAAGGAATCAAGGATTGAGACAACGTCAATTCTAATACATAACTTTAGTATTTGAAATATAAAATGCTCAACATTAAATACATATATTAGATTAATCATTTATTATTATGATGTGAGGAATTAAGACACCTCATTTCTAATACATATTATTAATATTTGAAGTATAAATTGCATAAATTAAACAAGTTTTCCATTATAGTTTTTGTAAGAAATGATAATATTGAGCAAGGAACAAGAAACAATCCAAGTAAGTTAAGTGTGAAACAATGTTACCATAAGATAAGCAAAATCCAAGAGCATACACCAAGATAGTTCAACAATGGAGACAAGGATTTATAAGGGGAAATCAAAGAAAACCCCTTGTGAGTATTATGAATGAAGGCAAATGACTAGAGAAGAGAGAGAGAATGTGTTGGAGCAAAAGTAGCTCAATACAATAACATCAAGTGCTAAGAGTGAAGAAGAAAGAAGGAGGAGCATCTCTTATATAGAGATGAGAAAGGAGTTGCATTTGTAACTCCCATTTCTATGAATGCCACATTCATAATAGGTGTGTGCAAAGTGTCACAATCCTCTTAAGGATGATAAACTAAATAAAGAAATAAACAAGAGTTGTCCTTACAGGTGGAATAAAGGACAAACAATGACATGTCCTCCACATGTGTACAAGAGGACAAACTACATTTAGGGACCCTTGGAATATCCCAATTAATACATCCAAGGAAAGATTAACCTTTCTAACACCCCCCCTTAATCTTTACTTGGGGAGTTTACATCAGCGGGTTGTAAGCCCAAATTTTTACAATGGAACTGAAATCTCTCTTTAGAAAGTGGTTTGGTTAAAATATCAGTCACTTGATCTTCTCCTTTACAATAAAGAAGAGTAATTTTCTTATCTTCAACTTGTTCTCGAATGAAGTGATGTTGAAGTGAAATATGTTTGGTTCATGCATGAAAAACTGGATTCTTTGCCAAGGCAATAGCACTTTGATTGTCACAATGTATAGGTGTAGGCGATTGTTGAGGTAGACCCAAATCATCAAGAAGTCTTCTAATCCATAAAGCTTCCTTAGCTACATTGGTACAACCTTTGTATTCAGCTTCAATTGAGCAAAGGGAAATAGAGTGTTCTTTTTTGCTTTTCCAAGAAATTGCACCTAAACCAACAAAGAAACAATAACCACAAGTGGACTTCTCATCATTGGGATCTCCACCTAGATCGGAGTCAGTATAGCCATGTAAAATAAATTCAAAATTTGCATCATAAAATAATCCCATATTAATAGTTCCTTTAATGTACCTTAAGATGCGTTTAGCAACTTTAAAATGAGTTTGTTGAGGTTTAGACATAAATCGAGAAACTAAACCAACACTCTTAGCACTTGATGTTATTGTATTGAGCTACTTTTGCTCCAACACATTCTCTCTCTCTTCTCTAGGCATTTTCCTTCATTCATAATACTCACAAAGGGTTTCCTTTGCTTTCCCCTTATAAATCCTTGTCTCCATTGTTGAACTATCTTGGTGAATGCTCTTGGATTTTGCAATATCAGGTCTAGTAAGAGTTAAATAATTTAAACTTCCTACCAACTGTCTATACAAAGTTTCATCAACAAAAGGAGTATTCATATCATTCATTAATTTAGTACCTAATTCACATGGAATTGAAACATGGTTAGAGTCATTCATCTTAAATTTTTCTAAAAGATCATAAGCATACTTGCTTTGAGAAAGAAAGATACCCTTAGGAGTTTGGAAAATTTGCATACCTAAGAAGTAATGTAAGATACCTAAATCAGTCATCTGAAATTTCTGTTTAAGTTGAAACTTGATATCAGAAATCAAGGCATCTGAACTAGAAGTGAGAATTAGATCATCTACATAAACAATAACAATGATAATATCATCATTAGTATGTTTAATATACAAATTAGGATCATTCTGACTTCTAGCGAAACCTTGAGAAATAAAGAAAGAATTAATTTTAATTTTAGAATACCATTCTCTAGGTGATTGTTTAAGACCATAAATAGATTTCTTCAATTTGCAAACCAGATTTTCACTACCTTTCTTAACAAATCCAGGAGGTTGAGCCATATAGATTTCTTCATGTAAATCACCATTTAAGAAGGCACTTTTAACATCCATTTGATGAATGGGCCAATTCATTTTAGATGCTAAAGAAAGAACTAATTTGATAGTAGGCATTTTAGCAACAGGAGCAAAAGTTTCATTATAGTCTAATCCTTCAATTTTTGAAAAACCTCTAGCAACTAGTCTTGCCTTAAATTTACTAATTTCATTATTAGTATTCAATTTTGTTTTGTATAACCATTTACATGAAACTATGTTCTTGCCATGAGGTAAGTTGACTAAATCCCAAGTTTGATTAGCAATTAAAGAATCATATTCCTCTTGCATAGCTTTCTGCCAATGAGGTTGAGAATTAGCTTGATCAAAAGACTTAGGATTGTTAGAATTCATAATAGTAGTTATCAAAGAATAATTACAATAATTAATCCTTCTATGTTTAATTCCACCAAATCTAGAAATGTAATCATCACCTTCATTGATTAAGTTTTGAGCCCATTTAGGTTTACGTTTAGTTGCAATAGAATTATCACTAGAGTGAGAATCATTAGCAATAAAAGCATCATTAGTAGCTACTTGAATATCATGACTTGTAGGAGCAGAAATAATAGGTGGAACTTGAGTTGAAGGGTTAAGAGGAGGAGTAGAGTTAAGAGAAGGAGGTTGGTCCTCCACCAGCACAATTTTAGTGCCACTGAATTCTCCATCATGTGTAGTAGAACAGTCATGGACTCCATTTTCTACAATACAAACATCTCTAGCAACTTGAAGTTTGTTAGTAGTGGAATCATAAACACAATAACCCTTAGTGTTTTCATCATAACCAACAAACATATAAGGAGATGACTTAGCATCTAATTTATGCCTTTTATGTTTAGGAGTATGAACATAAGCAATAGATCCAAAAATTCACAATTGTTGTAAATTAGGTTTCCTACCAGACCAAGCCTCTTCTAGAGTAATAAGCGTGAGGGCTTTGGTAGGAGTCCTATTAAGAATATAAGTTGCACAAAACATGGCTTCAGCCCAAAATTTATAATGCAGATTCTTAGCATGTAACATGCTTCTAGCCATTTCAACAATGGTTCGATGCTTTCTTTCCACCACACCATTTTGTTGTGGTGTATAAGGGATAGTAAGCTCATGTTTAATTCCACATGATTTCAAATAAGAGTGAAAAGCATTATTCACATATTCCTTTCCATTATCAGTTCTAAGAATTTTAAGTTTAAAAATAGATTGCCTTTCAACATATAACTGAAATTCAATGAATATATCAAGAACTTGATCCTTGCTATGTAAAAAATAGATCCAAGTTCGTCTAGAAAAATCATCAACAAAGGTAAGTGCATACCGAGAACCTTGGATGGAGTTATTCTCCATGGGGCCCAAAATGTCACTATGGACAAGATGCAACTTATGAGTTGCCCGCCATGATTTTCCACTTGGAAAGGGCTCCCTATGCATCTTACCACTCATACAACCTATACAGGAAATCTTAGAAGGAATAATGTGAGGCAAGCCATCAACCATATTGTGCTTTTGCATGAAAGTAATATAATCTGAATTTAAATGGCCAAGTCTTTCATGCCATATATTGAAATCAATAGAAGTATGTAATGAATAACGTGAACTAGCAAATTCATGGAATTTAAACAAATTGTCATTATCCATTTTAGCATGAGCAATCACTTTTTGACTTTGAGGATCTATGATATAACATGTATCTTTGTAGAATTCAACTTTATAGTCCTGACATAACTGTGAAACAGAAAGTAGATTAGTTTTCAAGTCAGGTACATATAATACATCATGCAATGTACCATTAGGAATAGTAACATTACCTAATCCTTCAACTTTACAAGTCTGATTATTAGCTAACTGAATAGGAATGTTAGCAATATCAGGTTGTAAAGAGTCAAAAATTTCTTTATGAGAAGTTACATGTTGTGATGCACCACTGTCAACAATCCATTCTAAAGGTCTACAAAGATTCAAGCTACAAGTAAAAGCATGACAAGAATTAAAACCAGTAGAGTTACCTTTTTTATGATTTGATTTTTTATTATTGTTACTATTATTCATAGGTTTTTTATCATTTTTCTTTTTAAAATAGTTATTGACAATATGACCATCTTTGCCACAATAAGAACAATGAGGTTTGGAATTGGAATGATTCCTTTGATTATTAGTATGACGATTGTTATTATGATGATTGTTATTATTGTTATATTTCGCATGAAATTTATTGTTGAAATTATTTGAATTAGTATTATATTGTTTGTTGTTATTATTATTATTATTGGAACGAAAATTATTATTTGAATTTCTAGACACAAATGCATGTTCAGTTGATTTAAGGGTACCAAACTGAATTAGCTTAGCTTCTTCCTGTCTTAATAAAGTTTGAAAAATAACATAAGTTAACTGAGAAGTTAAAGTAGGAATAGCAAGTTGTGCATGAATATTAGTTATAAACTGTTGAAACTATCTAGGAAGACACTTTTTAAGAATAAGATGAATTAAACGAATGTCCTTTAATTGAACACCTAAGGCAATAATTTGACTTTTAAGAGAGTCAAATTTTAACAGGAATTCATCCATACTTTTAAAATCTGCATACCTGAGATCTTCGAGTTGATCCTGCAATTGTATTTTGCGGTATTCATCTCCACTGTCATACTTGGTTTGCAAGATAGACCATGCATCATGAGCTTTAGAACAGTGAGCAATTAACACATATAAATCTGGAATAATGGAAATACCAATTAAACCTAAAGCTTCTTCATTTTTAGATTTCCAAGTATCTTTCTCATCTTGGGTAGCCGCTGAACCAGGCTCAAGAGAGGAATCAGTGGCTATTTCGAAGAGGTGTTTAAAACGAAAAATGAATGAGATATGAGTTTTCCAAGAATGATAATTAGAATAACTAAGTTTTATTTCTGGAATTAAGGTTGACATTTTTATTAACAAAAAATGCCCCCCTTAATAGAAATATGATTTTGAAAAAAGAATGATGATGGAATTAAAAAAATAATAAGTTTGCAACAAAACGTTAGTGCAAGGATAAATCTAGAATAGAATCCTGCAAAAGTGATAGAAGGATGATAATATCTTTAAAAAGGACAACAAATCTAATTCGCTATATTTAGGATGCCTATTTTAATAATATGCCCAAAAAACAATGATGGACAGAATTGCATGCAAGAAGGAAACGAAATTTCAAACGCTTCTTAATGATAAAAATAGCAATACTTGGAACAAAGTTAAAACGAATCTACAGAAAAAATAATAATGAAAGTGACACATATTATTTTTTCGAACATGCAACAACTCAGGATTTCAATTAAGATTCAGGCCACAAACTTGACTATGAGGGTTTCAAACAAGGCGGAAAACCCTACCCCGAGCATTAGTTTTTCTGAAGATGGCGGAAATCTGTGTTGATCAAAGCATTTTCCTTCAGATTGGCAGCCTCTGGTTTTTTCTTTTGATCAACGTAGGGCTCTTTTCGACCAGCATACAGATCCTTACCCCGAGCAACCACTTAGATGGAACGAATCATAAAATGCACTGCCGAATGTGCGTCCTCAGCAAACAAAATATTAAATTTAGATCTATATGAAGCATTGGCCAAACTCTAGAGCGGTGAGGTTGCTGTAGTTAAAGATATCCTGTACGTGACTTCCTGATAAAGTATTGAAGTAGACCACAAGCAGACGGTAAGGAAATGCTCCTTGCAAGCAGCTAGCAACAAAGGCTGCAAGGAAATCTGCGTTCTTGAAAAAGACTCATGCAAGAATATGCATTTGAAGACTTTTAAAAAAACTTTGGTTGCATGTAGACGGAATAAGGAAAGCAGATAATACGCCTTAAGAAGAGCGTTTTCTATTGCATGCTAGCTTGTGAACAATAGGAACTAAAGGAAAGTTTCTAAAAGATCTGAGCGATCTTTAAGAGATAAAAAAAGGTAAAAAAAATTTGTGGATAAGAGAGTTTTAATTAAAACTCATTAATTTTTTTAAAATTGCCAAATAGAAATAGATTATAGTATATTAGAAATTTTTTGTTAAAAAATAGGAAAATTATATATATATTTTTTTAAAATTATATATATATTTTTTTTTAAAGAATGAAAATATATTATTTTCTTCAATTATATAAAGGAAATATGATAAGAAGAATAATTAGAGAAAATGTATACAATATTATAAAAAAAATTGCACAATTTAATATAAATAAGTGGACTGAAGTTGGCAGCACGCCTTCCAAAACAAGAAAAAAAAATTGAAATTTTTATAAGAGAACCCTTTGGCAGCAAGCCTTCCAAAGAGGGTTAGTAAGCAATGATAAAAATGATACTCTAAAAACCTGCACCCAAAAGATGTTAGAATGAGCAGAAAATTGCAACACAAACTTCTTCTCTCAATGACGTCTCCAAATAAGGTGTGCTCCAATAAATGGCAACCTTCAACAAAAAACTTAAAACAAGGATTAGATAACCAAGCTCTGATACCATGTAAGAAATGATAATATTGAGCAAGGAACGAGAAACAATCCAAGTAAGTTAAGTGTGAAACAATGTTACCATAAGATAAGCAAAATCCAAGAGCATACACCAAGATAGTTCAACAATGGAGACAAGGATTTATAAGGGGAAAGCAAAGAAAACCCCTTGTGAGTATTATGAATGAAGGCAAATGCCTAGAGAAGAGAGAGAGAATGTGTTGGAGCAAAAGTAGCTCAATACAATAACATCAAGTGCTAAGAGTGAAGAAGAAAGAAGGAGGAGCATCTCTTATATAGAGATGAGAAAGGAGTTGCATTTGTAACTCCCATTTCTATGAATGCCACATTCATAATAGGTGTGTGCAAAGTGTCACAATCCTCTTAAGGAGGATAAACTAAATAAAGAAATAAAAAAGAGTTGTCCTTACATGTGGAATAAAGGACAAACAATGACATGTCCTCCACATGTGTACAAGAGGACAAACTACATTTAGGGACCCTTGGAATATCCCAATTAATACATCCAAGGAAAGATTAACCTTTCTAACAGTTTTAAAAATATTCATAATATAATCGTAAGTTTTTTTGATGTAATGAAATTTGTGAGGTTAGAAATAAGAATATTACACATTAATTGTATTCATATAGTTGTTAATATTATTATTATTATCTAATTAAATTAGAAACTTTTGATTAAATAATAATAGTTGATTTAATAATAATTTAATTAATTCAATTTAATAGTTGATAATAATGTAAACATTTGAATTGATTTAAAATATGACATGTTAATATAATTGTAAAATGTCGCAATAGTTAGAAAATGAAATTATTGTCATTTAGAGGACCAAAAATTTAGATTTAAAATTTGTTTATTTTTATAAATTAAACATTTCATTAAATTAAAGAAATGAAATAACTAAAAAAATTGTAAAAATAGAAATCATTATTTGTTGAATCATTAATTGAATATTTATTTGTTCAATCTTAAATATTTAGTTTTAACATTTAAAAGTAGAAATCACATACCTTCAATTTTTTTTTAAATTACTGAACTAAGAATATTTCTCTCTACTCTGTAAAATGGCAAAAAAGACAAATACACAGAAAAACCCCAAATCTTTTGCTCCATTCCACCATGCGCATCAAAATTAGAAGAAGAAATTTAGACCAATAACCTCCAGTAACAAATTCACAATTCTGTCTAATCAGAATGGCAACTGACAAAGCAAAGCCACAATAGGCACAAATAGTTTTGAAAATATAATCCATCAGAATGAAAAATGAAATGCAGTAATTATTGAGAGGCAAAACAATAGAGGCGAGGAAGGATGGCAAATAGTGCAGAAAAGGAAAAAATGGAATCAAAGAAGGCTACAACAAGGAAAAGTTGGCATAGCATCACAAATGCAAATCCAAAAAGATTTTTTCAGCAAAACAAAGTATGCTACCCCGGTAATTCAAAACCCTAGCCCAAGGAAGCAATTCTAGACCAAGCATGCAAATCAGCCTAAAGAAATCTCAGAGGCTAATAAAATACCTCTTGGCCCTACATCGATAAAATTTTGGAAGCCATCTGAAGCACATAACTCACAAATAAGTAGCTGCAAAAACATCCCATGGAAGGAAACATTCCCCTCAGCAAAGGAGGCTTACATTCCACTGCACATGAAGAAATTTCAACTAGCAATTAATCAAAGAGAGGCAAGAAACCATAATCTAAGGTCAAAAAATAGGAACAAAAGCAACAACGAAATTATCATCAGCAACTCACATAATGAAGGAAGATGGATGGAATGTGTAGCAAAGGGCATTTATATGTACTGGAATGGACCATCAAAATATATAAACAAGTTGGTATGTATAATTTCCAAGAAATGGGGTGACAAGGTAAGTAGCATAATCTCCTTTGAAGATAAACATTGGTTCATACTGTGTCAAAATTCAAAAATTAAAGATGAAATCTTAAGTTCTGATTATTACTTCTATAAGGGACATCACATAAATTTTACAGCATGGAAACCTAATTTCAACAAAAACTACATTAAAAATATAAAAACAATAAAATGGATGGAATGCTCAGATATACCATCAGAACTATTGGAAGACAACATCATTAAGAGAATAGGCAAATCTTTGGGATCCTTCATAGGATTCGAAGATAGCAAAATTAAAACCAATAAAATTAGGGTTCTAGTAAAATCAGATCTAAGCAATATAGTAAGAAGGAAAACCATAACCAACAGATCCATTTATAACTTATCATTTAGAGAATATTCAAGAGAAATAGATAAGATTAAGGATCCAAACTTAACCAAAATGCATATCAAGAACAACCTTAAAGGCAACATAAAAAGAAAGGAAAGTGTAGGCATGGGAAAAGAAAGGAATACAAAAGAAATGGAAATAGCAAAGGATAATAGAGGAAGTCAAAGAGCAATAGAAAAGGTTAAAAGCCCAAATAAAAGAAATCCAAAGAAAAAAGAAGAACACTTACAAGACAATCAAGAAATAAAAGGAATGGAAGAAAAAGAATGGATGACAAATATAAACTACCAGCACTCATTGGACAAATTTAAAAGATGCAAGGACTATCAGATGGAAAGAGAGGTAATAGAAGAAATGGAATTGAATATTAAAAAAGTAAACATGTTATTTCATGAGATCCTTCTATTACAAAATGATCTGATAGACCAAAGCATATTGGCAGAAGCTGTTCATAAAGAACACAAAGGTAAAAGGATACAAATATCAGAAATAGAGGAAACATCAAAAACAAGAAGTAGCTAGACTCAAGTAAGAGGAAATGAACTATAACAAGTCTTAGTTGAAAAACTAGAAATTGATTAGTTGAAACAGAGGAACAATAAAGGAGAAGAACCTACAAAATAAAGTACTCACGGAATAACTAATCAATTAAGGACCTCAAAACAAGGAGTAATCTGTTGGAATATTCAAATAGGAACAATGCTTCTGAGAGGGGGGGGGGGTGAATTAGAAGTACTGTATTTTAACTATTAAAACTTTTTCTTGACTGAAAGTAGATTGCATGCATATAAACATATCAAACAATTATGAAAAACACATAAGCATCACCACATAACACTTGAGATTTTGGTAACCTAGAAACCCTCCAGAAATAAGAAGGTAAAACTAGGGTGGGGATGATACCCACAAAATCACTGCAATAATAAAGCTTAACCACTTCTGATGGTCTACCCTATTAAAGACTTTACACTGTATCAATAGTTACCTGATTAAAGGATTTCAAACACTTTACATGAAGTGTTACCCTATCAAAGGATTTAATCACCTATTTAAAGGATCTAAAAAATAGCTGTTAAGCTAACCTATCACCATAGGGTTTCTTTTCTAATACAATTGCTAGAGAGTATTAGGTATAATAAACCTAATAGCTTACAATCCTTCGATTGCTAAATACAGGCACTTGATCTGCTTTCTCTAATCTTGATCCTCTGTGATCTGATACTCTTCACTCTGAAAAATAATTTTTCTTTTCACAGCCTCAACCATTCTCATATACAATGAGATTTTGTCTTTGTTATAAATACATTCAAAGACTTAGGGTTAGGTATGAATCTACGATCCATATTGAATCTCTATTTCCCATTGATTCCTTGCACATTTACTATTGGTTGCATGCCTTCTCCATTTTTCTTATTGGTTGTATGTAGATTGCATAGGAAGAACAAAAGATTTGATCTTATCTTTTAATCCTTCGAGATTCATCATATGTTGGTCATGAATATGGTTTACATCTTCATTTGTAAAGTTACAAACTCATATGTGCATTCTGAGTTGCTCGGCACTTACTGATTCCTGATGCTTGACACTTATATTAAACTAGCTTACTCCGCTCCTATTGTATTTTTGTATTCCTCAGCATTGTCTATGACTCAGCACTCAAATATCACTCGGCACTTGTATCATGCTCGGCACCTAAAGTCATTCGGCACTTGATCTTCACTCGGTATCTAATCTTCACTCGGCACCTGATCTTCACTCGACACATGAAGGCTTTCCTAGCTTGGCTCATGTTGTGGCTCAGCATACATGGTGTACTCAGCTCCAAAGTAGAAAGTGTTTAATTGTGTTGGCACTCAAGTGTCAAAACCATTCTAAGACTAACAATCTCCCCCTTTGACATGAGTGACAAAAACACTTAACTGACCTTATGAGTACATTTACTAATCTGCTCGATGTATATACAAAGGTTTTAAAAAATTAACCAAAATTTTAAAATGTACAATATATATACCTCAAAATTATTGTAACTCCCCCTGAGTTGATTATCTGTATATCATGCTCCCCTTGTTAACTTGTCTCCCCCCTTTTTATCTTTTAACTTGTCTCCCCCTTTTTATCTTTTCTCCCCCTTTTTGACACTTATGTCAAAGGATTTTAAGGGTTAAGACCATATTTCACCAAAAATGTGTTGTTTACCTCCATAACCATCCTAAGAGCTACATCCCAATTATGCAAAGCAATTTCCAATGATTTATGTTGGATGGCAGTCTCTGCAGCAAGGTGAATAAGTCCTTCTAAAGTAGAAAGATTTAGGTCTTTCTTGATAATAGTTTTAGCATAGACTTGTTCTTTATGGAGGACTTCCAAATGTGGGGTAATGGAGGATTGGAGCTGTAATAGTTTTTCCTTGATGGTGGCCTCTTCTGCTGTTAATACAGCTATTTCTTTCTAAGTATGAAGCGTTTGAGCAAAATGCTTCTCACTTTGAACTGGATCTTTTGGTAGCTGCATGCTTGACATATTCAAATTCCTCTCCAGGATCGTTATCTTTTGGCTTGTCTCTTGTGTGAAGTATGAAAAATCACACAACTTTTTGTACAATGAGAATATATTCTCAAGTACCTTTTTCACTTTGTCAAGCATTTTTGCCAATTCAACTTGTGAAAGTGCAATTTCACTAGATATTTTCTCATTAACTTTCCCTTGAAATTTCCTTTCAGACCATTCCATAAGTTTTGCATTTGTTTCTTGGTCTTCATTAGTCACCTGGTCAACAATATCTAATAGTTGCTCCATGATATGCTTTGACTCATTTGGTGATTGCAAACTGAAGGCATCCATAAAGATGTCTTTAATCTCATGCATTGTTTGCTTTTGTTTATACTCCTTCTCGAGTATTTCTTGCCTCTTTCTTCTATGAAAAGCTTCATGTACCTCATTGATTTGATCAATGTTTATTATTTTTGAGTCATAACTTGGTATGACTATTTCCTCATCTAATTCAAGGTCTCCATAGTGAAGTACCCTTGCAACTTTGGTAGAACTTGATCCTAGTGCAGATATTTGCAGTGGCTGTTGTGAAGGAGTTCCCAAGGTAGGCAAATTTATCAAGGTTTGTATTGCCTCCTGCTCTTTAGGGGTTTCCTCTGTTTTCTCCTCCTACTATCTACCTTGATCAATTATTGTAATTTTAGGAAGTGCACCTTGTGTTTGTGTTGTAGGATCAGATGTAATAGTCTGTCCTGTTTGTTTTGTTGTTGTTTCTCCTGCTGCACTTGGCTTCTGAACTATGGTGTCAACTATGCCTGATGAAACAACTGTTGGCATTTGAAGTTGACCACTAGTAGCTGTAGAGATGATGGAAGGTGGTTCTTATGGATTCACCTTATCTCTAACATTGTTTTCTACTATTTTTTGCAATTCATCCACACTAACCAATACTAGATCTATACATAATCTTGCTTGTTGTGTGGATTGGTCAAAGATTCTTTTGAGATCCTCTATAGTTAATGGATTGATGTTTTGAGCAGAGGTGTCAGGAACATCCTGTATAGTTATAGTTTCTGCAGGTGTGATAGGTACATGAGGAGGGCTAGAAGGTGGCAATTGTATGTCTAGCACACTCTAGTCTTGTTGTTGCTCTTGCTCAGTTGTTGTCGTTTCATCTTTCTTTTGTGTCTCCTCCTTTGTTTCTTTCTTTTCTTCTTCCTTCTTCTCTTCTTCGTGTTTCTTCTCTTCTTCCTTCTTCTCTTCTTCTTATTTCTTCTCTTCTTCCTTCTTTTCTTCTCTACCTTATTCCTCTTCTATCTTCTCTTCTCTCCTTTTTATTCTCTCTTCTAGTGGAGCAATAGCTTCTTCCTTGTGTTCTTCTTCAAGAAAATCTTCAATATTTTTGTACAAGTTCTTCCATGATTTTGTTGTTCTTTGTACAATTTCTTCCATTTTGTTTTGGAGAATGAAGAATGCCCTGTATTTAGGTGTAAACCTAGTATTGTGCCTTTTGACTAATTTCTCTATTTGCTCCTTAGTCAAATCAGGCAGTATGCTTGCTAGGGTTGATTCTCTCATCTCCTTCTCCATTCTTAAACAAAAATGCCATTTGTCTTCTACAATTTTAGACAGTTCATCTAGCAATTTTCCATCTAGTTCAAGAGGAGTGTACTTGAATTGTGCCATCATTCCAAAAAATGATTCTTCTATTCTATTTTATTCTTCTTTAGTAAACTTATTGAAATCAACTTTATTTATGTTGCTTAAGTCTCCACTTCCAATCTTTTTGCATAATGTATCAACTGAAAAATGGCTTACCTTTTCAAATTGATCTTCTTCATCAGTATCAGGTTGAGCCACATATTTTCTTCTTTTCCTTGGCTCTTCCTATGTCTTCTTGATTGGTTTCTTCTTTGTAGCATCATCTTTAGCTTTTTGTGTGGAGGCCCTCGTTGCAGCTCTGGTTGGTGGCTTTTGAGGTGATGGCATGGCAGTTTTCCTTGGTTTGGGCTGAGTTGAAGGCTGATTTGTTGCCTTTCTCTTCTTTGTCTCGGCTTGGGTTGGTGCTTCCTTGGCTTCTTCTTCCTCAGCACCTTCCTCCTTGTCTTCACCTCGGCCTTGAGTTAATTCCATTGGGCCTTGCTCTTGTTCATCCTCATCATCATCATTGTCATCATCATCTTCTTCAGCTTTATCCTCTAGCCCTTCACCAAATCTCTTCTTAATTTTCTTCATCAATTTATCTTTCTTTTTCAATGTGGAAGTAGTTTTTAATTCTATATTTATCTTTGACCTTACCACATCATAAGTGCCAAAGTGTGGGGCACTCTTATCTGTCTCTTCTACCAATAATGTAGTTATTGTTGCAGATGTTTCATCTATGTTGATCTCATAACCAAATGGCCTTAGCCATCTCACCCTTGGAATTGCTACTTGGATATAGGTGAAGTCAATATCAACTAAGAAGCATATATCATTAATATGTTTTTCCACTAAGGAAACTAGTATTCTCACCCTTTGCTTCATGGATTTCTTGAAATCCTCAAAATAACTTGTCATCAGGGTATCAAAATTGTCTCCCATTTTTTCTATATATTCATTGATTTTGGATATGATAGTTCTATCATTCCTCCATGTAACTTTTCCAAAAGAAGGAAATTCATTCTGAACATAAAAGAATATACAAACCAAAATTGCTCCAAATTTGCATTGGGCACCCTTTGACCTTCTTATAGCTGTTAGGTTTTCATTTATCTGTTGTAGTTGCAGTTCAGCAAGATCATAAGTGTGATCCTTTTTCACCAATTTGTAACCTAAATCTACTGCAATACATGCAACACTGTTGAGTCTACTGGATTGATAGAATTTGTGGGCAATAACTCTAACAGCAAACTCAACTAAAGGATCCTAAATGGTGTGAATTATCATTCCTCTTTTGTTCCACTGAGCACATGTGTTCTTTTCAATGACCTCCTTGGATTCACTTCTCAAGGTTTTGAACTGTTCTAGGGTAGGATATCCAGTTACCCTACGAATTATTCTTTTTGTGATCTTGACAAGGACATCTTCTAACCACAAACTACCATCATGAATTTTGCTCAATACAAGTCTGATCCATTCTATCTTGAACACGGTGGGAAAACTCAAAACTTGTGTTAAACCCTTCCTTTAAACAATTTTATATTCATCTTTTAATACTCCATCAACACACAGCTTCGCAAAGGCTTCTCTTGTTTCCATATCTCCTAGGGCTCCTATCTTGCAATTGTAGCATCTTCTTACATCTTGAACCATAACAACGTTTGGGGGTATGCAAGAAAGGGCTCCGACTGGGTCGTTTTTGTATGCAACTTTAGGAATAGGGAAAAAATCAAGCTGCCTAACCTCATTAGATACTAGCTGGACTTCAAACGATTCTTTTTCCTGGGTTTTCTTAGAACTTGAAGCCATTTATGCAAACTAGGGTTTCCTTTACACAAAAATATGAAACTGCGTAGCTCGACACAAATGAAAATACCTCAAGATCGATGAAAAAATTTTGTAAGAGGTTGCAATTTGCTTGGAATGCTAGATTCTCTGCTATGAAGTCGCTCTGCTCTCTTTATCTTCTTTACTTCTTGATCGCGATGAGGAAAAATAATTGAAATCGCAATAATATACCCTATTTCCATCGCATTAAATGCTCAACTGCAAACTCAGCTTATGAAAGATTTTAACATCACTCAACTTGCACTACATTTCTATTTTACTCGGCTTCCATAGGAGTTACTCAACTCGGCATCAGTCATCAACTCGGTCGCTGTTAGGAACTCGACATCCACTAAAGTTTTACTTGGCATCCAAAGACAACTCAGCATCATCATTTAAAATTTTGTCTTGGCATCTTGTTTCATGCAGATTTATACTTTGCATTGCTTCTTCATGGTTTAGGGTTGTTGTATGATACTTCCTTATATGTATCAGCCCCATAGACTTATCTTGTGATTAATTGGATGAGAAATGATCACTTGACCTTGTTGGTGAAGTGAACCTTTCATTAGATGTACTTGATTCATTCTTTTTCTGCCATGTCTTCTTCATGTCTGTTCTGATGTGTTCCACATCAATCTTTTCTTTGCCCTTGTTTACTTCAGTCTTTGGTGCTTTTGACCTTGTAGGACATTTTTTGCTGATGTGACTAGTTTTCAGGTAACTAAAACATGTGGTTTGGCTTAGCCACTTGCTGTAATTCCCTCTGAAATGTGTTCTTATACAGTTTTCAAGGATATGTCCATATTCCTAGCAATAATGACAGCTATATCTGGTGTTGTAATCCCAATAGTACTGACTTTCATTCCCTTTAGTTTTTGCTAGTTGATTTGATGTCCACATAGGCTTTGATCTGCATTCAAATGCTCTATGTCCATACTTCTTACAATTATGACAATGTCCATCAAATCTTTGTGTCCTTGTAACTCTGGATCTGCAATCTTCTATCATATGTCCTTGCATTTTGCACTTGTGACAGTAACTCTTATTTTTGGGTGTGTTTGGCTGATTGATTCTTCTACTCCTGCAAACATTAGCAGTATGCCCCTTTTTATTATAGTAATGACAAGTAGGTTTAGAATCCTTACCTTTGTCACTTCTTTGCTCAACACTCTTTGATGATTCTCCAATTTCAGTGTTGCTGTATCCAAGTCCTAATGTATCATGGACTAATCTTGGAAATTTCATCAACTATTCAAAGTACTTAATGGCTTCACTTGACTTGTTGAGATTCACTGCTACCTCTTTTTCTCTATTCAATTCATTCTACAATTGTTCATTTTGCATCTTCAAAGTAGAGATCGCAATATCTTTCATATTGAGTTCATGATGAAGATTCATCATTTGGGCAAGTGTATCCATCTGCATGTTTGAGATCCTTGATAATTCAGTACATTTTTCTTCAAGTCTATTTGCAAGATTTCTTTTGTCATCTTCCATCATGACTCTTCTATCCTCAACTGCTCTTTTCTTTTGTTTAGTGATTTCACATAACATTATGGCCTATGATTCATGTTCCATCTTGAGAGATCTTATCTCATCTGCTTGAACTTTGTTTTTCTCCATCAGTTCTACTATTGTTGCATCAAATTCTTTAGTATCTCCATTGGCAAACAGTTTTGTGGTATCAATCTCCTTGTAGTTTATATCATTTTCAGCTATGGCTATGTCCTTTCTTCTTTTCAAGGATTTTCTTAGTTCCTCCCTTTCTTCCTCTACTTTCTATAGAGCTAGTTGCACATCAATCACTTGATTGTCAATAATCTTCCCAAGTTTGAAAATTTCCACATTTAGATCTTTTTCTCCAATCTGTTAGACTTCTCCTTCTGAGAACCTTTGCTACTCTGATACCAATTGTTGGAATATTCAAATAGGAACAATGCTTCTGAGAGGGGGGGGTGTATCAGAAGTATGTATTTTAACTATTAAAACTTTTTCTTAACTGAAAGTAGATTGCATGCATATAAACATATCAAACAATTATGAAAAACACATAAGCATCACCACATAACACTTGAGATTTTGGTAACCCAAAAACCCTCCAGAAATAAGAAGGTAAAACTAGGGTGGTGATGATACCCACAAAATCACTACAGTAATAAAGCTTAACCACTTCTAATGGTATGTCATGTTAAAGGCCTACCTTGTTAAAGGCTTTACACTGTATCAATAGCGACCTGATTAAAGGATTTCAAACACTTTACATGACGTTTTACCCTGTTAAAGGATTTAATCACCTATTTAAAGGATCTACAAAATAGCTATTAAGCTAACCTATCACCATAGGGTTTCCTTTCTAATACAATTGCTAGAGAGTATTAGGTATAATAAACCTAATAGCTTACAATCCTTCGATTGCTAAATACAGGCACGTGATCTGCTTTCTCTGATCTTGATCCTCTGTGATGTGATACTCTTCACTCTGAAAAATAATTTTTCTTTTCACAGCCTCGACCATTCTCATATACAATGAGATTTTCTCTTCCTTATAAAGATATTCGAAGACTTAGGGTTAGGTATGAATTTACGATCCATATTGAATCTCTATTTCTCACTAATTCCTTGCACATTTACTATTGGTTGCATGCCTTCTCCATTTTTCTTATTGGCTGTATGTAGATTGCATAGGAAGAACAAAAGATTCGATCTTATCTTTTAATCCTTCGAGATTCGTCATATGTCAGCCATGAAAATAGTTTACATCTGCATTTGTAAAGTTACAAACTCATATGTGCATTTTGAGTTGCTTAGCACTTACTGATTCTTGATGCTCGGCACTTATATTAAACTAGCTTACTCAGCTCCTGTTGTATTTTTGTATTGCTCGGCATTGTCTATGACTCAGCACTCAAATATCACTTGGCGCTTGTATCATGCTCGGCACCTAAATTCATTCGGCACTTGATCTTCACTCAAAACCTGAATGTTTCTTAGCACCTGAAGGCTTTCCTGACTCAGCTCATGTTGTGGCTCGGCATACATGGTGTACTCGGCTTCAATGTAGAAATTTTTTAAGTGTGTTGGCACTCAAGTGTCAAAACCATTCTAATACTAACAGTAATCATCCCTCCAGCAGATTTAACCCAATGAAGCAACATCACAATTAGAAAGAAAGCAAAAAAGAAGAGTTACAAATTCTGGCAAACACTTAGCAATGGCAAGGACATGTTTGCCCCAATCAGAGAAGTAACAGAATCAGCATTAGGAATAAGGATAACAACTCTAGAGAAAACAATATGGAACAACTTAGGGGACAACCCTAGCAAAGACACAAGAAGTAATGAGCTAAAATTAATAAGGGAAGACCAAATCTCAGAACCTAAAGATTATCAAATTAACAAGATGATTATTAAAGAACTACTTATTGAAGACTTCTAGGAAGAAGAAGACTTAGAGATAGTGGAAAGAGTGCAAAAGGAACAAAATTTGGAAAAGATAGGCATCTCAATAAATCAGGAAGGAATGAAGACACCAAATTGTGGGAAAAAAAAGCAGAAATGAGGTAGGAAATCACTAAAAGAGCTTAGGGAAGCAGCAAGACAGGTAAAGGACCAAACTAAGATTTTTGATATTTTACAAGGTGGGAAGGGGAAGAGCCTTCCTAAGGATCAATGAGAATCACCACCTAGAATGCTAGGGGCCTAAATGCCCCTAGCAAGAAATGCTTATTAAAGCATAACCTAACCTTATTTGATTCAGACATAACACTAATTCAAGAGACAAAATTAAACAAGGAAGAAGGAACAAAGTTAAGTCAGAAACTAGGAAAGTGGAAATCAGATTTTAAATAGTCACAGGGAGCCTCAGGTGGACTAGGAATTATATGGAATTCTTAGCAAGTTAATATAGAAGAAATAATTTCTCATACTAACTAGATGGGAAGCAGAGTTGTCAACATAAAATTAAATATACAGTTGATTGTATTAAATGTTTACGGGCCCACTTAAACATCAAAGAAATTAGTTGTCTATAAGGAAATCAATACATTTATCAATACAAAACCAAATGAGGCCATTATCATAGGAGGAGACTTCAATGTTGTTTTTAAAAAAGAGGAAAAGTATGGAGGAAACAACACAGTTGTTAGAGCCATGGAAGACTTCAGAAACTGGATCCAGAAGGACTCCCTCATTGATATAACTACCAAAAATAGTTTATATACATAGAACAACAAAAGGAAAGGCTTTTGTTATATCACAGAACGTTTGGATAGATTTCTTCTGAAAAGAAAGTCTAGCATATTGGACAAAGTAGTCAATGCTGAAATACTACTGATGGCAGGTTTGGATCACTTCCTAGTAAAATTGGAAATCAAAGAGCAAGTTAAACCTAGCAAAAAACCCTTCAAATGTGACAAGATGTGGTTTATGGAAAAATCTTTCATGGATTAGATGAAAGGATGGTGGTAGGAAGAATAGTTTCAGGGTTCAAAAATGTTTTGCTTAGTCTCAAAATTAAAAAGCATTAAAGAGAAAATCTTAAAATGGAATACAACGCAATTTGAAAACATCTTCAAAGAAAAACTAGACATAGAAGAAAAAATAAGTAAATTAAACAAAGAAATAATATCTAAAGGGATGAATAATGAATCATATCAACTAGAGAACGAGTACCTTTTAAAACAAGAAGAAATATTAGC